>LR812526.1:57220268-57793461 GCA_903798195.1 Danio kyathit
TTACCTGCATGTTGTTGTTTTTAGTTTTTTTGTGAGTCACATTATTGTATATTCAAATCTGTTGCTGCAGTTTCAGTACATATGTTGTATGTGTAAATTTGAGTACTCTAATTAAAAGACTATATTATAAAATAAATAAAATAAAAATATAAATAAAAAATAAACATAACAATACAGATAAACATACATTTGGCCACAACAAATGATGTTTTTTTTTCCCCAATGACTTTAGTTTATTCTAGGTTTAGCATAACAAATGTAAAACAAACAAACAAACAAATAAATAAATAAATAAATATAGGATAAGGTAAGTTTTATCTTATAACCTAAGGTAAGATAACCAAGTATTGATAGTTGTGTAAATATTACTAAAAGTTGTCTGTATGATTTTTGGTTGATTGTAATACATGCTGTACCTTTCCAAAGTCACTTGAAACGCCCCATTCACACGGGGCGTCAGCGTCAATGCTTCCCATTCACTTTGAATGGGGGACGTTAAGCCGAACTGACCTGTGGATTCGTCGGCTCCCTGCAAAAGTTAGGAATTTTGAAGCGCCAACGGAAGTGTCAGCCAATCAGCTTTATACAGCTTTATCACTTTATGCAAATACCCCAGCTCAGACTGTAGCCAATTGCGGACTAATTTCATTGGCGTAGGATCTGACTGGCTGAGTGCTATGACTATCACGTCAGCCCCAACTTCAGACACACCCTCCGTCAAGCGTTGACGCTGAAGCGCCGTGTGAATCATGCGTAAGGCAAGTCATTTCACTCACCGGCCATCTTCAAAACGCCTCTCGGGCAGTATGCTCGGGCATTTTGTCTGAATGGGGAAACATCAAATTATCGTAAACTAAACCTAAACTGTTTGCCAAGCTTACGATGACATTACATACAATGCATCTGGAAAGTATTCATATTTTTTTATGTTACAGCCTTATTCCATAATGGATTGAATTCATTTATTTCCTTAACATTCTACACACAATACCCCATAATGACAATGTGAAAAAATTTTTTTTCTGAAATTGTTGCAAATTTATTAAAAAAAATAAAAAACCTAAAAAATCACATGTACATGAGTATTCACAGCCTTTGCTCAATACTTTGTTGATGCACATTTGGCTGCAATTACAGCCTCAAGTCTTTTTTGAATATGATGCCTCAATCAGGTTGGATGGGAAGCGACAGTGTACAGCCATTTTCATCATCCATTTTCATCATCTCTCCAGAGATGTTCCACGGGATTTATGTCTGGGCTCTGGCTGGGCCACTCAGGGACGTTCACAGAGTTATTGTGAAGCCACTCCATTGATATTTTGGCGGTGTGCTTTGGGTCATTGTCCTGCTGGAAGATGAACCGTCGCCCCAGTCTGAGGTCAACAGCACTCTGAAGCAGGTTTTCATTCAGGATGTCTCTGTACATTGCTGCATTCATCTGTCCCTCTATCCTGACTAGTCTTCCAGTTCCTGCTGCTGAAAAGCATCCCCACAGCATAATGCTGCCACCACCATGCTTCACTGTAGGAATGGTATTAACCTGATGATAAGCGGTTCCTGGAACATAACGCCTGGCATTCACTCCAAAGAGTTCAATTTTAGTCTCATCAGACCAGAGAATTTTGTTTCTTATGGTCTGAGAGTCCTTCCTGGATTGCTGCACAGATGGTTGTCCTTCAGTAAAGTTCTCCTCTCTCCACAGAAGAATGCTGGAGCTCAGACAGAGTGACCATAGGGTTATTAGCCACCTCCTTGACTAAGGCTCTTCTCCCCGATCACTCAGCTTAGATGACCGGCCAGCTCTAGGAAGAGTCCTGGTGGTTCCAAACATCTTCCACTTACGGATGATGGAGGCCACTGTGCTCATTGGAACTTTCAGAGCAGCAGAAATTTTTTTTGTAAGTCTCCAGCCTTGTGCCTCGAGACAATCCTGTCTCGGAGGTCTACAGACAATTCCTTTGTCCTCATGCTTGGTTTGTGCTTTGACATGCACCGTCAACCCTGGGACCTTATATAGACAGGTGTATGCCTTTTCAAATCATGTCCAATCAACTAAATTTACCACAGGTGAACTTTAAGCTGCTAAAACATCTCAAGAATGATCAGTGGAAACAGAATGTAGCTGAGCTCAATTCAGAGCTTCACGGCAAAACCCTGATTTTTCAGGGTTTTATTTTTAATAAGTTTGCAACAATTTCAAAAACTCTTTTTTTCACATTGTCATTATGGGGTATTTTGTGTTGAATTTTGAGGAAATAAATGAATTTAATCCATTATGGAATAAGGCTTTAACATAAAAAAATGTGGAAAAAGTGAAGCGCTATGAATACTTTCCGGATGCACTGTATTTGTAAGTTAATGCGCATGCGCACTCAAAAGGAACGAGATCACGACACCAACCTCATGTATGGCCGTTCTACACATAATTATCCTCTGGATAATGATCGTCAGATAGTGCTGCTCTTCTGAAGTATTTCACAACTTGGTCTTGATGGCAAATCTCCTCCAGAAATGACAGCGACTCTTTATTTACAAGTTTGTGGGCATTTGAGTAGTTGCTGTCATGTGATGTGCATGCGACAGGACAGAATGTACCTCGCGATAGTTTCATACAGATTACAAAACCAAAAAACTTTTGTTTTCAAGTCTAATCGGTTCATTTAAATGCACAGATTTCAAGCTTTATGTGGATTTATTCCTTATGTCTGTGAAGCAAGTATTCGCTGAGATTCCAGTGCATGTCTTATGTGTTCTATAGTCTTTGACCTTTCAATCAAAGTTATCTGAAATTATCAAGATGAGTTCTTGTCATATTTTCCTACCATTTTCTAAACTATTATAAATAAACTGGTAATGTGAGAAATATTGAAGTTGTCTGAATAATTTAACCGTTTTTAGCTGTGTAGGCTTTTTACGTTGCTGTATTTTAATTTTTTTGTGTGTAACTAGAAAAGTTTTCGATGTTGCTACAACCTCTGTGTATCTGGCATTCTTTTTTGCCGTTGAGTATGTCGCTAGAAATTAATATAAATGAAGTAAATCATTGCATTTTGTATTTGTGCAGGTCATCTTTGAAATTATCACATCAGAATATTCCTACCAGCACAGTTTGAGCATCCTGGTGCGTCATTTTAAGGACAGCGTGGATTTGAGAAAGACCATGACGGCAACAGAACACCATCACCTGTTCTCCAACATATCCGTCATCCAGGATGTCAGCAAACGGTACAGGCATCATCTTATGTCCTCAAAAATACTTTTTTTTTTTTTTTTTTTTTTTTTTTTTTAAAGAATGGAAGATGCATGTGCATTTGAAAAGTCAATAAATTAAGAAATTAGATTTAATCAGGACTAGATACACTATTTAATTAGTCTATAATGGATGTAATCCATGGCTATATGACACATTCCACAGTTGCAGGATTTATCCTTGAACTGGAATGATATACAACCAATTTATCATTTACAGTAAACCAAAGTCCCTTTAAGGCAAGTCATTTCAATGCTCAGGCATTCTGTCTGAATGGGGAAACATCAAAACTGACAGGAGTGGCACCCGGTGTGGTCTTCTGCTGCTGTAGCCCATCTGCCTCAAGGTTGGACATGTTGTGTGTTCAGAGATGCTCTTCTGCAGACCTCGGTTGTAACGAGTGGTTATTTGAGTTACTTTTGCCTTTCTATCAGCTGGAACGAGTCTGGCCATTCTCCTCTGGCATCAACAAGGCATTTGCGGCCACAAAACTGCCGCTCACTTGATATTTTCTCTTTTTCGGACCATTCTCTGTAAACCCTAGAGATGGTTGTGCTTGAAAATCCCAGTAGATCAGCAGTTTCTGAAATACTCAGACCAGCCCGTCTGGCACCAACAACCATGCCACATTCAAAGTCACTTAGATCACTTTTCTTTCCCATTTGATGAACTGCAGCAGATCGTCTTGACCATGTCTACATGCCTAAATGCATTGAGTTGCTGCCATGTGATTCGCTTATTAGAAATTTGCGTTGACAAGCAGTTGGACAGGTGTACCTAATAAAGTGGCCGGTGAGTGTATTTGAAGAAAACTGGAAAAACATTTCTATAGTAGAAAAAAAGGTTACAGATTTCCAACATTTTTCAAAATATCTTCTTTTTTGTTTGACAGAAGAAATAAAGGATTAAGGTTTGAAACAAGGATTTGTAAAAGATGACCGAATTTTCATTTTTGGCTGAACTATCCCTTTAATCAATCATGATCACACAAAACTACCATATTATATAGTTTGTGATTACTAGTGGATTTTCCGGTTCTGGTTTTTAATCTGGGTTTTTATTTAAAGCTGGATGCAGGAGTTGAGTTCAGTGGACGTGTTTCGACATGCTGGTTGAACTGGTTAAGCAGCTTGTCGCTGCCTGGATTCATGTTTCTAAAAACAGGGTCTTTCACACATTCACAATGAAACGTAATACCCGTTTCACAGAAACTCTGTGTCTGTGTGAACCATTCTGCTTTAGACACTGAATGCTGCAGCTCTGAAGCAGCGACTATCATATATGCTAAAGCTTTCAAGACATGTTTCGTCATGTTGTTTGCTCCTGTTTATGAAAGCAGCACACTCAATTAGTTGGACTGTGGGAGTGAGACCTTCCAGTCTGGGAGTTGCCGTTCGGGTTGGGAAAGAAAAGGCTAAATATGTTTTGCTTGATACAGCTGAAAGTTATTTAACATAATGAAACATGGAGGATCGCAATTGCGTTGTGGTTCATGTTTTGTATGACGCCTATAGTGCTAATCCAGGAAATGATAGATTATTTGTATACTGATATGTATCTGTTTATTACCTTTATATAAAAAATACTAAAAAATAATCAGGGTTCCTACGCTTTTTGAAAGTACTTGAGTTTCAGACATAAATTTAAGCCATGGAAAGTACATGAAAACAAACACAGGTTCTTGGAAGTGCTTGAATTGACGGTTTACGGTGTTATTTCTACAATTGTACTGTGCTGCTTTCAAAAATTTAACAAAAAAACTAAGAAATTCTCAATTTAATACACTTAAATTTAAGTCGTATACAGAACTATGACCAATAACACACACTTGATCAATATTTCAGGAGACCAGTATTGAATTCAGCAAATTCTATTAAAGTTCTTTAAACATGACTGTTTAAAACGGTCCACATTTTTTAAGTTACATATTCAAAACATCAATTCTGACATTTTAATGTAAATATTAAATGTAAGTGAAATGTTAAGTACAAGAAGGCAGTGGTTCCCAAAGTGGGGGTCGGAAGACAATGACAGGGGGTCGCTTGGGGATTTTCAAAAGTAAATAAGATAAATTTTATTAAACTATTAGAATTACCATATTTTATCCATAAACCACAGAAGATTGTAAAAACGACAACATGCAAATGAAAAGCCATCAGCCTTGCAGTTATTTTGTTAATAGGATTAGTGTTTGCGTTAGATTAACAGCACAGCAATAGCGTCATCTGCAGATTGATTTTATAGCACCAGTTTAACCTTTCTGACACCTTTCTGGCAATCAAAAGCGTTAAAATAAATACAGGTCACAACTGAACACTGAGAATGATCTCTGATTGGCGGTCTCCAAAATTAAACCAAGAATAGACTTGTGCTGAAAACATTGTGTCCACCAGTCTCTTTAGTTGAGGTTAATATTAAATGAAACAAAGTAAAAAATGACTATAAAAATGATATGGTTGTTAGGCTGTTGCACTTTTTTGTGTTGTTAATATGCTTGTGTCTATATGGGCCTATTGTTGTGTGCGCAGCGTTTGTATAATTATAACCACCTCCGAGGAATTTGGGGGTCGCAAGTCACTGGCGTTGTAATCTTAGAGGTCGCAGGCTGAAAATTTTGGCAACCTCTGCAATAAGGACTTTCATAAGGGTGTGAATTACAAAGGTGCTTGATTTAACATTATTAGTGATTTAAAAGTTCTTGAATTTGGTCTCCATGAAAGAGTGGGAACCCTGAAATAATAAAAAAGACGTTTTTGGTTTATTAGCTTAATATAATAACATTTAGAAAATGTGGAACTCCTACTTAAAATAATAAAAATCACGTCCTTACTGCCTCGCTTTATTTAAGGCTTATACAAATCAAAACATGCAATAAGCTGTAGTTAATGAGATTTGTATACAGATTGTGAAGAAATTTAAAAAAAATTGTCTATATTATGTAATTAGTTCAACTTAAACTCAACTGTGAAATGTTTGTTTAACCAAATCTCTAAATTTGGTGAGTAATTAGATGATGGTTAGATGATGTATTTGCGCCCCCTGGTGGTTACATTGTAGATAGGCCGGTATTATGACCGCAATTTAATATTTCATTATTTAATATTTAAGACTTGTATTCTATCTTTTTTGTGTTAAATGTGAATAATAGAAATATTGAATATTAGCCATGTCGATTATAGCAATTATTATATTTTTAACCCATAAGAACCCGGACCGATTTCTCCTTATAGGGAAATTATGGGGCATATAATACAGACCAAATGGACCACTTATAACATGTTTCTGCAGTTGTTTTTGAAATGCAACCCTTCTTTGTGAAAGATCTGTAATGTTACATATATGTGACATTGGGCGTTTATAATAATTTTTTCATGTTACACATATGTCACATTGGGCATTTATTTCACAATTGAAAAAAAAACTAATTTTGTCAGTTTTATTTGCTACATAACATTTTTTTCAGTTTATTTGCTTTTCCATAACATATTTCAAAGTCCCATAACTGTGACCAATACATTATGCAACAACTCATTCGAAACATCAAAATTGTACCTTTTTTGGTATATGGTTGTTCGTGTATTATTCTCACAACTTGAAAATGTGTGAACTAAATAAAAATAAATAACTACCTCACAGCGACACAGTGGCTCAGTGGGTAGTACTTTTGCACCACAGCAAGAAGGTCACTGGTTTGAGCTCCGGCTGAGTCAGTTGGCATTTCTGTGTGGAGTTTGCATGTTCTTCCCGTGTTCGCGAGGGTTTCCTCCGGGTGCTCCGGTTTCCCCCACAGTCCAAACACATGCGCTATAGGTGAACTGAATAAGCTAAATTGGCCGTAGTGTATGTGTTTATGAATGCAAGTGTGTATGGGTGTTTCCCAGAGCTGGGTTGTGGCTGGAAGGGCATCAGTTATGTAAAACATATGCTGGATAAGTTGGCGGTTCATTCCGCTGTGGTGACCCCTGATTAATAAAGGGACTAATCTGAAAGAAAATGAATGAATGAATGAATGAACTACCTCACACTGAAGGTCAATATGTTAAACATGCACATATTATCAGCCACCATGGACCACCTTGTTACATTTTCCCAGTATGCACGATTTTCTGGCATTTTGTTTTAGACCAATGCGCAGATAGCTTCCAATTAGTATTTACGATTCAACTACGATACAATTTTTTGAGTTCCAGATTGTTACACACTGTACAAATGTTTGTTCCTTCAGTAACGCAAACATTTCTGCTTTTATGAACTTCCTGAAATACTCCAGGGGCGTGTGAAGATTGTCTGGAGGTGTGGCACTTGGCCATTTGAATGTGCACTCAAGGGTTTCAAAATGTTGAAAAATGTTTTTCTCCAAGAAAAAGTTTTGTTGTCTTGCTGGCCAGAGTTTATGTTTGGCTGTGCAGCTTCTGAATCTAGATCACTTGATCTGCTAATTTCTAAATCAGATCCACTTGATTAATCATCCTCCATGTCTTTACTTGGAGTGTAATCAGTGTCATCAATGTCTTTATTCGAGTCACTGTCAGATCCCTCATACACACTGCCATTGCTGTGGATAATCTTCAGTGCATTCTGAACATCAATTTTTTTCCTGAATCTAATCATGTTATTCCTACTTCAAAAAAAGATAAAACAACTTTAAAGTAAGATATAAACACATATGATATAAACATCTTGCTACAGCTTACAGGTAAAAAAATGGTTTCAAAATACATTTCATTAACAATATATTTAATGTGATTTAATTTTAAAAAAATTTGTTAATATATGCTTTGAAATGAGCAGTAGGAAATATAGAACACTAAAATAGATTAATCAGCTAAATTAATTGAGCAGTTCATTACCAATTTTCTTAATGTGACAAATATGTCACATCAAAATTCCACCTTCTGTTTTAAGGTTAACAGCCCGATGTGACATATATGTCACCACAATAACTTCGTAACTTGTTTTATATCAGTTTGCTCAAGAAATGTTTTGAAATCACGGTAAGTGTAATCTAGGATGTGTTATTAAAACATTAGAATAGTTAAATGGTTCAAAACATACCTTTAGTAATAAAAACAAGTATCTTTAAAAATTGCTTACACTGCAACATGTGCTCACCACACAGTCCACCATTTTGGACAAGTTGCCATGACAACAAAAAATGCACATATTCTCACGTGACTGAACCTGGATGTTACTTATATGTCACTTTGAGACTTCCAGAGTTAAAAATGAGGAATAAGGCTTTAAAAAGACCTTTCCAGACGATCACAATTGTTTGTGACACCCGTGTCACAGTGGGTTCTTTAATAATAACTTTTGTAACAAAGTGCCACTCCAAGGTACGCGAGCTGTCACTGGGGTGGTACCTTTTCAAAAGGTACAAATTTGTACCTAAAAGGTCCATATTAATACCGAAAGGGTACATATTAGTACCTTAAAAGTACAAAAGTGTTCCTCTTAAAATTTTTTGGTACTAATATATACTTTTGAGGTACCAATATGGGCCCTTCAAGTACAAATGTGGACCTTTTGAAAAGGTACCACCCTAGTGACACTTTGCATACCTTTATTTCTGCGTACCTTCTATACAAATTCTGGTGACCCATCTTGCGCCAAAGGTTGATTTTTTTTTTTTTTCATTTTTTTTTTTTTTCTGCAATCAAGCAAGCAAATTAATAAAACAAGATTGTCTCAAATAAATATTTACATAGTCTTTTTCTTTTTTTATATGTTTGTAATGTCATTAATAGAAATACTGAATATTAGCCATGTCGATTATAGCAAGTATTACATTTGTGCCACTCATAGTGCCACTCCAGGCCTTCTGTATAAATTCTGGTGACCCATCTTACCCCTAATATTGATTTATATATTTTTTTAATATATATAAACAAACAAGCATATAAATGTTGTTATGCATTCCTTTTTTTAACGCTGCATAATTACAGTTAAATCCTATATTTTCAATTTGCGATATTAGATTAATCTCATGACTATGACTGCAATCAATGCGTATTTGTTTTTAATCAATCAACAGCCCACACAGATATTTATGATTTGCATTCAGTTACTGATGATTACAAGTTCCATGCAGAAATTATAGTCAGTTAAATAATCACTATGTATTACACTTTTATAGTAATTTGAGTTGACTACTTTTAGATTACTTTATATTTCAATACTTGTACTACTCTGACATACATTCCATCCTTTAGTATCAACAAGAACCTCAACAGCTTCTTTGTAAAGTGCAATAATGAGCAGTTAATACTTCAAATTAGGGTTGGGCGATGTTGACCAATTTAGCATCGTAAGATGTCTAATGTGAAACATCGTGATGGACGATGACATCGTCTTCATAGGCGGAGGTGAATAAATTATTTATGAATAATTAATTAATTCATAACGAATTAATTATTTGTAGCCTACCGTTTCAACTACCTGGTCTTTGTTTTACCCATAATCAAATCATAAATAAATAAAGATAAGTTACACTCAAATTATCACCTGTCAAGCACTTTTTCCGCGGGACTCTGGCATGAGTAGGCAGAGTGATCCGTGTCAGTAATTTGTTTGGTGCGGTGGATGGCGGAGGGGTGTCGCGGATGAAAGTGAGCGGCGCTGGGGTTGCTCGCGGACAAAAGTGAGCAGCACTGAGGTGTCGCGGACGAAAGTGAAGAGGGTTGGGGAGTCGCGGAACAAAGTGAAAATGAACAGTGGACAAGGGAGAAGGGCGGTTGAGGAGGGAGATCGGTAAAATGAGGTGCCGGATCCGGCGTGTTCCGGCACAAATTAAGCCCTGGATAGAGACCAGATTAATTAAATATCTCGTTTAACAACTATAGTGAGACGCGATCCCATCCTTGATAAACTGTCCGACGTACACTGTTCTCTGGAGCTCAGACGAGCGCATGACAGTGCGTGTCTGTGGCTGTGTGTGTGAGTGTGGTCATGTGAGGTGCGTTTTCAGTGGACGGAGGGCTGTTCAGCAATGCTAGATGAAACGCCAGTGTGGACGTGGGTCATTTTCGTTCTAGAATGCCATTTTAAACGTAAGCTGTATTAGTGTAAACGGGGCCTGAGTGTGTATTTTTCACGAGCGGGTTTGCGACGGGGGCGGGACGATGGATCGCGATGCCGGCTCAGCATCATGATGTCTATCGGCCATCGGCGATGGACGATGGCATCGTCTATTGGCCCAACCCTACTTCAAATTCAAAATACTTACACCAATATACCTTACTTACTGTGTTTACTGAGTATTTTATGAAAAGTAGTTTACTCTAATTGCAAGTACTTGATTTTTGGGAGCTGATTATGTAATGTTACTGAAAAGCTGTATAGAGAGAGAGAAATAATTTTTCTTAGTCATTTATTTTGTAACATCGCTTGTTTATATGTTGTTTTTGCTGTTAAATTGTCTTAATTTTGTGTCTTTAGAATTTAGTAATCTGAAATTATATATTTTGTGTCTATTTGTTAGAGGGATTTGTGGACCTCAATGTTTTTTTAGATATGTGGAATCAGGGTATTTATTGATTAGGGTTGGGTCAATAGATGATGGCCGATAGACATTACAATGCTGAGCTAGCATCGCAATCCTCCGCACCGCCCCTGTCGCAGCAGCAACCCGCTTATGAAAAATACACACTTAGGCCCCGGTTACACTAATAAGTCTTACAATATGTGGCATTTTAGAACAAAAACGATCCATGCCCACACCAGCGTTTCATCTAGCATTTCTGAAAAGCCCTCCTTCCAAAACTATACCACTGAAAACGCACATCACGTGACCACACACACACTCTGTCATGCGCTGCAGTGTGCGTGTATGTCTGAGCTCCAGCAGTCAGCAGCTGTTTTGAGCACAAAACCCCAGAGGAGCAGTGCAAGTCGGACAGTTTGTCAAGGATGTACTGCTGGATCGCGTCTCACTATAGTTGTTATATTCATATTTAATTAATCTTGTCTTTATCTAATGACTCTTCTGTCTTTTGAATCTGTCAGGTAACGTGTCACAGCGTCAGTACACTGCTTTAATCTTTTGCTTTCACGCATGTACTTAGTCATTTTAGTGAAAACCTCAGATACTGTTGGTTGGTTGCTGTTGGTTGTGCACCTTTTTTACCAACTAAGTTTGTCGACGCCATTATAACGACACGGATCACTCTGCCTATTCATGCCAGAGTCCCGCGGAAAAAGTGATTGTCAGGTGGTAATTTATGTGTGACTTATCTTTATTTATGATGTAGTTATGGGTAAAACAAAGACCATGTGGGTCAGGTAGTTAAAACGGTAGGCTACAAATACTATAGTTAATTTGTTATGAATGAATTACTTATTTGTAGTGGTGTGAAGTAACTAATTACAAATACTAAAATTACTGTAATTGAGTAGTTTTTCTCAGGAATTGTAATTTACTAAGTAGTTTTAAAAATGTCTACTTTTACTTTTCCTTGAGTACATTTTTAGTGCAGTATCTGTACTTTTACTCCACTACTTTCTTTCAACCTGCAGTCACTACTTTATTTTTCTTGCCCATAAGGATTAGAAAAATCAGTCGTGAGATTCCTGTCCAATCAAATCGCACATACCGTAGAAGATAAATCGCATCATAATGAACTACCTCAAGATGTGTGCACTTTAGAATTGCAGCAAACTGTTTGGAAGTATTAAAAGTGTCCATGAAGATGTTCAAAATCTTTACACACATTGACCCAGAGACTGTTTAGATGCCTGTCACTGATGAGAAGACGACGGATGTTTACTGTATGATGACCGAAATGGCCTTAAACACCCAGCAGGCACAAGACGTCTGATTGACGTTGAACCCTAACGTCATGGGGACTTTGCATTTTGTTTGGAAATGAAAATCGGGTTGACGTCAGAACTCAACGTCAGGCCAATGTCAATGTCTAACGTCCAACCTAAAACCGACCAAATATCAACGTCTAATGATGTTACAGCTTGACGTTGTGTGGACGTTACCACTATGACATCTATTAGATGTTGGATTTTAGTTGCCGTATCTGATAAATAAATGTCAGTATTTGACGTCATATATGATGTTGGTTTAAGATGTTGGCTCGACAATGGATTTTGGTCACTTTCTAACAACCTAAAATCAACGTCATTATTGGACATCAAAATAACTTTGACTTTAGCTGCTGGCTTGACAATTAATTTTGGTCACCTGACATCACAACCTAAATCTAACCTAATATTAATGTCTCATGATGTTGTGTGCCTTCTGGGCAATAACTAAATGCACTACAGAATGTTACGTTTACACACACATGCACAATTTACATGTAAACATATCAGCTTTTGACAGCATAATATTCACTACTCACTACTCTTTTGAAAGGGCTACTTTTTACTAATACTTTGAGTAATATTTACAACAGATACTTTTACTCTACTTGCACTACATTTTTAGGCAAGTAATGGTACTTTTACTTGAGTATGATTTTTCAGTACTCTTTCCTACCACTACGCCGCCTACGACGACGATGCCACCTTCCATTGCGATGTTTCACGTTAGACATCGTACGATGCCAAATTGGTCGACATTGCCCAACCCTATTATATATACACGAACTTATCATCTTATCAAATATATCAATGATCTTGATATATTTTTACTATTTAAAAACGTTATTGCTAGTGTTATTATTTTGAAACGTTGCACTACTTCACTTGTATATTTCAATTTCTTTTTCACTTGGTTTGATTCTGCTGCTAGTAAAACGTTAAGATTTCCTTCAGTTAAAGCATGGGCCGTTAAATATATAAATATTTATCTCTTTTAAATGCAATTCAGCTTTTTTCCTGACATTGATTATTAATGATGCCTCTAATATGTCAAAAGCTAAATTGTAAATAGAATATCTGATTTGGTACAGTGCAATAATGACATATAGATCTACATTTTTGTATCATACAAATCCTTATCAGATTGCAGTTAAGTAACTAAACCATGTTTGTTTATGATCTTGCACCTTTTTATGTTAATACTCCAGAAAGTAGATTGAGGAAAACATTGGTCAGCATTATATAATATGAGGATGTGCAGTGAGGGAGCCTTTATTTAAACAGGTTTCATATTGTATTTGTTCAGTCAGTGAGGCTGGCACTGCAAACATTAACTCAGGGTTTATAACACGCAGTGTAAGACGTTAACAGATAATGAATATTCAGTATTAACACTACGCAGTGTTAACCATAAAGCAAGATAACCCAGTATTTTGCTAAGTTTAAAATGTGCCAGGGTTAACTAATTCAAATGTAAATGGCCTTATCTTCTCTACTATGTCTGTTGTTTCTCAGGTTTTTTGAAGATCTGGATAAGCGTCACCAAGCGAACCCTATGATTGAGCGCATCAGTGATATAGTGGCAACTTACGCAACTAAGCACTTTGAGCCATACATCGTGTACTGCTCCAACGAGACCTTCCAGCAGAGAACCCTCCAGAAACTACTGTAAGCACCAGTGCCATGTAGAAAACGATCTAGAGAGAACTTTTACAAGGAGTTCGACCTGCCATGTGGTGTGTTTATGCGTTTCAGGTCGAGTAACAGTGCGTTTCGAGAGACTCTGAAGCAGATTGAAACCAGTGAGGATTGTGGAGGTTTACCCATGCTCTCCTTCCTCATCTTACCCATGCAGAGAGTCACCCGTCTCCCGCTTCTGATGGATGTAAGATATACAGTCCTTTTGCTACCTGCAGCTTTCTGTTGAAATTGTCATCTATGACATAAAAGCTTATGCCTGACCCAGAGATATTGGGAATGACGAGATGCTAATGGTCTAATCAGATTCAATGATTTATGCTAAGCTAAGCTAAAAGTGCTTCCGTCGGACCCGTGCTAAATGGATTTAAAATATTGTAAAACTCAACTGTTTAACTCTTGGTGTTGTATAATGAGCATACACGACTTGACTAAAGTCTTGTTGTCGATCCCAGTTGTAAGAGCAACAAATAATAACTTGACTTCTAGTTGATCATTTGGAAAAGTGGCAGAAGGTCGACTTTTCTGATGAATCATCTGTTGAACTGCATCCCAATCATCACAAATACTGCAGAAGACCTATTGGAACCCGCATGGACCCAAAGTTATCACAGAAATCAGTCAAGTTTGGTGAAGGAAAAATCATGGTTTGGGGTTACATTCAGTATGGGGGCGTGCGAGAGATCTGCAGAGTGGATAGCAACATCAACAGCCTGAGATATCAAGACATTTGTGCTGCTTTACGGTATACTCGACACATTCGCTAGTTAGCTTGAGTGCACCAGCGAATTTGACGTCATCGCTGTGTTTGCGGAGGTTCGCTTTGTGTGACATAATTTCGGCTGGCAGAGCGCACGTTTTTTTTTTTTTTTTTTGAGACTCAAGCGAACAGTTTGCATTTGATTTGAGTTGAATATGAATCACATTGAAGAGATTTTGTCTGAAACAGGTACGCCTGTACAGACATCTTTATGATCCGCCCATGAGTGATCATAGGGAGAACCAGATGACCAATATTTCTTGACTAGAAATTGAAACAGCATTGGGAAAGGAAAAAAGTTTTTGCTAAAAAGTTTAAAACCAAAAAGAGAGGTCATGGCAAAAGTGGAGACCCAGGTGGTTTTTATACACCATTACAGAATATGTTTTTCCACCAGTCATAGGTTTTACACTGATGTATATATTACAATTTTGAATTTAAAACCATTTACAGTTACAAAACTAAAATGAAGTCACAAATTATTGTTTTTTTGTAACGGGAAAGGAATATTTGAACCTATCGGTTTACAATATACTGATGCCCTGTTTTTCTAGGCTTTGTTGGTGGTAATGGTCAGTATGTTGGACCATTATTGCCTTTTTAGCATAAGAAGAGGACAAACTAGCCAGACAGTAATGTGTGAATTGTTGAGTGGATTAAAGGCAAGGCAAGTTTATTTATATAGCACATTTCATACACAGTGGCAATTCAAAGTGCTTTACATAAACAAGAACAAAAAGATAAGAAAATATAAGAAAAAAAAAAGAAAATAATAAGAATGATTAAAAACAGATAAAAATGTGTTAAAATGGGTTATAAAAGAATAAAAAGAAAAGAACAATAGTGCGGTCTGTCGGACGTAACACAGTGCTCATTCAGTAAAGGCACAACTAAACAGATGTGTTTTTAGTCTGGATTTGAATGTGCCTAATGTTGGAGCACATCTGATTATTTCCGGAAGCTGATTCCAGCAGCAAGGGGCATAGTACCTGAAAGCCGATTCACCCTGCTTTGACTGAAATAAATAAAAAAGTCAGTATTTTTTAGTAAGTGTACTTTTATTTATTTATTTATTTATTTATTGCTTTTATTCTTGCCATATTAAAACATATATATATATATATATATATATATATATATATATATATATATATATATATATATATATATATATATATATATATATATATACAACAGAGCAACCCATGTTCTGTTGTCATTTAACATTTTAATAAAAGGTGGAACTGTCTGAGATATGAACAAAAGCAAGTGATGCATTTGATTTAAAAAAAAAATATTAAATGGTTATAAAAATCTTTATAATCATTAAAATAATTTTACGATATTAATGATATGACATAGTTCCGGAAACGTTCTACTTCTCTGTTTATCCACTCGACTTTACGGCGGGTTTCTTTTGACCGCCCTCCTGTCGTTTTAAAGAATATCACAATGGCGAACGCATCAAGTATCCACATCAAAGTTCCTGAAAGGAAAGAAGGTCAAGGTGCTCCAGGATTGGCCAACCCAGTCACCACATATAAACATTATTGAGCGTGTCTGGTGTAAAATGGAGGAGGCATTGAAGATGAATCCAAGGAATCTTGATGAACTCTGGGAGTCCTGCAAGAACGCTTTCTTTGCCATTCCAGATGACTTTATTAATAAGTTATTTGAGTCATTGCAGAGATGTATGGATGCAGTCCTCCAAACTCAAGGGAGTCATACACAATATTAATTCTTTTCCCACTGCACCATGACTTTATGTTCTATACTGTACATTATTTCTGTTAAGTGACAAGACATTTGTCTTAGCAAAGTCAGACCTTACTGTCCTAATTAAAAATCAAGGCATGATCATATTTGATTTTGGTAAAATAAGCATAATCTAGAGGACTTACTAAACTAAAAACTAAATGAAAAAAACTAAATGATTAACCAGAAGTCAAGTTATTATTTGTTGTTCCTAAAACTTGGATAGGCGATGTATATCCAATAAAATAAAAAAGTGGAGTGTTACTTTAAAGTGTGTTTGATCAGAGTTAAAGCTAAAATAAGTATCTTGGAAAAAAATTTCCGAACTTATATTGAACTTGTTTGTCTTTCCATATCTCCACAGACCATATGTGAGAAGACCACTAAAGAGACGGCTGAATATTATAAAGCTTGCTGGGCTTTTAAAGCTATCAGTAAGGTAAGTCTTACTCTATTTACAACAAGTGTTAATGTGAGAAAATCCACCTTTTCGAAATTGTAATAGCTGTGTATTTGGTAAGTGTTAAAACCCTGCAAGTAGTTTTGGTTAGTTTTTAGTCATGTTCACAAGATAAATTGCATAAAGGAAACACTAAAGTTGAGTTAAAAGCTATGATATATGCAAGTTGTGACAAGTTTTGTGTCATAATAGTCTTAAATATGACAGTATTTCAGAAATGTAATCATAGCACAACCTCTGTACTTCTTCATAGTTGATGAAAGTTTTTTTTGTTTGTTGGTTTTTTCCTTTCCTCTTTTCAGCTGGTGAAGAGCTGTAATGATGGCGCTCGGAGGATGGAGCGGACGGAGCAGATGTACACCATCCAGAAACAGATGGAGTTTGGCAAAATCAAGGTACATGTTTGCATAGGTAGATAAGAAAGGATTCAGATTACTTTTAAGAAGAAAGACTTATCAAATCACAAAATACACACACACACTAGTGTTGACATGATTACCAGATTTAAGATATACCATGGTAAAAATTGTGACTTAGTATTACCATTTCAGATTTTAATTGTAATTTAAACTGATTACATTACGTTGGTTATCGCTATTTTGAAAACTAACTGTAAATCCTGCTAATGGTCTAATCCGATTTAATGATTTATGCTAAGCTAAGCTATAAGGGAGACTGCCAGACCCAGAGATCGGCTAAATGGATGAAAAAAATGGTCAAACTCAACTGTTTAACTCTAGGTGTCTGCATATTTATATACTAAATGCATATTAATATATACTGTATATATAAATATATTGTATTCCTTTTATTTAAAGTGGGGGTCTCAAACTGCCGCTGAACTTTTGCGGCCCCCCTTCCTCCTCCCTCCGGTCCGCAACTGACGTCAAAAACATAACGAGATTCGGCCCAACAAAACATATATTGTTGAATCACTATTATTGTTGTGCAGTCGCATATAGCCACTTGTGGTTTTGACCCCCCACCCAGAGGTGTAAAGAGTACCTGAAAACCATACTTGAGTAAAAGTACAGATACCTTACTGTAAAAATTACTCCATTAAAAGTTACAAGTCACCAATTCCAGTAAGACTTGAGTAAAAGTATTAAAGTATCCGATTTTAAAAGAACTTAAGTATTTTACTCATACTGAATGTAGGCTCAAAGAACGCCAAGAAAGGTTTAATTTTCCTAATATATAAATTAAATTTAACACCTTAATGTTATAAAATGGCAGAACAAAATATATTTAAAAAAATAGAACAAAAAGTCTCAGTCAAACTCAAATGTTTAAAAAAGGCACAAACAATTTATCAAAAAATAAATAGTAAAACGTAGTAAAAAAAATCAAAGCTGACTTTGATGTGATTCATCTCTCAGTATCAGAGGGGGGCAATATTTTTATTTTGAGTAGTTTTTCAATTGATTAAGATGTTTTCTCTGTATTAAAATTAAACAAAGAGGAGCACTGTTATTTTTCAACTTAGTAAACTACATATAAATTCAAGCTTCGGCTTCATCACTGGCTGCAGCCATGTCGCTAATTAAACACCTGGTATTAGACAAGCTGCTAAATTACGTTCACATGATTTAGCTCATAAATAGCATACAGTTCCTTCAGCACCCTGCAGATGGCGATATCGCCTCATCCACCCAACAAATTAGCTGTGGTAGATAAAGATGCCGACTTGTCGTGCACAATCACAATGTAATGAGTAACGGTAAGCATCTGTTCAAATGTAGTGGAGTAAAAAGTACAAATATTCAATCAAAAATGTAGTCAAGTAATATGGAATCAGATAAGTCTCAATAGTCTTTCACGCAAAAGACACGATGTACACACGCGTAGTCTAATTCACGTGCATAAAACCAAATTCACGTGCGTAAAATATTTATATATATTCACAAAAACAATTCACGTGCACAAAATAAAAATACATATTCATAAAATACGTTTCACACATGCAAAACACCATTTGCAAATGTATAAGAGTGTACAAAAAGTTTTGAATGTTTAAATCTTGCGAGTTCATCCTGAATGAGAATGTGCAAATCCTCTTTCACGTACGACTCCCCCTGGATACGTGTGTGTGTATTTTTGAGACTGTCCTGGCAGAGGCAGGCAACTCGTAACCTTTCAGCCAATCAGATAAGAGCTGTATTCAATATCACCCACTCTGCGCTCCTTTTGCGCAGTCAGTTCCCCTCCAGCACGGCGGACGGAGAAAGAGATGCGCAGGATTCAAGCATATTACATTCCCTGACTTTCACTGACTAACTTACTTTCCAGTATATCTAATGAACGTAAACAGGATGTTATTGTGCTTTAGTTGCCTAATATGTAAAATATACCCTATCATTCAGTAATAAATATATAAATATAAACATTTTAAATGATTCTTTTATCTTTATTTAGCCAGAAACTAAAAAATTGACAATAAAAACATGACAACATAAATTAAGTGTTTATTTGCTTATCATGGGCTGTAGTAAACTTATCTGCTTTTCTCAGAAGGTGAAAATCGAGCATAAATCGGGCTAAAACTGTAGTCTCAGCTGTAGGCTTTATTTGACTGGATTTGATTGAGGCAGCGACTAGACAAAACTAAAGTGCTGTCCAGCTGAATATTCTGATCTGCTGGTGGTCAAGGACATTATAGCCTAAGTAATAAATTAAATGAGTAGGTTATTGTGAAAGCGGTATGATATGTTAATCTGGTTTATCTATTTTCAACATTAAATGCAATGTTTTATTTTGGCAGTGTCGTGTGTTCTGTTAGTTTCAGTTTTGCTTTAGCCTACGTGGATGTGTGGGAGGAATGAGCCACGACAGATGATCGTCTTTTCCGTATAACTTTTACTTCACTTTTACTTGAAGAACGCAGATACACAGTTCACTCACTCAGTACAAGTGGCATAAACACACAGCTTACACATCACTGTTTCTCTTGCTCCGGCACAGAACGGTGAGCATGCGAGCAACTTCCCGTACACAACGTAACTCAGTGCATTCTCTCTGATTGACATAAGCAGCCGATGGAAATGAGAACAGAAAAAACACTGTGAATAGACTTGAAGGGACCATGCTCTCTTTACTACAGTAGTGTTGTAGCCTAATCTTGTTTAGACGATCATTTAGACATGTTAATCTTATTTGCAGTGTTGGGAAAGTAATACAATACAATTTAAAGTCACTTAAGAAAAGGAGCTAGATGTGTTACTTTTTAAGGAAAGTAATGTGAAAATAGTCTGCTTTTTTTTTATGCATTTAAAAAAAAGAGGAAGGCTCATTTGCTTATTTGCAGTAATTCATAAGCATTTACACTTTAATTTTATAAATTGGCTTAATTAAATATACTTGTACTACATTTTATTAAATGAATTGTAAAATTTGTTATATTTGGAATGTCTCATCACTCCTCATTACTGATCTGAATGCGCCACCTACTGGAATGATTTAGCATTTTTATTCTGTTGTGTAGTCTTTTCTGCATGAGTGATTAATGCGGCATAATATCACAAAGTAAATTGACCGAGCTGGGAAGAATCGCGTCAGTTTTAACAAATTTATATATATATATATATATATATATATATATATATATATATATATATATATATATATATATATATATATAAAATCTGATTTATAATAAAATTATAATTTTTTCATTAGTCACACGTTATTCTGTGTGTGCGGTACGTTATTCATGACCCAGGTGTCAAGTAATAAAATAAAATAACAAACAAACAGGCTAATTAATTATTGATAATAGTAAAAAAAAAACAAAGGCAAAAAAACAAAAACAAACTTAAAACTTAATTTATTAAAACTGATGCGATTCTTCTCAGCTCTTCTCTTCTGTGATGCGGCTGTAGGTTGGGGCAGCTTATCAGAGCAGCTCAGCCCAATTTAAAATCCTGAACAGCATCAAACATGTTTGAAATGATCCGAGAGGCTCCGATTTGTGTTGAAAAAGATCCCGAAAAGTATTAATACTATGTTTATATTCTACATATTACTAAAGCACAACAACAGCCTGTTTACTTTCATTAGATATACTGGAAAGTAAGTTAGTCAGTGAAAGTCAGGGAATATGCTTGAATCCTGCGCATCTCTTTCTCCGTCCGGCGTGCTGGAGGGGAACTGACTGCGCAAAAGGAGCGCAGAGTGGGTGATATTGAATACAGCTCTCATCTGATTGGCTGAAAGGTTACGAGTTGCCTGCCTCTGCCAGGATAGTCTCAAAAATACACACACACATATCCAGGGGGAGTCGTACGTGAAAGAGGATTTGCACATTCTCATTCAGGATGAACTCGCAAGATTTAAACATTCAAAACTTTTTGTACACTCTTATACATTTGCAAATGGTGTTTTGCATGTGTGAAACGTATTTTATGAATATGTATTTTTATTTTGTGCACGTGAATTGTTTTTGTGAATATATATAAATATTTTGCGCACGTGAATTTGGTTTTATGCACGTGAATTAGACTACGCGTGTGTACATCGTGTCTTTTGCGTGAAAGACTATTGAGACTTATCTGATTCCATAAGTAAAGAGTAAAAGTTGCTTATATTTTTGATACTCAGTACAAGTACAAAGTAGCCAAAAAAATGCTTAAGTAAATTAACGAAGTCCATTTACTCAAGTACTTTACACCACTGCCCCCACCTACTGGACATTTAAAGTACTGTACTATATATTCAGGTTACTTTCGGTTTCTCTCAGCATGCGGTGGAGAGTAACGCACATGCAGATTATTTCTGTGGGTGATTTAAACGTTAAAACATATGTGCGTAAGTGCTCTATTTTTACTAAAGCTCTATTTTTGAAAATATTCAAGGATCATTTGATTATAATCAGTGTTATACCACCTGTATTTTGTTGTACAAACACTTCTATATGGCTTACACGTTATGCTGGTGGTGTATATATTATCTTTTTGCTAATATTCGATTCAATTGATCTCATTAATGGTTTTCCTAATGTGTATATTAAGATTTGTATAAAAATGTGCATTAGTAAAATTTGACTGCTGGCTAAATTGAACATGTTAAAGTAAATGTGAATATATATATATATATATATATATATATATATACATACATACTGTTCACCTCTTTGTTGTAGTTTTACAAAAAAGAATAACATTGAGAAGCACAATTGCCAGTTAAGTTAAAGTAAGCCAAACTCTTTTCTGCTGCTTACACTTTCTGTTAAGATTTTGGTTTAGCAACAATTGATTGGGATATAATAATAATAATTATTATTATTTTTATGCCTATTATTAAACTATAGTATTTTCATGGCAATTTAAACTACCCCATCAATTTGTACAACAAGAAACAATAAGAAGGAGCTTTGATACTCCGGGGAAAAATGTCTGAGTGCATCAATTACATCAGGTTTCCACTTTTTTGTTGTGCTTGAATGTTAAAGCGGCCCTCCTATGAATTGTCAGTCACTGATATGGCCCCCCGCCAATTTGAGTTTGAGACCCCTGATTTAAAGTGTGCACTGCACATTATTGAGATGAATGAGCTGATGCTTGACTTCACAAAATTAAATAGCAAATCAAATCGCAATGATTAAAAAAATGGTAAAACTCAACTCCTTAACTCCTAGGGGTCATATAATGAGGTTGTATAATGAGCATTTTCTAAAATAATAAGTGGTGTGTTCCCTTAAGGTGTGTTTGATCAGAGTTCAAATCGTAATATCAGTCAAAATTGCAATTCTATATTTTTGTTTATTTACACAGGCCGTTTCAACTTTTATAAAGAAGTGAGCGTGGTAGAGAGTTCCAGAGTTTAGGTGCAATAACACTAAATGATCTGCCCCCCATTGAAGAAAGGCGGTACCGATGTACAGCGAGAAGGCCAGAGTCAATGAAACGTAATGAGCGAGTTGGGGTGTAGGCAGGGGACAAGCATGTTGCAAAGATAAGAGGGAGCTAGGCTGTTTAGGGATCTAAATGCAAGGAGGAGAGTTTTGAATTTAATGCGGTATGCAACTGGGAATCAATGGAGGACATACAAGATTGGGGTTATATGAGCAGAACGTTTGATTTGAGTGAGTATTCTAGCCGCAGAGTTTTGAATATATTGTAGTCTGTAGATCTGGCTGGCAGGCAGACCAATGAAAAGGGCATTACAATAGTCAGTGCATGAAGAGACAAATGCATGGATGACAGTCTCAGCATCCTTGCTACTGATGAAAGGACTCAGTTAGGAAATGCGACTATTACTATTATAATAATAATGATAATAATAAAAACACAAAGAAAACAATGTACATAAAAATCTTCCAATATTATGTAGTTTGTTCATTTTAAGATACAAAACCTGGTGGAATGCTTTAAATGTGTGTGACATTTATTATTGTGACATTTATTGTTAGGTCATTTTAACAAAACCATGATAGTATTAATAACCTTGATAAGTTTGGTCACTATGATCCTGATGTTACATTTTCATAGCGTTATAACATACACGCGCACACACACACACACATTTGTTTTTGTGATTTGTGGGAACAATATAAAGGTTTGCATGTATTTTATACTGTATTTTTCTCCCCCTACCCCAACACTATCCTTATCGAGTACCTGAATAAAAGGACAGATACCCCAAAAACATATTACTCCACAATAAAACATTTTCAGATATGATTTTCTTCTTTATTTGTAGTGCAACTGCTGATGAGTGTATATATGATTCAATAAATCAATAGAGATCGATGGGAATAGTGTATTTTACCTGAGTAAACGGTAAACCTGACCCGAGTACAGATTCCCCCAAAAAATTACTCCAGTAAATTACTCCTTTTAATTTCACTACTGTAAAAAACAAAAGTGTTTATTTCACTGAAGGTCAAGAACTGAGATAAAAAGTACTGATTGGTAAATTAATTTAGCAAGAAAATGACAAACTAACATGTCGCACACAGAACCAAGCGTGTTAATATTTTAATGAGAACACTATGCAAATATACTACTATTTCTTGTATGTCTTCCAGCAGCAGTGACCTGGGGATTCATTTGTGTTATTTTAACCTTGTTTCATTTTTAAATAAGATCATGTGGACATGACATTATAGCATCTCATCCAATGGGCTTAAACAGCTTACCTTTTTTTATTTTTTACAGCAGGTTTTGTTCACAAACAAACGTTGCACGCAAACTCTGATTATTTTTAGTCAGACTTGTAAATTCAATTAATCTTTAACTGGGGTTTGCTCTGACCGGGTCATTTGAATTAAGTTGTTGACTAGAGAACCAAACCTATAGAATCTGGACAAACAAATTGCTCCGTGCCATATGCGAATCATAGTAATTGATATTCATGGTATTTAGTCAGCATTTATTAATGCTTTATTAAAATACAAATTAGTGCTTGTTAACATTAGTTCATGCACTCTGAGTAAACAATAAATACTGGGCAATTTTATTTTCATACATATTAACAAAGATGAATTAATACTGTGATTAATATATTGTTTATTATTTATTCATGTTTGTTTTGATCTAATGTTAAAGTACTGGTAAGTGTTGGTATATACAGTTAAAGTAACCCTGTTTATTTTTTTCCCCATTTTCTGTTTAATGGAGAGCAGATTTTTTCAAAACATTTTTAAACAATAGTTTTAATATCTCATCTCTAATAACTGGTTTATTTTATCTTTGCCAGGATGACAGTAAATAATATTTTACTAGATATTTTTCAAGACACTTCTATACAGCTTAAAGTGACATTTAAAGGCTTAACTAGGTTAATTAGGTTAACTAGGCAGGTTAGGGTAATTAGGCAAGTTATTGTATAAAGATGGTTTATTCTGTAGACTATCAGAAAAAAAAAATTAGCTTAAAGGGGCTAATAATTTTGACCTTAAAATGGTTATTAAAAAAATTAAAAACTGCTTTTATTCTAGTCTAAATAAAACAAATAAGACTTTCTCTAGAAGAAAAAATATTATCAGACACACTGTGAAAATTTCCTTGCTCTGTTAAACATAATTTGGGAAATATTTAAAAAAGAAACAAAAATTAAAAGGGAGGGGCTAATAATTCTGACTTCAACTGTATATATAAGCTCTAAATGGCAATAGTTGAAATTTGGAGGTAATAGTATACAGTAAGACCTTCAAAAATAAAACAAATATTTTAGCATAATGGTTTTCTCAATTTCATAAATCCAGTAATTCTAGATAATCTACAGTAAGAATGTTCAAGAGGTCTCTCATTTTTTTTTCTAAATCTGAAGAAATAAATAAATTCCATAATCAATTCATTATATTGGCAGAATACACAACACTGAGTGCAAATAAATTCCGGTGATGATCATTTAATTTACAGTTAATATTTTGTGTCAAAATATATTTACTATTTTGTAGTTTTTTTTTGTTATTTAAATGTTAAAAATCTCCAAAAAGTGTTCAAAAGAACAGCCTATGTTAAATTGATTGTAAATCATGCTTAGTGATTTTACTAAAAGTTAATAAATAGTATTTTAATTATACATTGAATATTAGCAAAGACTGCTGTTATGTACTGAAGCTTTAAAGAGGATAAATATAGAATTTACTTATTTACTTTTTTACATTTACTCGAGTATTTTCACTTTGCAACTTTTAATTGCGTCAAATGTTCACTCAGTATCTTCACTTCACAGTGTCATATTTTTGACTGTTTCTCTGTATTCTAAATTCAATTCATCTTTGTTTAAATAGAGCTTTTACAATGTAAATTGTGTCAAAGCAGCTTAACAAAGAAGTTCTAGTAAATTGAAACTTTTTCAGTCCAGTTTTCAGAGTTAAAGTTCAGTTCAGTTCAGTGTAGTTTAATTTTCATTGCTGAAAGTCCAAACACATCCATCGATGCGCAGCTCCACAAGTCCCAAACCAAGTAAGCCTGTGGCAACAGTGGAGAGGAACAAACTTCACCAATTGACGAAAGTGAAGGAAAAAATAAATGTTCTTAAAGCATCACTCCTGAATGATTTAAAAAAGCCATTACATTCTAAGAGTGTTGAAAAAGTAAGGGATTAATAAATAAGTTTGAGATCAGCTGGAAAAGAAAAGCATTTCTGAAGGAGTGTTATTGATGACATCCTCATAAGAAAGCAAGGAATGTTCTGAATAAACCACACTGTGTTTTTACGCATGTGTTAGCCTTTCCCACTGGTGTCATCATCTCGCTGGCTGAAGAAAAGCGGTGAGCTGGCTGTGTACACAGACGATCTCAGCATTTTCCGGAAAGCTTTCAGCTTCAAGAGCTACTACCTGTTCCTCTTCAATGATGTGCTCATCGTCACCAAGAAAAAGAGGTCAGACCTGCTGATTCTGTATATTCCTGTAACAAATCACTTCAATTTCATAGGACTTCACCACACTGTTTACTAGTGCTGGATCTCAATCAGCACCCTGGCTCCCTTGGTCGTTTATCAGTATGTTGTGTGCACAAATTCAGGGCACACTGAAAGTGACATGAGTTTTGAGACAAGTTTTTAAAAGTTCATTATAGCTTAACGATTTGGTTGTTTTATTTACCAGCAACATTTAAACCATTAAACTATTTTAATTGTTTGCTAGATTTTTCCCTAACCTATCTAGCTATGTTCGTTCATGTTTGTATCGATGTATAAATGTGTCACACTATTGTAATAGTCACAAAATTTACACAAAAATTGTTTAAAAATTTACAGAAAATAAATTAATAACAGATTAGTTTTAGAAAAATTTCTCTCGTTTGTCATTCCGCTTGATGATTTAGGTCACGTAATTCATATTTTGGGCTTCCGAACGTCCGCGTATCGATGTATAAATGTCGCGCTACTCGTAATCATCACAAAATTGACACAAAAATCGCTACAAACTTCCGCATAATGCGCATCGATGTATAAATGTGTCATGCTACTCGTAATCATCACAAAATTGCTTCGTATTTTGCGCTTCCGAACGTCCGCATAGTGCGTATCAATGTAGAAGTGTCACGCTACTCGTAATCATAAAATTTACACAATTTACAAAATAAAAAAAATAACAGATTATTTTTAGAAAAACTCATTTGTCGTTATGCTTGATGATTTAGGTCACACGATTCATATTTTGCACTTCCAAACTTCCACATAGTTTGTATCAATGTACAAATGTGTCGCGCTACTCATAATCATCAAAAATATACAACAAATAAATCAATAACATTATTTTTAGAAAAACTTCTCTCGTTTGTCATTCTGCTTGGTGATTTGGGTCACGTGACTCATAATTCACTCTTTCAAACTTCCGCATAGTGCGTATTGATGTATAAATGTGTCATGCTACTTGTAATCGTCACAAAATTTACACAAACATTTTTACAAAATTTACAGAAAATAAAAAAAATAACAGATTATTTTTAAAAAAACTTTTTTTCGTTTGTCATTCCACTTGATGATTTGGGTCACATGATTTATATTTCGCACTTCCGAACTTCCGCAGAGTGTTTATTGATGTATAAATAGGTCATGCTACTCATAATGGTCACAAAATTGACACAAAAATTGTTACAAAATGCACAAAAAAATAAATGTATAGCAAATAATTTTTAGAAAAACTTATCTTGTTTGTTGTTCCGCTTGATTTGGATCACGTAATTCATATTTTACGCTTTTGAACTTCTGCATAGTGCGTATCAATGTATAAAAGTGTTGTGCTACTCGTAATCATCACGGACCAATATTAGCTCGAAGGTGTTTAGAAGCAAAACTAATAAATTCCAAACTTTCACATAGTTCACGGTGCGTTTCAGTGCACTGGAAGAATTTTGCGATTGTAACGGCACTTAAAATGGCTACTAAACAAGGGTGTTGATTAAGACGCACCCTAGGAAGGCTATTAATGGTAAATTAGACCGTTTTAAACAGTGCAAATGACTTAATGCTTGATTCCACATGAAGAGGTGGAAAAAAAACAATTCCTCAGAAAACAAATAAATTTAAAACAATGCTTCTTCTACCGTACTTATGGACATTATTAGACTGTTTAATGAAAACGACGTAGATGCTTAGCGGTTTTTGACAAATGTAAATTGCTTTTTAACCACCTTGATCTTGCGCATCGATGCAGGTTGTGTATGAATGGTTTGATGTAGATGTGTGTTTTTGTGTTTATTCATATGCTTTGGACTAACATAAGAGTAAATGATGACAGAATTGTCTTTTTTACTTGTTTCAAACCTCCGTTGAACACAAAAGAAAATATTTTGAAAAGAAGCTTAACCTGTAACCATTTACATTTATAGTATTAATTTTTTACTACCATAGAAGTCAATGGTTACACTTTTTCCCTCTTTTTTCCAAATATCTGCTTTTGTGTTCAACAGAAGAAATAAACCCATAAAGGTTTGGTAACACTTAAGGGTGCGTAAATAGTGAGTAAATGTAAATTTTTGGGTGAACCAACCCTTTAAGGTGTTCATTTTCACCCCAAAATGAAATTTCTGTTATTAATTACTCACGGTCATGTCATTTCAATCCTCTGAGACCTTCGTTCATCATCAGAACACAAATCAAGATGTTTTAGATGATATCCTGGAGCTCTCTGATCCTCTACAGACCGCAACTGTCCTGAGAAGTTCAAAGTTCAAAGTTCAAAAAAAGAAACCAAATCATTGTCAAAACATCCCATGTTACTTCAGTGGTTCAACTGTAATCAAATGAAGCTCCAAGAACAATTTTGTGCACCAGTTCAGTGTCTTCCACATCAGATCAGTGTGTTGTGCATTTACTGCCTTTATATTAATCTTGTCATCATGTCAGTATAGTGATATCAAAGGTTGTTGTGGTTAGGTGATGATGGTCTGTCAGTAACACTAACTTTTGTACTAACGTATGTCCAGTGAGGACAGTTATGTGGTGTTGGACTACGCAACTGTGGAGAAGGTGGAGGTGGAAGAGGAAATGAGCGACTCCAAACTCAATCTCAAACTGATGATGAATCCCAACAGTGACGGACGCAGTGAACAGTTGGTACTAGTTGCAGAAAACAAGTAAGTTACATGTTTGTCAGCATTAGAGCTTTCCAACATCAGTTTAAAGGAAAGTTCCATGTGTTTTTTTTTTCCCCTTAAGGAGAAAGTTTGCATTTTCTTACAATTGGTTCAAATGGAGTAGCAGGATTGCTGATGGAATACTTTCAATAGAGAATTAACAATGTATGTGATATTAATATTAAATATTAAACGATACATTAAACATGGTAAACCCACCCAATGAAGCATGGTGGAATTTTAGAATTTAAAACTTACTTTCTTAAACTTAAATAACTTAATAGCTAAAATTATATAAAGTTGAAGTCAGAATTATTAGCCCCCCTTTAATTTTTTTTTTTTTTTTTTTTTTTAATATTCCCCAAATGATGTTTAACAGAGCAAGGACATTTTCACAGTATGTCTGATAATATTTTTTTCTTCGGGAGAAAGTCTTATATGTTTTATTTCGGCTAGAATAAAAGCAGTTTTTAATTTTTTAGGCACCATTTTAAGGACAAAATTGTTAGCCCCTTTAGGTGATATATTTTTTCGATAGTCTACAGAACAAATCATCAATATACAATAACTTGCCTACACACACTCTTTTAAATTAATAATTACTAATAATATGAAAATGATCTCGCATTATATCAATATCACTAATATTTTCACAATGAAATGTTTGCCATGATCTGAAGAGCGGCGTTTTTTTAATCAAACTAAAAGGCATTTAAGTATAAATTAACAATCAGATAACAGAAGGAATGCGGTAAATTGTGTACAACCGGTTTTTCATCAGTTTCAGAAGCCTTAGAAATTTGATACAGAAGTATTGGGTTAATCATATGACAAAAATTAGTGCAATAAAAATCAAATGCTGTGTTCACACCAGACGCGGAACGCGCAGATAAAATTTTGCTATTCACGCGTAAATAGACGCATGAACATTTGAGTTTACTCGCTTCATTCTCGCGCCAAATTCACTTCGGAACAGACACGGATTCGCGTGATGGGAGGGGATTCTGTCTGTTCGGTGACTGTAGCTTCGTTGCTAAATGGCTAACATGGATTTTATTGAGAAAGTAATTGTGTTTATGTGCTTTATGAAGGCTGAAAAACAGCGTCGATACGTTTGGAGCAGTGTCTGAGTCCACTAAATACTTTCAGAGGTGCACCCAGCTCTGTGAGCTCATAAACTCCTCCAGAAACTTAACCTGGATGACGGAGGCTTTCAGCGGTGCTTCTGACTGAGCCAAGCCCAGTTTGATGAACTGTTGTCGGTGTCGCCTGGAGGATTTCCCCCGGGACACCAACAACAGGTGCTACATCACAATCATGCCCCCACAAGAGCAAGCTCCTTATTGGTTCTGCGAATATCCGCAGAAGTTCAGATTTTTGAGCTTGAGCGTTTTTCGCGTTAAGCCCATCAAATGCGCAAAACACTCAATTCGCGCCACGCCATTCGCGCGTATCGCGCCACAGGATGTCTATTCGCGCGCATTCGCATTGACTTAACATGTAAATCACTCGTGCTTGACGCTTTTTCCGTGTTTGGTGTAAACGCAGCATTAGGTGTCTTTTGTAAGGATGTGGACATGATTTCATGACTATATACAGTTGAAGTCAAAATTATTAGCCCTCCTGTGAAATTCTGCTTTAATTCTTTTAAATTAATCATTTTAATAGTCTTTTAATAGTCTTTAAAAGTGCTGATAACCTCCTAGGGCCCGAGTGTCCACATACAGACATACAGTGTCATCCTGCAACTGTTTTGCAGCATATGAAATGTCCCAAACCCTATTTTTAACTGTCCAAAATGGGAAAAAATGTTGTTTTTACTTTCTGATAGTCAAAGCAATAAAAAAAAAAAATTCAATGTTAAATATGCATAAAAGACAATTCGGGGAAAAGTGTTTTATGTCAATTTGGACCACGAGTCCACATATATGGACATAATTTTTTCTCTAAAAGTATGTCATATCAAAAGATGATACTTAGATTTTTATTCTAATTATGTTCCAATAAGCCCAAAAAGCAAAGAGAAATAAAAAATGTATGTAAAAAAATACCTTGGGCCTTAAGAATGGAGAGAAGATTTTTTTAAACATTTATAGTTTTAATGACTAATTTGTAATAATTAATTAGTTTAGTGTTTGCCATTATCACACTGCATAATATTCCACTAGATATTTTTCAAGATACTAGTATTCTGCTTAAAGTGCAAGTTAAAGGCTTAACTAGGTTAATTAGGTTAACTAGGCATGTTAGGGTCAATAGGCATTATTGGATAACGATATTGGATAACTGTGGTTTCTGTAGACAAACTAAAGAAAAAAAAATATCTTGGCAAATAATATTCACCTAAAAATTGTTTTAAATGTCAAAACTGCTTTTTGCCAAAAAATAACCATTCTTGACTTTTTCAAGAACAAATAAATATTATAGGAAAAAAAATAATAAAAATTCACAGGAGGAACTTAAACATAAGTTAAACTATGTTAGAAATCAAATGTGTTCTAGTTATCACACCAAAAAGTTTTCAAATGCAAATTAGTTTTTTGCTCTTTACCTTTACTGTAAGTAGTATTTTTTGATGGCTTATTGGATTATGAAATGTGTTCAGGCTGGTCAGAGCGCAGTGGGTCACAGCTCTCCGCGATGTCAAACAAACCAGCAGCATCGATAATGAGGGTGAGTCTGATTATTAAAACTAATGTGACATTATTGACCACTTAAAAAAAATGTTGCTTCATTTCAGCATGCTGACAACAGAGAACGGGAATCTACGTCACAGAGAGTTGCTTATACAGTTTCCCCCTATGTTTTTTAACATGATAAAGAGCGCACAATATAAACCAATGCAAATCAATACAGAAAAGGCTGTTTTAACCGTAATATCTTTTGAAAAACATCTTACAAACACTCAAAATAAAATGGACAAAAGCTGCAGTCATGCTGCACTTTTCCTCCCATAGACTTCCATTCATACGCACACGAATACGTCAGACCAGAAACGTAAGGTTGTGCGGCAAGTTTCGCAGTTTCGCTGTGTTGGAAAGTTCAAGCTTGATGAACTCTGACCTGCGAAATCGCATCACATGATTACGTGACACCAATCGAAGATCAAAACATGCAATAGTATCTGGATGCAGGCTTTATGATGCAAGCTGAGATTGCATCGCTCTGAGCCGCAATGTCAGATACAGTGCACTCAATGGAGCTAGTAATGTCACTGTGAGGGGTAGGGTTAGGTGAGCGCATTAAAAAGTATTGGATGCAGCGCAGATTGCATCTGCACCGAGTCTGCAGCCAGACGCCTCTAAAAACATGACCCCTCTTGACAGGAATTTAAAACATTGACCATGTTTTTTGAATGTCTAATCATCTCGTTTAACCCCGCCCATTTTCACAGCGCTGTACGACAGAATTTCGCACGCACAAACTCTAGTGTGACCACAGCATTACATGTAGATTCCTTTATAAACGCTCTTTGAGTGTTTAACACCTTCATGCAGTGCCGTGACAAGCAATAAAAGGTATCTTTCTCATGATAAAACTAGTTTTTGTCCTAACCATCTGCGACAGCACCAAATGTTCTATTTTAGAAACCACGACGTCACAGCAAAACGACGCTATAAACTACTATGCCGATTATCTCCTCAGGTACAGGTGTGCTTTATTCAATGTTAAATGGTATGGAGCCAAATTGGTGCCAATATTTCACAAACAAATCCGCCACTTTGCAAACGATCACTCGACTCGCAAACAAACAGAAACCATTTAGCAAAAACAAATGTCCGTTTGAGCAAAAACCCAGTGGCTTTAACAAATAAACAGATTGTGTTTTACAGATATAAATCACATTTCTCACAAATACATCCAGGTTGTGTTTGTTTTCAAAATGCTGTGAAATATTGGCACAAATGTTGCTCCATATAAATGTTACCAATGTGAGTTTAAACACTATTTCACATGACATTTATTGCTGTACTACTGAAAGCAGCAGCATAGTTTGCTTCAGATGTTTAAAATAAAATAACTAGCAGACGATTTGAAAATGAAAGTCAAAACTGTGACCAACAACATCAGTCGCTCAGCCTATGTGCTTGGAATAATGTTAAATATGTATTAATTAGATTATTACCCTACAATTTCGTCAGGAGTTCAGTGGCTGATAGTTAAATGAATGGCTGGTTTAAATGTTTCTGTCATATTTGGACAGCCCAGCTTGTTGCTGGAATGTTGTCACATAGTTGACATGTTTCAACATGCTGCCGCAAGAAACCATTTCTATTAGGGATGCCTCGATTGATCGGCAGGAGATTGGTATCGGCCGATAATCACATTTCATGACTTGATTGGTACTCGCTTATCTGGCCGATCTCATGAACTGATCACAAGTGTGATTGTTTATGAGTTTACAAGTTGAGGAAAATGCACACGTGCACCCGGGTTATACATCAGCAGCACTGCAATCTTTATGAAGTGGCTTATATGAAAGGCAAAAGCCTCTAGATTACGCTTATTTGACCAAAATAAAATATGATCATGCCTTGATTTTTAATTATTTCATTAGGACAGTAAGTTCTGACTTTGGTTAGACAAAAGTCGTGTCACTTAACAGAAATAATGTACAGTGTAGAATATAAAGTCATGGTGCAGTGGAAAAGAATTAATATTGTGTATGACTCCCTTGAGCTTGGAATATTGCATCCATACATCTCTGCAATGACTTGAATAACTTATTAATAAAGGCATCTGGAATGACAAGACCTGGAACTCTGAGTTCATCAAGATTCTTCGGATTCATCTTCAATGCCGCCTCCTCCATCTTACCCCAGACATGCTCAATAATGTTCAAGTCTGGGGATTGGGCAGGCCAATCCTAGAGCACCTTGACCTTTTTTACTTTCAGGAACTTTGATGTGGAGGCTGAAGTATGAGAAGGAGCGCTATCCTGCTGAAGAATTTGCCCTCTCCTGTGATTTGTAATGTAATGGGCAGCACAAATGTCTTGATACAGTACCTCAGGCTGCTGATGTTGCCATCCACTCTGCAGATCTCTCGCATGCCCCCATACTGAATGTAACCCCAAACCATGATTTTTCCTTCATCAAACTTGACTGATTTCTTTGAGAATCTTGTGTCCATGTGGGTTCCAATACGTCTTCTGCAGTATATGTGAAGATTGGGATGCAGTTCAACAGATGATTCATCTGAAAAATCGACCTTCTGCCACTTTTCCAAATGATCAAACAGAAGTCAAGCTATTATCTGTTGCTCTTAAAACTGGGATTGACGACAAGACTTTTGTCAGGTAGTGTAGAGTTAGAAAATAATAGTTATAAGAGATGTGTCTTTAAGGCGTTATATGCAACATCCTTAATTTGTTCTCTTGGGTAAAGAGAGATCACCACTTAAGTATCATACTTGGAACTTTATGCAATGGCACAGTTATATAAAGCATCAGAATTGGTACTCTGTATCGACGATCACCATGATAAGGAATCTGTATTCGGTATTGGCTGCAAAAATCCTGATCGGAGCATCCCTAATTTCCATATATGTTTTTTTCGTTATTTGTGTAATGAGTGTATACAGTTGAAACCAGAAGTTTACATACACTCTAAAAAAAGGAACATAACCATTTTTAAAAAAATGTCTGATAGTAAATCATACTAAACGTTTACTATTTTAGGTCCGTTAGGATTACCTAAATCATTTACATTTGCTAAATGCCAGAATAATGAGAGAATTTTTTTTTTGAGAATTTTTTTATTAATTTCTAGACAGTCAAAAGTTTACATACATTTCCTTGGTATTTTTTAGCTTTGCTTTTAAACTGTATAACTTTGGTCAAATGTTTTGGGTATCCTTCCACAAGCTTCTCACAATAGTTTGAAGGAATTTTGGCCCATTCCTCCTGACAGAATTGGTGTAACTGAGTCAGATTTGTTGGCTGTCTTGCTCGCACAAGCTTTTTCAAGTCTGCCCACAAATGTTCTATAGGACTGAGGGTCGGGGCTTTGTGATGGCCACTCCAAAACATTCACTCTGTTGTCCTTTAAGCACATTTTAACTCATTTAGCAGTATGTTTAGGGTCATGGTCTGTTTGGAAGAACCATTTGTGGCCCAGTTTTAATTTCCTGGCTGATGTCTTGAGATGTTGCTTCAGTATTTCTACATAATGTTCTTTCTTCATGATGCCATCTATGCTGTGAAGTGGACCAGTCCCTCCTGCAGCAAAACAGCCCCACAACATGATGCTGGCGCCCCCATACTTCACAGCTTTCCCCTTTGTCCTTCAAATGTAACACTGGTCATTATGGCCAAACAGTTCAATCTTAGTTCCATCAGACCACAGGACATGTCTCCAAATATTTGTCTTTTTCCCAGTGTAATTTAGCAAATTATAATTTGGCTTTTTTGTTGATTTTCCCATGTTGTCACACAAGGAAGCAGTGTAGAAGAAATACTATTCTACAGTTGTGCCTCCAATTAACTCAAATGTTGTCAATTAGCCAATCAGAAACTTCCAAAACCTTGACACCATCATCTGAGCTTTTTCAGAGGCAGAATAATCTTATTGTGTGTAAACTTGACTTTCAAGAAAAGTTAACAATTTCTCAGAAAATATCTCTCTCATTATTCTGCTGTTAAGCGTAACAGAAACAAATGTGATAATCCTAACTTACCTAAAAGAGAAAAAGTTTAGTCACATTAACATCTGACTTTTTTTAAATGGTAATGTGCTTTTTTTATACAGTGTATGTAAACCTCTGGTTTCAACTGTATATGATACAATAAATCAATAGAGATCAATAAAATTCAGTATTATGTGTCCTAAATACCCAGAATGCTTTGGGCTGTGATGACACATTCTCATTCTCTGTCTAATTCTCCAATCTGATCTCTTTGGCTTTTTATATTGAAAGATTTGCCTCAGTATGAAGCTACCAAAGCCTACCTGCCAAAAGCACCAGACGAGCTGAGCCTGCAGCAGGCTGAAGTGGTCATCGTTTTACAGGAAGTGGAAGGTAAGCATGAACTATGTTTTGATGTCATTTGTAATATAGACTAAGCAGACCACTATGATGGGAGAAACGTTTTTCAAAGCTTCAACAATTGAACCGCGCAAAATTATTCAAATGATTGGAAGCATTTGAAACATTACAATGCTGCTTTAAACTATAAATGCAACAAAAGCTCTGGAAAAACATTCATTAGAATTGATTCTTAACTTTTTTTAACTCAAATGTTTTATCGAATCTTAAGTTTATTGCTACTTTAGCAAACCTAATCATTCTCTGTTGTTTATTACTACTACGGTTATTATTTCAGTTGTTTTCCCCCCACTCAAAAATGACTATTGCTGCTAGTTCAAACTACTTATTTAAAGTTGAGTTGAAGAAACTCAATTCTTAAGGTTTGTTTAAGAACAAATTTTAGTTTTTTTGTTCAATCCACTTAAAATTGTATGGTTTGTGTAGGGACAGCATTAAGCAGGGTTCATACACATTTTCTACAAAAATTCCAGGACTTTTCCAGGACTTTCAAGTCAATTTTCATGACCTAATGTTTTATGTAATGGTTACATATACGCAGTGCTTAATTTGTGAATTGCGAGATCCCGGAAAAGATCGGGGTAATTGATCCGGCATGTTACCCCGAGGACTGAGAGGTGTCGCGCACGACAGTGGAGAGCGGGGGGGTGTCGCTGACGTGAAGAATGAAGTGAAGTGAAGAGGCTTGGGAAGTCACGGACGAAAGTGAAAGTGAACAGCGGATGGGGGAGGAGGGCGGTTGAGGAGGGGGATCGGTAAAATCAGGTGCCGGATCAGATTTCAGAGGTGATGGATCCGGATCCGGCACAAATTAAGCCCTGCATATATGTAGTAAATCATAAGAAACGTTAAAATATATTACAGCCAGGGCTTTACATTAACACCCGCCAAATGCGGGTAGATTTCAGTGGTGGCGGGTAAGACAGACACTCCCACTAGCCACTTTGGCTGGTTGAAAATAATTTTCCCGGATAATAATTCATAAAAGCAGGGTTCGACAGTAAGGATGGTCCAATTTGCATGCAAAGGCGATCTTAAAATTGAGAAGCAAAACGACTGACAAAAATAATTGCGTTCGCGTGATCAATAAAAAGGCAGATGAATACCGAATGAAAGGATGATCACTCGCGCTAACAGCTGAGGTGATGCGCGCGACTGTTTAAAACGTGCGCGCACCCGTTTCCTTGCGTGAAGCAACTGTGTCTAGAAACACAGCTGATGTGATCGGTTCTCTTTCAAATAGACTAGACAAAAAGTGATGAACATGCACCCACAGTCTTGTTGCTTTCAAGAGCTCCAGATTTGTATTTTCGCTTTCACCATTATAGAACAGATTTTTTTATTGGTCTAATGTTAACCGTGTGCGTTATAATCCTTTTATTATCACACGGTATGTTTTTTACCTGCTTTCTTTTGCGTAATGTGGTTTAATTATCATTTTTTACAATAACATTGCTTTAATGGGAGATTACTCCCCATTTATTAGTAGTAAACTGGTGATCTGGGACCTTTAGCCATGCAGGACAGATTACTGTGCATATGTTTTGTTAAATAAAAAGTATAGTAAACAGCTATATTTTGCTTTTTTGACACATTTAAAATTTGTGGCTAAGAAATAATGAATTGTTAATGTTTGGTGTGGTCAGAGATAAATTTGGTAAATCCTTCATTTTAAGCTCTGAAAATTATGTGAAATAAAAACTAATTGTAATACTATGAAACCATGACCCATTTGCTCATGAACATTTAGCAAGCTCATACACGACACACAAAAAGTGAAATGAATAAGGCATGTGGAGAAAACGCAACATCTAAATTAAGTAATTTTAGCATGTCAAAGTCATATTTATGTGTATAAAATATATTTTCCCAACAATACAATTGTGGCTAGTGAAAATGGCTAGTGGCTAGTAATGTTGGAGAACTACTAGCCACAGTGGCTGGTGATAAAAAAAGTTAATGTCAAGCCCTGCTTACAGCATATGAAACACGCGATAGTTTCAGGTTATTTGTACATCTATGTAAAATAGATGATGCTTACACAGCACCATTAATGTGAGAGCATGTTTTGGCCAAGAAAAGAAGTAAAAACAACTAACCTCCATTCTGATATACAGACATTTGTCAAACTTTTAGATACATTTTAGATAATCTTAATAGTTTGTGAAACTAATAGTAGGTAAAACTACTTGTATTATAAAGCTGCGGTTACACTGCACTTTTGCGCTCGATAGACTTCCATTCATAGGCATGCGAAAGTTTTACATTTCACTGCATTCGAAAGTTCAAGCTTGGTGAATTCTTACCTGCGAAATCACATCATGTCCAATAGAAGATCATTTAAAATAAGAAACTTTAATAAAAGTGAGCGATTGCTCCATATTTTGTCTAATCATATTGTTTAACCCCGCCCCTTTTCGCAGCGCCGTACGACAGAATTTTGCAAGCACAAGCTCAAGTGTAGAGTTAAGTCGCTTTGGACAAAAATGTCTGCTAAATGACTAAATGTAAATGTAATTTCCATGACTTTTCCAAAATCCTTGTAGGTTTTTCTGTTTATCCAAAACTTTTCCAGGCCTGGAAAATGCCATGTCAAAATTCCATTACTTTTCCAGGTTTTCCATGAGCGTATGAACCCTGATTAAGGAACCGTGCGGAACTCTTTAAGCATAGAAAAGCAGATATTGGTGCGTGCCATTTTATGAAGGAATGATATGGACTCTTGTGACACGTTTAACAGTCATCATAATCTTAAATCCTTTATAGTTTTTATTATTTAGATTTTTTTTTAAATATATGAACATTCATATGCATTTATGAATGTATTATATCATCTTTGTGTCAAATTATAAAAAAAACTAAGCACTTATGCGAGCTGTTTCTAATGCAGCGTCTTTAGGGCTGAGTAATTTTGACGTTATTCTCTCGTCTGACTGCCGTCATCAGTCTCAGACTATTTTTCCCCGCTTTCTGAAAGTCTTGATAACACCATAGTGAAGTTTTTCTTTTATTATTCCAGCAAATAGGATTGCAAAAAAATGATTTGTTGTACTCTTCCATTCACTGCGCTTTACGTTTACCCAACTATAACGACTTTTGCTGCTGAAAAACCCGAAAATGTGAAAAGGGTCTATTAACAAGGGGGCGTTTACAAAATGGAGATCTGACATCTTCCTCCGAAATTGCCTATTACTCAGTAGATACTGCATTTGAATATACTACACGACCGTACTTGAGTTCTGATAGTATGACAGGTGTCCGCGTGGTCTTAAAAAGTATTAAAAGTTGATAAATTATGAGAACATTAAGGCCCTTAAAAGGTATTAAAAAGTCTTAATCCCGTTTTTACGAGGTCTTAGATTTTGTTCAAGCGTTGTCCAAAGTGTTTGACTCCAAAAAAGCATAAATATATTTATTTTCCTCCTAATATTAAAAACGATGTGCTCGATTGGTTGGTTCGCGCCGGGGTGCGTCCGGCCAAGCTCCTCCGTCTGGGTGATGTGACGTAATTTGCGACAAACGCAAGAAGGTGATGTGATTTCCACATATAGTTAAACCATAGAGCGAAACAGACGAAACTTACATATAAAAATGTACGTTTGCGTACTCCTGCTTGGAGAAAGACGAGTTTTAACAGTGGCTGAAGCCTGTCGCTGAAAACAACCGCCTAATTTATCATTTCAAGCTTTGTTTCTTCTGAGCTTATCTGAAATCTGTTGTGTACGATTGTGCTTCATTAATTTATTTAACTACAACTGCTTCTTAACAACTGTTTATTAAGTTCAAGTTCTAATCAGTATCAAACCTTTAAGTGGTGATGAGGTCTTAAAATATTCTGAGAAGGTCTTTAAGAAGTTCTAAAAAGGTATTGAAGTTACCTTCAGGATTCCTGCATATATCCTGTATGAATGTTCGTATGAAAGGAACTCATCCGCCATTTGTCATGATCATGTGGCCTCCCCGCGTCAGTTGCGTCGCTTCACTCTCATTCATGAATTCTCTCCTGTGGCATCATAGGATATCGTAGCATTAGGGCTGGGCCGATAAAACGATATTATATCGAATCGCGATAAAATTAATGGCAATACCAATGATGCGCTCTGGACTTTTTTTAATCTATATTGATCTAAGAGAAATGTACAGAAATTTACAACAATGGGAATCTAGAAGTGTGTGTTTCGGTCACCAAAAATTTATCAGCCCAAAATGTTACGCCATTTAACGATCTTCTATTTTTGTGGCTTCAGTCATTGTTGGGATACTCTTTTAAATCTGGAAGCATTACCAGCGGATAACGAAATATTTATCGTTATCGTTTAATATGGAAAATAATTATGGAGATTGCTTTTTTGCCATATCGCCCAGCTCTATGTAGTGTGCATTGAACGTGCACTTCAGAACCTTGACAGAAATAGTAAGTGATCCAGGTACTTCTCACATACTATTTTTCGAATTCAGACATACTACTCAGCTTGCATAGTTTCTAGTGTACTACATAGTATGGAAGTATGTGATTTGGAACGCAGTGCAGATCTTTTGTGAACTATAAATGTCACATTTGGAAAAGAGGTTCATTTTCTCTGAATCACACCTTTTCGAAATGATCTTAAGTTTAGAACGATTTATTCACATGCTATGAATAAGGCCCATGATCATAGTTCAGGAAAAATGACAAAACTGGTTCAGTGATTCACCACTAGGGGGCCTTCTGAGCGAATCATGTGGTACTCCTCAGATCACCACAATTTAAAGCTGCGGTCACACTGGACTTTTAAACTTCCATTCATACGCACGCGAATGCGTCAGACCAGAAACGCAGGTTCACGCGTCGAGTTTCACATTTCGCTGCAGTTCAAAGTTCAAGCTTGGTGAACTCTGACCTGCGAAATCGCATCACTTGACTGCGTGAGACCAATCCAGGATCAAAACATGACCTCTCTGAACAGAAATTTAAAACATGGAGCAATCGCTCACTTTTTTTTAATGTCTAATCATCTTGTTTAATCCCGCCCTTTTTGCAGCGTACGACAGAATTACGCAAGCTCAAACTCTAGTGTGACTGCGGCTTTAAAGCCACTGAATTATCAAAACTGAAATCATGTACTGTCAATTTAATAAGCCAATCGAAACAAAAGAGTTTCAAAGCTTCATGAAGTGCTATCCCCACCCTGCAAATACCAATTCTGTGTGTCATGGTAACAAATAGGATATGATGACATCCTCTGACTCAGTGCTCCCATGATGCTTTGGAACAGAGATTCAAATGTTTGTTTATATGACTCTTTTGTAGACTGGTGTTATGGAGAGCGCATGAGAGATGGCGAGAGAGGCTGGTTTCCTGCTAGTTGTGCCACTCAGATCACCAACCGCAACACCATGGAGAACAACATCCAGCGTATGGAGCGACTCCGCAAAGAGACCAATGTCTGAACCGTACACCAGCCGCAGGACAGCGTTTGTAGAGATGATTTTTAGACTAGTGTAAATCATGAACTGTTAACAAACACCACGCGTACAAGATGAACTGTTTCTGGTTTTATTTCAGCTTGCCTTTTGTTAAAATTCATGTTTGGATACATAAAAAGTTATTTAAAAATGTCAAACTGACCAGATATCAAATTACATTTAAAAACCATTTGGTGTAAAAACTTAAGACCGATTTAGAAAAACATCTGCTGTTTCCCCAAAAGTTTTAGCTGTCACAAAAATAATGGAAAAACAAAACAAACAAAATAAGGTCTGCATAGAGTCTGCAGGCAATCGGTGGTAATCTGGTCGAAATGCATTTTTGCAAGCTTAGACGATCGATCGAAGTCATATCTGTTTCTTATTGCTCAGATCTTGGATGTTGTTTCTTCTTGACAAAACTGTAAAAGCAAACACACACAAAACACAAAAGTCAGCACGCTTTAAGCAACTCATCAGTGACCAGTACAAAAGTGTGTGTGTGTGTGTCAGGACAAAGCAGACAGTGCTAAATCAAATCCACTCCATTATCATATAGCCTTCCATCAATGAAAAGTGCAAGCTAAAGCTAAATCATCATCGGTTATCTAGGAGTTCATCCCTCCAGTCTACTGGAGCTACTAAAACATTAAGTCACACCACTTTCATGACATTTAAGCACAAATCACCTGATACATTTTAATATTAATTTGGACAAGGTTGTAGCTATAATATTTAAAACAATTTCCAAAAGATTATGCTTAACTGTCATGAAATGACACAAAACATCTTTCTGCTTCAAATATTCTTTATTTCCTTTAGGCAACAACATAACATTTATTAAGCAAAATGTGCCTTTTAGAGCTTTCATGAGATTCTTTCCCAACAAAAACAATCGTAAGAAAAAACTAAACAAAAGAATGCTACTGTACAAATTGCATCACACTTGAAGATCAAGCATGTCAAAGTACATGCAGTACTAGCTGAATTGAAACGGCGTCACCCACCCGGCCGGATGGTCTGGATGTTTAAGCCGGTGGCGGTTTAATCTGCTCCGCCCTGTTCTGCTTCGGGAGCGGCTGATTTGTCGGCTGATGCGTCGGCTGCCTTGCTGTCCTTGCCGTCCTGAGGCTTGGTTGTCTGGGGGCGTCTGCGACGGTAGTTGAAGTTGCGGCGGTAGCGGCGCTGACGAGGCTCCTGGCTCTGTCCGCTCTCGCTCTGGTTCTCCTTATCCTCCTCTCCGTCCCGCACTGGCCGAGGACGTGGGGGACCCCTGCTGGACACAGAAACAGCGTTACTAGGAATCTGGTGGACACTGATCATCTAAGGCTGTGTTTCTCAACCATGTTCCTGGAGGACCACCAGCTCTGCACATTTTCCCCATGTCTCCTTAAGCAAACACACCTATTCAGATCATCAGCTCATTAGTGAAGACTGAAAGACCTGAAATGGGTTTGACAAAAGAAACATGCAGTGCTGGTGGTCCACCAGGAACATGGTTGAGAAACTGATTTAAGGCACTTTAAAATGCACAAACTACTTTACAGTTCCAACCAATGTAAAAGCACGAAGACAGGGTAGCTATAGGTTTTATGGTAACACTTTATAATGCAGGACACTCTACATGTTAGTAAATCCATTAATAAATGTTTAGTTCATAGTTAAGGTATGTTTATTAGCAGATAAATTAAAATATAGATGTTATGGTTAACTAAAAATCCAGCACTGATCATGTTAACATTAATGCACTTCAAGTTAAGTGTTAATTAATAAACATTCATTATTAGTTCATGATGGTAAACTAACTACGTGACCTGTGTTGTAATGTTAGGCAAAGTTTTACAATGGGAAGTCTATTTAAAGATCAATTTAAGAATTTAATCATTTGAAAGATCCTTAAAAGGACATGAGTTATTAGAAAGACATTGCTCGTATGTTATCCCACCTGCCAAGTGCAATCTTGTAATTCATTTCTCACAAATAAAAAAAAAAAAAAAAACTTTAATGCCACTCATTATAGAATTCCAGAATGACAATATATCACCAAGCACACTTCCAAAGAACACTTAATATTTTATTCTTAAGATTTAGTTAGTCATTTTAACATTTAAGAAGAGGCACTGGACTCAGAATGTGAAAACACACATCCTAAATAATTCAATTCAATTCATCTTTATTTGTATAGCGCTTATGCAATGTAGATTGTATCAAAGCAGTTTGGAAAATTGGTATAACACATGGATAACATTTTGTTAAATAAATGTTAACAAAAAAGTGCAAGATACTAAGTAAGAGGCTGTGATATCTGCTACCAGAAATATTTTCATATGCGTGTCTGACAACTAAAAATATACTACAGTAAATTATAGGACTATTTTCTGAACCATACTGACACCTCCAATACAGATAGAAATGTTGCACAATCAGTTAAAGTGTTGCTAGAATTGGTGATGTATGGGCGATATATACTGCATCAGCAAAAATGATTGAGGTGTTGTGATAAAAGTCTATACATTGATTGTGACAGGCCTACTTGGATAACCTAGTGATCCCCCTCAAACTGGGGTGGACCATCCTATTAAAAAAACAAACATTTTAAATACGGTAAAGTAATAAAAAACGTTAACAAATGGAAGTTATGAAAATCTGAAAGATCTCCCAAATCCAGCAGCAGTAGTAGTGTTCATCGTTCCACATACAAACCTTGGTCGGAAGCCTCTGTAGTAGTTCTGCCTCATTGGTTTGTTGCCCTGGTCTGGACCACCTTGGTTCTCTTCACCTTCACCTCCCTAAAATCAAAGAAAATCAGTCAAAAAAAAAAAAAAAAGCTTCCAATTTAATTTACTGACTGATGCACAAACGTCATGTTCATCACCAAAAGCATACCTCTGTCATTTCTCCTCTCTGTGAGTTGGTGTAGGGGGGGCGTCTGCCGTAACGCCTCCGCACGAAGTATGGTGGGTAGCGCCGTCTGCCGGGGTAAGTGGGTCTGCGCTGCTGCTGCTGAATCTCCCCCTCGGGGGCGCTCTCTGCCCCCTCTCTCTTCTCCCGGGGCTCTGCCTCTGGGTCGCTCTGATAGTTCTCCTGGTAGTCGCGAGGTGGGGCCCTCCTGCGTGGGTACCGCCTGTAACGGTTCCTGTCAGCTGCATACTTACTACCCTGCACAGGAACGCCACCCGGGCCGGTAACATTTGCTGCCTCAGCCCCCTGACAGAATGAAGACAATGTAGATCAAATGTCTGCTAATTTAATAGACGAGCTGTTGGTTTAGATAATGGATGCAGAATTTTCCAGTAAGTCGTTCTGAACAGCCTGCTGTACTGCACTGTAGTCTGGTCAGAAACATGATATTAAATCAATATCGGCTTCAAAGCACTTTAATTCAGCAAATGCCAGGAATTGTTTCAGTACTTCTGATGACATTACCTCCTGCTCAATTAGAATTTTGCATTTTTAAATTAACTTTATTATTCTTCAATTTGAATTAATTTCAGTTTAGTTTGTCTGTTTCATTAATGGTTTTGTGAGGTTTTACTTTGGCTTCCATTCATTTTGTGAACATTTTAGTTTCGTTCTTATACATGGTTTCAGTTTTAGTAATTCGAACACATTACTTAAACAAAAACACACCCAATGTCAAGCAAATGTTTGTAAAGCTTGCAATAGATCTTGCGCAAAACTTTGTAATAAAAAAAACAAAAAAAAAAACATTTGCTTAAACAGAAACCGAACACCATACAAATGCAACTTAAATGAACAATTAGTATAAATCATGAACTGCTAGGTAAAAAATAAATAAATAAATAATTGTGAAATATCTTCATAGTTTGATTTTTGGCAGAAAAAAAGATGGAATGTTTAAGTTTTATACAGCATGCACTTGACGATAAACTACCAGTATTTCACCAAACAGCTGCAGCTCAGATTTTCACCACAAACTGAGTGATTAGTCCTGAAAAAGTATATATATATTTTGCCAATTATTATTTTCAGCTTCAGTTAGTTTTACAGTGACTTAGTTTCAAGTTTCATGTTACTAACTTACTGACTTATTTCCACTTTCATTTATTATGAAAAATGTATTTCAGCTAAATCAAAATATGTTTAACCAACAGCTTTATTCCTTGTCGGAAGCGGAGTTATCCTAGTAAACAAACAGAGTATAAAACCAACAAAAAGGTTCAATTAAAGAATCATGAAGTGCTCCAGTAAATGTCTTATAAAAGGCTTGAGTGAACATTTATGAAATGGCGACTGACCAAATTATATAATCTAGAACACTCTGCTTACACCTTCAAGCAGCATCTAGTGAAGTTTCCACATTCAATTAAGATTCTAAGAAATTCAGACCAAGATGGCAGAACTTATCACTAAATCGAATTCCATTAGAAAAAGATGCAACGAAAAGAGAATGAAGTTGGTGGACCTAGACAATGAAATTGAGACGATGAGAAGAGAGATGCCATATGTCTTGAGGAGAATTTGGGATATTCTAAAACAAAGGGTTTCTCTCACTAAAAGTCATGTAATAACATTTTTTCTAACAGTCATGTAGATTTTTCTACATTTTAGCTTGTGAAAGGCTGTTTTAAGGACTTTCATTATTGAGCTTATCTTCAGTATTCTATATGGTTCCTTCATACAAGGCATTGTGTTGTTTAGTGTGTTCCAACTTATCTATGTTATGTTGGCTCTGTTCGACATCACAAAGGAACAAAAAAAAAAAAAAAAAAGTCTCAAAGAAAGTCTCAAAGAAAAGTAGTTTTGCTTTTTTTTTTTTTTTTACTTACTGAGTTTACACACTGCACAATTGATAACAAATAGAAAAAAAAATCAAGTTTTGATTTACATTGTAGGAGGCAATAAATTAACCTATTCCAAAGAAATTGTGAATTTTTGGGTCTTAAATTATATTTGTTGAGGTCTTAAAAAGCATTAAATTTTACTTTTAAAATGGTGCAAGTAAAAATCCTTAATTCTAATATTTCCAAGTGTATGGTGAAACTTTCATTTCAGTGAAAGTCTAAACCAAGACTAAAAGCTCACCTTCTCCCCTTCTACCACATCGAACTCCACAGTCTCTCCGTCCCCAACGCTACGGAGATATTTCCTGGGGTTGTTCTTTTAATGGCGGTCTAGACAAAAAACAAAAACAATCAGAACACGCACATCTACCTCAAAACAAATATAAAGAGAAAACTGGAGCAAATAATCACCTGGTGCACAAAGACATCTTCCTTTGTGTCATTCCTGCAAAAATCCAGAGCAAGAACATTAAAAACCGAGAACTTGGGAGTAGAAACAAGCATGTTCGGTTGAGCAGCAAGTTAAATATTTGAATAAATATTAGCATGCTAGTGCATGTCAGGTCTTGCTTTGTAAGCAAAGCTGTAATAGGATTGTGGATGTTCCCTGACCCACATATTATATTAGATAGCTCTTCAGAAGCTGAATGTTATTTACCTGTTGATGAAACCGTAGCCATTCCTTACATTGAACCATTTCACTGTCCCCAAAACTTTTGTAGCTGCAAAGATAAAAAAAAATTAATAAAGTGTTGGAAACAGATTCAATATTCAAAACAAGTGTAATTTTAAAAACAGTATTTTCAAGAGTCTAATATTAAAAGCAGCATTAAATGAGCAAAGCCGTTTCTTTTACCGTCATCCCTGGCTAGTGGAGTTCATTTTGTGTGCTCTATTTATAGCCTCCAACTGTAGAGCTTTTAATAGACTGTGATGCAAAGGCAGCTGCTCTTATCACAAGAGCCTCCATCACCATGAAAGGCCCTGACCCAAGCAGTTCAAATCATTACCTCTCATTTTTGTTGTCACGTTTGAGTGACAATTCAAAATCAAGGAAATCAGGTTTCAGTCTAAATTTTAAATGCAATCAACATATTGATAATCCTTTAAAAACCCAGACCCCTTCCCCCAGGAGAGGCTTCCCAAGTGACAGTGGAAAAAGTTACTTAATATAAAAATGAAAAAAATAAATAAACAAAACATCTACAGTAGGAGTGAGTGAGATGAGAGGGAATGAGAAGCGAGTTAAGTTTAGAATCGAACACTGAAGTGTTGTGTAAACTGGGTTGTTGTAGAGAAATACGAAAGTACCTTTAAAATTTGACAACAGGCAGGTCCACGTGAAGTTAATTTCGGGTATAAATGTTAAAGTTTGGAAGAAATGCTTGCTCTTTGAGGTGGATTCCTAGAAATATACTTTGTTTAAATGGTTTGTTTCTTTAAATGCCAAATTATTTAATATGACCAATAAGATTTTGCTTTGTGGCATTAACATACTACAAACTTGAAACACCAACGTTCACAAAAAACAAATGAGAATAACAAAAATTACAATACAAACATGCTTATTAATAACAAAACTGTCGAAATAAAAAATAAACGGATTTTATATTCGGTTGAATAGAAATAACGCATTAATTTGCCGAAATGTGATTTGTAAAGTAGGAAGTGATGCTTAAGATGCTAACTGCAGTTAGCACACTAGCCTCAGCCATGTGGCCGGATCGAAGCCAAACACTATCGACACGCCATCCTCGCTACAGGACACGATGTTACCTAACACAATATATTTGTGTTGGGATCGTGACAAACAAACGCCGAGGGCTTGTAGTTAAAGGCCCGAGGCGCTCTGTGTTTGTAGCAGCAGAGCAGACAAAAGAACCGTCCATCATCCAAACACCGTGGCGGACATTTTCTAAACGGGGTGACGAGACACAGGCGGCTTATCTTTATCTATACGGCTGTTATACAATCTGCACTATAAACCGCACGTCGGATGATAAAATCTTGAAGAAGCGGCATTTCTGGTGTTAATGGAGATGAGGACACGTATGCGCGACGCATCAATCTACTCAAGCGAACAAAGAGAAGGAGCTTAGCATGGCTTGTTTTCGCTTTCACAAAAACCGCCTCTCAAAGTTAGCGATTGTGCTTTAAACCGACTCGGTTCGCGCTGATCACTACAATTGAACACGTATAATCGGAAGGTTTGCGCGTTTCACGCGAACAGCTATGGTCAATGATCTGGGTCATCATGTCACGATCAAGGCCAAGCTCAAATATCTGCTTCACGCAGAGTCAACATCGACCAGTAAACAAATAAGCACACTGATAGAATACGAGAAGACGATCAAGGTTTATGGTGCCGTAATTAACGACAGTGAGCATGTAAATGAAAAAAGCACAGTGTCTCGTGTTTGCTGAAGCAGGCCGCGGGCTCGAGCACGCGTCATGGCGGTCTTCAATCCGCACGCGGATGTGATGGAACGCGACACGCTAGTTAACATTCAAACTGAGTGAAACCGTTTAACGTCTCAAGTGTAACGTGCGTAAATCTTAACATGTAGTAAATAAACGGACAGCTCCAAAACAAAAACACTAGGCAGGACGCCACGGGGATAGAACAAAATTAAAGTTGGTGACGGAATAACGACAGCACAGTCGCAGACAGCGTGGCCTTTCTTGAACCGAAATAAATTTTACAACATAACTGTAATAACCACTGAAGAGTTTAAGAAAATATATTATTTCGAAACAAACACAACCGCAGGCGAAGGGAGCCTAGGTTCCACCGACAAGCTTACCGATGACCTTCTTATCCCCCGCGGTAGCTTCGGCTGCCGGGCTGGACGGGCTCTCCGCGTCGGCGGCAGGCTGCGGCGGCTGTTGTGTCTCGGCCTCGCTGCTCATGTTGTTTTCTTGTTGGTAAAGCCGGCGGTGGCTCTCTAGTGTGTTTTCCCGGTGCTAGATGGTAACCTGGGCCGGCGGTGGTGGGGGCTGCTGCCTTCGGGCTCTCCGCTTTCCTTTCTCCGCTCCCGTTGCCGATCGAACTGGACGGACTGAGTAAAAATGCCGGACGATATTCTGTCACATCTCTCCACCCATCCCCCAATCTAATTGGTCGGCGAACTTGTGATAAGTCAACGTCAGCTTTTTCGCCGACGCCCATTGGACACATTTGCTGTCAATCACATGAGAATAATTGTAGGTCTGACCGGGATTGGTTAAACAAATAATTAGCACCGCCTGCAAATCAAGACCCCATTTAACCTTCCAGACATACCGGCAGATATATAATACACGCTTAGGGGAAACAAAACATTGACCAGATCATGAGTTTTTTTTTTCACATTTATATTTGTCTAAGGGTATGCTTATATATGTAAAATAAATCGAAATATACATTTAAACGTAAATTAGATACATAGAAAGTCAGTAAAATGTGTGTATATTTGACAGATAGATAGAATTTCACCTCCGATAGATACTATTTAGCTACATATAACTACTTATATCCATCAAAGTATCATATCATAAATATCGTCTCCCCCTCACTATTATAAAGCAGAACAAATTATTAATACAAAGTATAATATAAATGATTGACTAGCAATTAAGAGCAGAAATCCTATTAGCATGTTTTCTGAATTATCATGTGGCACTGAAGACTAGAGTAACAGACTGAGGTAAAGTTGGTTTTATATTTCGCATATTCATTCATTGTAACATGCTCCCTATTTTGTTTACCATGGTACTTTGAATATTCGGTCTGAAATCACATGTAAGCATGACTTTAGCACAACATTAGCACTATTTACTTGACTGTGAACAATGTTGTACTTTGATAGTCATTGGCTGCTAATATGATTTCACTATTTAGAATGTGCAAATAATACTTTTCTGAATATTATATTATTAAAGAAAAAATTTGAATGTGTGGATATAGAACCAAATTGACCTCAATGAATAAAACATGCTAAAAATTCAGTTTTGAATCACTAAAATATTGAAAAATATACAATATATAATACTTCAAGGTTACACAATGAGTTCTGATCAAACAAATGCAGCCTTGGTGAACACGTTTGACTGGTAACGTAGGTAATTAAAAAGATATTTTTTCATCACTTAACACTACATTACAATGTTTTGTTGGTTTTAGTTATTACAACACCTGGCAAAAAGTATAGAATCACCATACTTTTGTACTTATGATGATCATTCAAATGTTTAATTCTGTAGAAAAACTAACAAGCAAAGCCATGCCACAAAACTATTTCCATTCAACAATCCAACCTTCTGGCTGTATAAAACACTTAACAGAAAAGAAAGACCACTGTAGTCAATTACAACTGTATTTACAGATCAAATAGAGGAATAAAATATGAAATCGCACAAATCTGAGGCAAATTCACCAAATAAAAACACCACTAGTACTTTATTACACCACTACAGAATTATCTGAGGCGTGGATTAAAAGTATTCTTCATCAATCTGTCTTCAACTTTATCTTATTGCAGTTGCCTGATCAGCTTTGCAGGTTGGAGCCTCGTCATAGACCACTTTCTTTAATTTCCACCACAGATTTTCAATTGGGTTGTGATCTGGACTATTTGCAGGCCATCCCATTGACATTAAATATCTTTCCTGTAAGACAGTTTTTACAGATTTTGCTCTATGGCACGATGCATTATCATCAGGCAAAATTATATCACCAAACATCCTCTCAACTGATGGAATAACAAAATGTATTTGCAGTTTTAAAACAAACAACTGTATCTGATTACAACTGCTAATGAGTCTGCAGTTAAGTGAGGTGTTGAACCAAGCTTATTGACATAAATCATGGCTCCAACATTGTCAGTTAAAACAAAGGAGAAGATTATAAAACTTCTCAAAGGTAAATATTCACAGAATGTTGCAAAAGATGTTCCCAGTCAGCTGTGTCTAAAATCTTAACATATAAAATGGGACGGTTGTAGAAGTGAAGTGTACTGGTAGACCAAGGAAGACGCGTCAATCGTCAAGACAGTAATATGCCTTTAAAAGGCCCAAGGTATTTTTTTACATGCATTTTTTATTTCTCTTTGCTATTTGGGCTTATTGGAACCTAATTAGAATAAAAATCTAAGTATCATCTTTTGATATGATGTACTTTTAGAGAAAAATGATGTCCATATATGTGGACTTGTGGTCCGAATTTACATAAAACACTTTTCCCCGAACTTTCTTTTATGCATATTTAACATAGATTTTTTTTTTTAACTTGCTTTGACGATCAGAGAATAAAAAACAAAAAAAAATCCCATTTTGGACAGTTAAAAATAGGGTTTGGGACATTTCATATGCTGCAAAACAGTTGCAGGATGACACCGTATGTCTGTAACAAAATATAAAACATTCAAAGTATTTTAAATAGCCACTTAAGAGCTAAAATGTGCTGTCCACGTATGTAGACACTTGGGCCCTAGGAGGTTAAAACAGAAAATGCACAACAAAGCAAATGAGAAACAAATGGGCACAAAGTGGAGTCAATGTCCGGACTGTAAGACTGTAAGAAATCGGACTGTAAGAAATCACCTAAAAGAAATGGGATTTACATACAGAAAAGCCAAGCGAAAACTATCATTAACATGTAAACAGAAAAGAGCAAGGTTTCAGTGGGCTAAAAAAAAGACAATCTTGGACTGTGGATGACTGGATAGGAGTGATATTAAGTGATAAATCATGTAACTGCGATGATGCTGGAACATTTGTTTGGTGCTGTTCCAATGAATCTTGAAGACAACTGCCTGAGAAAAAAACATGCAAATTTCCACAATCATTAATGATATGGGGTTGTATGTCAGGTAAAGATATGGGAAAAATCACAGTCATTGCATTCTTTATAAATGCACAAGTTTCTATTAAGATTTCGGACCCTTTTCTTTTTCCATCAGTTGAGAGGATGTATGGTGATGATAATTTTGCACGATGATCGACATCGTGCCATAGGGCAAAATATATAATAACTTTCCTACAGGAAAGACATGTTTGTAATGTCGATGGGATGGCCTGCAAATAGTCCAATTGAAAATCTGTGGTGCAAATTAAAGACAGTGGTCCACAACAAGACTCCAACCTGCAAAGCTGATGGCAACTGCAATAAGACAAAGTTGGAGACAGATTGATGAAAAATACTGTTTAAAGGGGTGGTCCACAGTGTATTTTTAAGGCTCGGTTGTGTTTATAAGATGCAAAGCAATGTGTGCTCATGCTTCATTAGTAGAAAATCAAGTTATTTTTTCATACATCTTACTTTGATTATATACAGCTACTCAGCTAACAAGAAAACGAATGTCATATTTCCTAGTTCCTCTGAAAGGTCTGCCCTCAAGAGGCTCTGATTGGTCAGCTAACATAATGTGCTGTGCTTCGCAGATCTGCTCCACGTCACGCCCCTACAAGCACGCGATTTAGCGCTGTGTAAAGTCAGAGCAACTGTTAGCAGTGTTAGTTGCCTGAATCAGACAGAAAAATGAAGAGCACACAGCTGAACCTCACACCTGCTCTCTAAAATAAAATCTGACAAGTGTCTTTCACATATATCCAGGTTATAAGCATGTGTAAGTAATATGAAACGTTCACATATCTTTTGCGAGTTCGTTATTTGAGATGTAGAACGCAGAGAAAGCGGCCGCATAGAGAGACACTGCAGCTGAAGATTGTGGATGTTTACAGCCGTTTGACTGATAAATATGAATTTGTAGCTAAATTGTTAGCGGTGCCAAACAGCATTTCCCGTTGTTTACATCCTCCCTACAACATACCTTTAAAACTAGAAACTGTGCATGTAATTGATCAATTTTAACAAATAAATATATTTACAGGTTGTGGCTCACAATACACAGCTTCGTCTGTTGGAGGAGTTTTAGCCGAATCCAGCACTGAACTGGGAGAGATTCTGGAAGCTGTCCTTTGTCAAATGCTAGCTATATATTATTTATAATTCCCTGGAACATAATTAAAATGTAACTGTAAGCACTTCTCTTTTTGTGTCGTGTCCTTTAAAAGTCCAAATACAGAAACAGAGGAAGCTCTGTGGAAACAGCAGTGTTTGGACGGCATTTTAGCTTTCTCTGCTTTAACACTACCACGCCTCTGGCCACACCCCTTTGATGGGCGGGGTGTATGCACATGGTGAATGCGCGTAACCTGAAGCGTTTGTGATCTCACTAGCCCGGATGAATTTATTGTAGTCCCCAAACTTTATTCGGTGTAGGCTTTGCTAGGCTAACTCTGAAAAAACGAGTGTCTGCCTTTGCATTGAACTTTGAGCGTCTTACATCCAGAGATGTTGTTTATGTTCACACAGCTACATCACACAACAACTAAAGTTTAAAATATGTTATCGTAGTGGACCACCACTTTAAATCCATGCCTCAGATAATTCAAGATGTTCTTAAAAGCCAGAGGTGCTGCAAGGTACTAGTGGTGTTTTTATTTGGTGATTCCATATAATTTTCCTCTGTTTGATCTGTAAATACAGTTGTAATTGAATACAGTGGTCTTTCTTTTCTTAAGTGTTTCATGCAGCCAGAAGGTTGGATTGTTAAATGGAAATAGTATATTAGGGTTGGGCGATGTTGACCAATTTAGCATCGTACGATGTCTAATGTGAAACATTGCGATGGACGATGGCATCGTCTTCATAGGCGGAGGTGAATAAATTATTTATGAATAATTAATTAATTCATAACGAATTAATTATTTGTAGCTTACCGTTTCAACTACCTGGTTTTTGTTTTACCCACAACCAAATCATAAATAAATAAAGATAAATTACACACAAATTACCACCTGTCAATCACTTTTTCCGCGGGACTCTGGCATGAGTAGGCAGAGTGATCAGTGTCAGTCGTTTGTTTGGTGCGGTAGATGGCGGAGGGGTGTCGCGGACGAAAGTGAGCGGCGCGGGGGTCTCGCGGACAAAAGTGAGCGGCGCGGGGGTGTCGCGGACGAAAGTGAGCGGCGCGGGGGTCTCTCGGACGAAAGTGAGCGGTGCAGGGGTGTCGCCGACAAAAGGGAAGAGGGTTGAAGAGTTGCGGAAGAAAGTGAAAATGAACAGCGGACGGGGTAAGAGGGCGGTTGAGGAGGGAGATTGGTAAAATGAGGTACCGGATCAGATTTCAGAGGTTCCGGATCCGGAGTGTTCCGGCACAAATTAAGCCCTGGATAGAGACAAGATTAATTAAATATCACGTTTAACAACTATAGTGAGACACGATCCAGCGATACATCCTTGATAAACTGTCCGACGTCCACTGTTGTCTGGAGCTCAGACGAGCGCATGACAGTGTGTGTGTGTGTGGTCACGTGATGTGCGTTTTCAGTGGACGGAGGGCTGTTCAGAAATGCTAGATGAAACAGCAGTGTGGACGTGGGTCATTTTCGTTCTAAAATGCCATCTTAAAACTAAGCTGTATTAGTGTAAATGGGGCCTGAGTGTGTATTTTTTACGAGCGGGTTTGCGACGGGGGCGGGGCGCAGGATCGGCGATGCCGGCTCAGCATCGTGATGTCTATCAGCCCTCAGCGATAGACGATGGCATCGTCTATCGACCCAACCCTAGTGTATATGTTTGTTTTTTTCCAGTTGAATGAACATCTTCCAAGAGTGTCGACCCCATACTTTTAGCCAGGGGTTATACTATACATTTCATTTGTCATTATTTGTTGTATAATGTATTTCGCCACAATGTACTTAAATTGAGAAATGATTAAAACTAGTTTTAGGGAAGTGGTTTACATGCAAACAAAGCATATCTATTAGCCATTACATATCCAATAATGTACAGACACCATTTTGGATTAGCTGTCCCTCCAGTTCATCTCTCATACAAATCGCATAACCGATACCAAATCGACAAGCGCCAAACAGCAGGATATAGATATCACTCGTTTCAGTGAGAAAATCCCATCATTGACTTCTCCCACAGCATTATAAAAAGCAAGCACTCAACGACCAGAGACGAGACAGACCCAAACGACCCCCTTTTCTCCCCCTCTCCCTTTTGTCATGTAAATATGTTTTTGGCACTGTCGAGGAGACCTGGTTGAAGTGTGATTTTATTGTTAATGGTGGTCCCTGTTGTCCCACACAAAGACGGGCTTTAACATTGACCCCAGAAGCCTCCCGCCGAGCCCAAAACTCTTCCTGCACTTCAGCTGAAAGAGGTCTTTTGTGTGCGCGGGACATCATCCAAGAGCGGGAGGGGGTGGGGAGGGGTTTCTGGGTTAGGATGTGGGTTTGAGTAAAAGACAAAGGGAGATCAACTCATAAGGAATTTGCATTGAGTGGTGAGGGATTGAAGGTGTTGGTTTAGTATCGTCAACTCAAAGCCCTTGACGAGTCAGGAAATGTCTCTCGATTTCAATTCTCCGTCAATCTGATGGGTACTAAAGAGGGTTGCCAAATGCTTAAAAAATGGGTCAATATTTATTCAAGTATAAAAAAAACAAAATGTATTTAGGAATTTAAGTCGGGAAATGTCCTTATTTCAATTCTCCGTCAAACTAAAGGGCAAGAAGGTTGCCAAATGTTTAAAGATGGGTCATTATTTATTTGAGTATAAAAAAAACACAACAGAACATATTTAAGGATGCAAGTTAGAAATTGTGTCTCGATTTCAATTCTCCGCCAATCTGAAGGGTTATGAAGAGGGTTGCCAAATGCTTAAAAAATTGGGTCAATATTTAAGTATAAAAAAAAAAAACACAAAGGCCAAATTGCCAAATGCTTAAAAAAACAAGTCAATATTTATTGGAGTATTTAAAAAACTATTTATGAATTAAATCAGGAAATGTCTCTCGATTTCAATTCTTCATTCATCTGAATGGTTATAATGAGGGTTGCCAAATGCTTAAAAAATGGGTCAATATTTATTAGAGTGTAAAAAACACACACAACAGAATGTATTTAGGGATACAAGTTAGAAAATGTTTCTTGACTTCAATTCCCAGTCAATCTGAAGGATAATAAAGAGGGTTGCCAAATGCTTAAAACGGGTCAAGTTTTAATCGAGTATTTAAAAAATAAATGTATGTAGGAATGTAAGTCAGGAAATGTCTCTTGATTTCAATTCTCCGTCAATCTGAAGAGTAATAAGAGGGTTGCCAAATGCTTAAAAAATTGGATCAATATTTATTTAAGTATAAAAAAAAAAAACAACAAAATGTATTTAGGAATGTAAGTCAGGAAATGTCTCTCGATCTAAATTCACAGTTAATCTGAAGGGTTATAAAGAGGGTTGCCAAATGCTTAAAAAAACAAGTCAATATTTATTGGAGTATTTAAAAAAAACTATTTAGGAATTAAATCAGGAAATGTCTCATGAATCTCGATTTCAATTCTCCGTCAATCTGAAGGGTAATAACGAGGGTTGCCAAATGCTTAAAAAAATGGGTCAATATTTATTCAAGTATAAAAAAACAAAATGTATTTAGGAATTTAAGTCGGGAAATGTCCCGATTTCAATTCTCCGTCAAACTAAAGGGCATTAAAGAAGGTTGCCAAATGTTTAAAAATGGGTCATTATTTATTTGAGTATAAAAAAAAAACACAACAGAACATATTTAAGGATGCAAGTTAGAAACTGTGTCTCGATTTCAATTCTCCGCCAATCTGAAGGGTTATGAAGAGGGTTGCCAAATGCTTAAAAAATTGGGTCAATATTTAAGTATAAAAAAAAAACACAAAACAAAATGTATTTAGGAATGTAAGTCAGGAAATGTCTCTCGATATAAATTCACCGTTAATCTGAAAGGTTATAAAGGGGTTGCCAAATGCTTAAAAAACAAGTCAATATTTATTGGAGTATTTAAAAAAACTATTTATGAATTAAATCAGGAAATGTCTCTCGATTTCAATTCTTCATTCATCTGAATAGTTATAATGAGGGTTGCCAAATGCTTAAAAAAATGGGTCAATATTTATTAGAGTGTAAAAAACACACACAACAGAATGTATTTAGGGATACAAGTTAGAAAATGTTTCTTGATTTCAATTCCCAGTCAATCTGAAGGATAATAAAGAGGGTTGCCAAATGCTTAAAACGGGTCAAGTTTTAATCGAGTATTTAAAAAATAAATGTATGTAGGAATGTAAGTCAGGAAATGTCTCTTGATTTCAATTCTCCGTCAATCTGAAGAGTAATACGAGGGTTGCCAAATGCTTAAAAAATTGGATCAATATTTATTTAAGTATAAAAAAATATGTATTTAGGAATGTAAGTCAGGAAATGTCTCTTGATCTAAATTCACAGTTAATCTGAAGGGTTATAAAGAGGGTTGCCAAATGCTTAAAAAAACAAGTCAATATTTATTGGAGTATTTAAAAAAAACTATTTAGGAATTAAATCAGGAAATGTCTCATGAATCTCGATTTCAATTCTCCGTCAATCTGAAGGGTAATAACGAGGGTTGCCAAATGCTTAAAAAAATGGGTCAATATTTATTCAAGTATAAAAAAACAAAATGTATTTAGGAATTTAAGTCGGGAAATGTCCCGATTTCAATTCTCCGTCAAACTAAAGGGCATTAAAGAAGGTTGCCAAATGTTTAAAAATGGGTCATTATTTATTTGAGTATATAAAAAAACACAACAGAACATATTTAAGGATGCAAGTTAGAAACTGTGTCTCGATTTTAATTCTCCGCCAATCTGAAGGGTTATGAAGAGGGTTGCCAAATGCTTAAAAAATTGGGTCAATATTTAAGTATAAAAAATAAAAAAAATGTATTTAGGAATGTAAGTCAGGAAATGTCTCTCGATATAAATTCACCGTTAATCTGAAAGGTTATAAAGAGGGTTGCCAAATGCTTAAAAAAAACAAGTCAATATTTATTGGAGTATTTAAAAAACTATTTATGAATTAAATCAGGAAATGTCTCTCGATTTCAATTCTTCATTCATCTGAATGGTTATAATGAGGGTTGCCAAATGCTTAAAAAAATGGGTCAATATTTATTAGAGTGTAAAAAACACACACAACAGAATGTATTTAGGGATACAAGTTAGAAAATGTTTCTTGACTTCAATTCCCAGTCAATCTGAAGGATAATAAAGAGGGTTGCCAAATGCTTAAAATGGGTCAATTTTTAATCGAGTATTTAAAAAAATAAATGTATGTAGGAATTAAGTCAGGAAATGTCTCTTGATTTCAATTCTCCGTCAATCTGAAGAGTAATAAGAGGGTTGCCAAATGCTTAAAAAATTGGGTCAATATTTAAGTATAAAACAAAAAACAAAATGTATTTAGGAATTTAAGTCGGGAAATGTCCCGATTTCAATTCTCCGTCAAACTAAAGGGCATTAAAGAAGGTTGCCAAATGTTTAAAAATGGGTCATTATTTATTTGAGTATATAAAAAAACACAACAGAACATATTTAAGGATGCAAGTTAGAAACTGTGTCTCGATTTTAATTCTCCGCCAATCTGAAGGGTTATGAAGAGGGTTGCCAAATGCTTAAAAAATTGGGTCAATATTTAAGTATAAAAAATAAAAAAAATGTATTTAGGAATGTAAGTCAGGAAATGTCTCTCGATATAAATTCACCGTTAATCTGAAAGGTTATAAAGAGGGTTGCCAAATGCTTAAAAAAAACAAGCCAATATTTATTGGAGTATTTAAAAAACTATTTATGAATTAAATCAGGAAATGTCTCTCGATTTCAATTCTTCATTCATCTGAATGGTTATAATGAGGGTTGCCAAATGCTTAAAAAAATGGGTCAATATTTATTAGAGTGTAAAAAACACACACAACAGAATGTATTTAGGGATACAAGTTAGAAAATGTTTCTTGACTTCAATTCCCAGTCAATCTGAAGGATAATAAAGAGGGTTGCCAAATGCTTAAAATGGGTCAATTTTTAATCGAGTATTTAAAAAAATAAATGTATGTAGGAATTAAGTCAGGAAATGTCTCTTGATTTCAATTCTCCGTCAATCTGAAGAGTAATAAGAGGGTTGCCAAATGCTTAAAAAATTGGGTCAATATTTAAGTATAAAACAAAAAACAAAAAACAAAATGTATTTAGGAATGTAAGTCAGGAAATGTCTCTTGATTTTAATTCTTCGTCAATCTGAAGCGTAATAAAGAGGGTTGCCAAATGCTTAAAAACGGGTCAACATTCATTCAAGTATAAAAACACAAAACAAAATGTATTTAGGAATGTAAGTCAGGAAATGTCTCTTGATCTAAATTCACAGTTAATCTAAAGGGTTATGAAGAGGGTTGCCAAATGCTTAAAAAAACAAGTCAATATTTATTGGAGTATTTAAAAAAAAAACTATTCAGGAATTAAATCAGGAAATGTCTCTCGAATCTCGATTTCAATTCTCCGTCAATCTGAAGGGTAATAACGAGGGTTGCCAAATGCTTAAAAAATGGGTCAATATTTATTCAAGTATAAAAAAACAAAATTAGAACGCAAGTCAGGAAATGTCTTTCGAATTCAATTCTCCGTCAATCTGAAGGGTGATGAAGAGGGTTGCCAAATGCTTAAAAAACGGGTTAATACTTATTCGGGTATTTAAAATAACTATTTAGGAATTAAATCAGGAAACGTCTCTCGATTTCAATTCTTCATTAATCTGAAAGGTAATAACGAGGGTTGGCAAATGCTTAAAAACATGGGTCAATATTTATTTAAGTATAAAAACAACAAAATTAGAACACAAGTCAGGAAATGTCTTTCGAATTCGATTCTCCGTCAATCTGAGGGATAATAAAGAGGGTTGCCAAATGCTAAAAAACAGGTCAATATTTATTAGAGAATAAAAAACTCCCCAACAAAATGTATATAGAAATGCAAATCAGGAAATGTCTCTTGATGTCAATTCTCTGTCAATCCAAAGAATAATAAAGAGGGTTGCCAAATGCTTAAAAACGGGTTAATATTCATTCAAGTATAAAAACACAAAACAAAATGTATTTAGGAATGTAAGTCAGGAAATGTCTCTCGATCTAAATTCACAGTTAATCTGAAGGGTTATAAAGAGGCTTGCCAAATGCTTAAATTCTCCAATTCTCCATCAGTCTGATGGGGAATAACGATGGTTGCAAAATGTTTAAAAAATGGGTCAATATTTATTCAAGTATAAAAACAACAAAATTAGAACGCAAATCAAGAAATGTCCTTCGAATTCAATTCTCCGTCAATCTGAAGGATAATAAAGAGGGTTGCCAAATGCTTAAAAAACAGGTTAATATTTATTCGACTATTTAAAAAAAAATGTATTTTGGAATGTAAGTCAGAAAATGTCTCTCGATTTCAATTCTCCGTAAATCTGAAGGATAATAAAGAGGGTTGCCAAATGCTTAAAAAATGGGTCAATATTTATCCGAGTATTTAAAAAACAAAACAACAAAATGTATTTAGGAATGTAAGTCAGAAAATGTCTCTCGATCTAATCACAGTTCATCTGAATGTTTATAAAGAGGGTTGCCAAATGCTTAAAAAAAACGGGTCAATATTTATTGGAGTATTAAAAAAACTATTAAGGAATTAAATAAGGAAATGTCTCTCGATTTCAATTCTCCATCAATCTGAAGGGTAATAACGAGGGTTGCCAAATGCCTAAAAAAATGGGTCAATATTTATTCAAGTATAAAAACAACAAAGTTAGAACGCAAGTCAGGAAATGTCTTTCGAAATCAATTCTCCATCAATTTGAAGGGTAATAAAGACAAAAACACAGTCATAAGCATCCCAATGTCTTGCAAAGCGGACTATCAGATTTAATTTTTTGCTATTCGAAATAAAAAATGAAATTCAAATTATCTTTTAATTTAGCTTTTTCGTTTTTCACCATGAAAAAGAAAAACCCCTCGGATTTTAATATTCGTTTTTGAATTTTAAAACGAAAATCAAAAAACGGCTTGTCTTTCTTTTTTCAATATCCGTTTCTAAAATGAAAATCCAATGACCAAAAGACACACTGACCGCTAACCATGAAACGCTTTTGAAGGAGAAAACGTATCTTCAGTGTCACATGATCCTTCAAAACTCTTTCTGAGTGATGATTTGTAGCTGATGAAACATTTCTTATTATTATCACAAATACATTTAGCTGGAAAATGTGATCTAATCCTATTAAACAAATCAACGTTTTCCCATTTTCACAAAGATAAAGAGAGTTCTGTGAGCTTAATAAACGCGTCAATATTTATTAGAATATAAAAAAACAACAAAATGTATTTTAAAAAAGCTGATCAAAATAAAAGGCCTTCAGAATGTACATCAAATACATGCTTACGAGTGAGTATAAATATGGAAAGCGAGTCCGATGAGCTAACCATGAAAGGCTTTTGAAGAAGAAAACATGTTCTAATAAGCATTTTAATGAATATTGATTCAGTAAAATGTTTCGAAATGATGCGATTTTCAGTAGAAGAGATGAACCATTCAAAATGCATTGTAAAGTCCCTTTTTTTGTTTGTTTGTTTTAAACACATCGTAAAAGACGTCACATTTCCCCACACTGGGACACGACGATGGGCAGCTTCGGCTTGTTGTTGGGTCCTGTAGGTACATTCTGCATAAGAGATTTGAGGAGAATTAAAAATAACATCTAGAACAAAAAAATCTAGATCACAGAATCTGACAATACATATTTGTTTCAGTCATTCATCAGAAATGCAGAATACCCCATAATCTACTCACCCTCAAGCAATCCTCTGTGTGAACTGAGAAGTTGTCTTGATTTGAGTTTATAATTTAAAAATTTGAAATAGTTTTGATAGAGAAACACATTGATTTCAGTTTTACGACAGATGTATGCACTTTTGGAAGCCACTACCTGACACCATTAAAGAGCCAGGACTTAATTTAAAACTGTTCCAATTGTTTTCATCTGACAAAAGTCATTCATACAGTTTAGGTCAAAATTATTATTAAATTATACTATTTTGTTTTCTTTTTCAAATATTTCCCAAATGATGTTTAAAAGAGCAGGGAATTTTTCACAGCATTTCATATAATATTTTTTCGTACAGTATACAGTGCATCTGGAAAGTATTCTTAGCGCTTCACTTTTTTCACATTTTTTGACAATGTGAAAAATGATTTTTTTGAAATTGTTGCAAATTTATTAAAAATAAAAAACCTGAAAAATCACATGTACATCAGTATTCACAGCCTTTGCCGTGAAGCTCTAAATTGAGCTCAGCTACATTCTGTTTCCACTGATCATTCTTGAGATGTTTCAGCAGCTTCATTGGAGTTCACCTGTGGTAAATTCAGTTGATTAGACATGATTTGAAAAGGCATACGCCAGTCTATGTAAGGTCCCAGGGTTGACAGTGCATGCACAAACCAAGCATGAAGACAAAGGAATTGTCTGTAGACCTCCGAGACAGGATTGTGTCGAGGCACAAGGCTGGGGAAGGTTACAGAAAATGTCTGCTGCTATGAAAGTTCCAATGAGCACAGTGGCCTCCATCATTCGTTAGTGGAAGATGTCTGGAACCACCAGGACTCTTCCTAGAGCTGGCCGGCCATCTAAGCTGAGTGATCGGGGGAAAAGGGCCTTAGTCAGGGAGGTGATCAATAACCCGATGGTCACTCTGTCTGATGTCTAGCGTTCCCCTGTGGAGTTAGGAGAAACTTCCAGAAGGACAACCATCTATGCAGCAATCTACCAATCAGGCCTGTATGGTAGAGTGGCCAGACTGAAGCCAATCCATCAGAAAGGCATCTAAAGGACTCTCAGACCATAAGAAACCAAATTCTCTGGTCTGATGAGACTAAAATTGAACTCTTTGGAGTGAATGCCAGGTGTTACGTTTGGAGAAAACCAGGCATCGCTCTTTACCAAGCTAATACCACCTCTACAGTGAAGCATGGTGGTGGCAGCATCATGCTGTGGGGATGTTTTTCAGCAGCAGGAACTGAAAGACTAGTCAGGATAGAGGGAAAGATGAATGCAGCAATGTACAGAGACATCCTGAATGAAAACCTGCTTCAGAGTGCTCTTGACCTCAGACTGGGGCGACGGTTCATCTTCCAGCAGGACAATGACCCAAAGCACACTGACAAAATATCAGTGGAGTGGCTTGACAACAACTCGGTGAATGTCCTTGAGTGGCCCAGCCAGAGCCCAGATCTAAATCCTATTGAACATCTCTGGAGAGATCTGAAAATGGCTGTACACCGTCGCTTCCCATCCAACCTGATAGAGCTTGAGAGGTACTGCAAAGAGGAATGGGCAAAAATTCCCAAAGACAGGTGTGCCAAGCTTGTGGCATCATATTCAAAAAGGCTTGAGGCTGTAATTGCTGTCAAAGGTGCATCAACGAAGTATTGAGCAAAGGCTGTGAATACTGATGTACATGTGATTTTTCAGGTTTTTTATTTTTAATAAATTTGCAACAAATTCAAAAACTCTTTTTTCACATTGTCATTATGGGGTATTGTGTGGAGAATTTTGAGGAAATACATGAATTTTATCCATTTTGGAATAAGGCTGTAATATAAAAAATGTGGAAAAAGTGAAGCGCTATGAATACTTTCCGGATGCACTGTATTTACTAAACATTGATTGTAAGAACCTAATCCTAAACTAAAACATTAAGCATATACTGAATAAAAATGCTAAATAGAACTGCAGGAATAACAGTGTTGCCTTTGTTACAGCAGTAAACAAAGCAGCGCGATGTCAAATCTAGCAGGATTTTATCGATTTCATAAACTACACAGCAGCCCAATATTCAGATTAAATTCAGGCAAACTTTAGCATACAATTATACATTGTAGAATCAAAAATGATACAACATTAAATACCTTGTAAAAAAGCATTTAAGACTTTAATACTTTTTAAGGGCCTTAAATTTCTCTAAATTGATTTATCAACTTTTAATAGTTTTTAAGACCCCACGGACACCCTGTATTAAAACTATTATGTTTAGAAATGTGTTGAAAAAAAATGGTATTTCTGTTAAACAGAAACTGGGGAGAAAATATACAGGGGGGATAATAATTCTGACTTCAACTGTATACCGAGGATGGCTTGAAGATAAATGATGGTGCAATTTGAATTTTTGGGTGAACTATTTCTTTAAAGGAAGTGCTACAAATACAACAATTCAAACGCTGCCTATAATATAAAGTACACACATCTTCAACTTTCCACATTACTGATAATCCCTCAGTTGCTAATGTCAGTAATAAATGTACTTTTAAAAGCTCACCTCAATTTTTCGCATGACAAGTAAACCGTCTACTACTTTTCCTGGAAAATAAATAAATAAATATATAAATAAAAAGGTGAATGATCTATTTAGTATTTGAATTCTCACAGTACAGAATGAATACAGGATTTTGTCAGCCTTACCAAATACTACATGCTTTCCATCCAACCAGTCACACTTTGTGCAGGTAATAAAAAACTGACAGCCATTTGTTCCTGGTCCACTGTTGGCCTGTTGGGGGAAAAATACATTACGTTTAGTTTTTTTAATTTGATCAACTACAGAGAATAAACATCTAATGGGCAGATGAAGTGAGCACAATATATATATTTTTATTTATTTTATATGTATAATTATATAAACAGTTGAAGTCAGAATTAATAGCCCCCCTAAATTATTAGCCCCCCTGTTTATTTTTTCCCTGTTTTCTGTTTAAAGGAGAGAAGATTTTTTCACCACATTTCTAAACATTAGTTTTAATAACTCATCTCTAATAACTGATTTATTTTATATTTGTCATGATGACAGTAAATAATATTTGACTAGATATTTTTATACAGCTTCTATACAGCTTACCTCTATACTGCTTAAAGTGACATTTAAAGGCTTAACAAGGTTAATTAGGTTAACTAGGCAGGTTAGGGTAATTAGGCAAGTTGCTGTATAATGATGGTTTGTTCTGTAGACTATCGAGAAAAAATATAGCTTAAAGGGGCTAACAATTATGTCCTTAAAATGGTGTTTAAAAAACTAAAAACTGCTTTTATTCTAGTCGAAATAAAACAATTAAGACTTTCTCCCGAAGAAAAAATATTATCAGACATACTGTGAAAATTTCCTTGCCCTGTTAAACATCATTTGGGAAATATTTAAAAAAAAGAAAAAAAAAAAAAATCAAAGGGGGGCTAATAATTCTGACTTCAACTGTATATTTTTAAATGTTTTCCTTAAAAACAAAACAATATAAATAAATAAAAATTTCATTCAAAAGTTTGAAAATAAAACAAAAAAATAAATAACTTTTTTTTTAATCAACAAGAGAGAATAAACATCTAATGGGCAAATGAAGTGGACATGACCCCAAAATAAAATAAAATTAAATTAAAATTTTATTCAAGTTAAATTAAAATTTAATTTAATAAAAAAAAAAAAAAAGTAAATATTTTTCCTTAAAAAGAAAAAAACACAATTACAATCAAAAGTTTGAAAAAAAAAAAAACATTACTTTTTTTAAAATCAACAACAGAGAATAAACATCTAATGGACAGATGAAGTGGACATGACTCCAAATTAAAATGAAAATAAAATAATTAAAATTAAATTAAATTTTAAAAAGTTATGTGTGTGTATTTTTTTTAAGAAAAAATATTTTAATCAACAACAGAAAACAAACATCTAATGGGCAGATGAAGTGGACATGTCCCAAAAAAAAAAAAAAAAAAATTAAATGAAATAAAATTAAAATATTTTTCCTTAAAAAAAAACACAATTAAATTCTAAAGTTTGAAAACAACAACAGAAAAACAACAACTTTTTTAAAAAAATCAACAACAGAGAATAAACATCTAAAGGACAGATGAAGTGGGCATGACTCCAAACTAAAATTAAAATTAAATAATTAAAATTTTAAAGTTATGTGTGTGTATTTTTTTTAAGAAAAAATATTTTAATCAACAACAGTGAATAAACATCTAATAGGCAGATGAAGTAGACATGACCCCAAAATAAAATAAATTAAAATGAAAATATTTTTCCTTAAAAATAAAAAACACAATTAAGTTTTAAAGTTTGAAAACAACAAAAAAATAAATAAAACATAACTTTTTTTTTTTAAATCAACAACAGAGAATAAACATCTAATGCACAGATGAAATGGACATGACCCCAAAATTATGTTTTTTAAATTAATTTAAATAAAATTGAAACAAAAATGAAATTAATTAAAATGTTAAAAATAAAATCTTCCTTAAAAAACCCAATTATGTTCAAAAGTTTAAAAACAAACATTATTATTAATGTTTTAAAAGAAGACTCTCCTGTGTTCATCGGATCAAAAGTATGGTTAAAAAAAGGTAAAAAAAAAAAAAAAAAAAAAGTGAATTTATTTTAAAATGTAATTAGTTCTGATTCAAAGCTGCATATAAAGCATCATAACTCCAGTCTTCAGTCTCACATGATCCTTCAGAACTCTTTCTGAGTGATGATTAGTTGCTGAAAAAATATTTTTTATTACTGTCACAAATGTTAAATACCGTTGTGCTGCTTTAAATTTGGTGGAAAATGTGACCTAATTCTTTATCAATTAAGGGCATAAAGCAGTGACCAGTGTTGCCAACTTAGTGACTTTGTCACTATATTTCAGCTTTTCAGACCCCCCTAGCCAATAATTAAAAAAAAACGCGACTAGCAACAAATATAGCAACTTTGTGTGTTACTAGAGATTTTTATAGACTGTCATGTGTCAGTACTGTACCGTCCCTACTCTTCTCAACCAAGCGGCAACCTCCCGCTCTCCCTCGTGAAGCTGATACGAAAGTAAGTGAAACTGCAATTCATCGAAATTCCGCTAGTCCTGGCTCCATATAGAGCAAACTTCAATTGAGCCCACTGTTAAAATGGCCAACTTTACAGCTGAAAAAAAAAAAAGTGTTTTACAGCCTGGTACAAAGAACGATTTTGGTGCATATAGCTAATATTACCCTTCATGACAACTGTGAGTGGGGGGAATTTTTTATAACTCATCTTTTTCCTTTATATAAAGTTATATTAAGTCTGCATAATTAAGGGCGTGGCCGCTTGAGTGACAGCTAGGTCTCGCTGGTTGCCGTCACTTGATTCCAACTGATTAGCCGCTGAACTCGGCATATACATCGTATTTTTGTTTTGTTTTATGTGGCTTTACACAGTCAACTGCCTTTTGGAATTATATCTTACAATCATCTGATGATATGGCATGCCGTGATTGATTAGTTGTAGGCTATAAAACAGTCATCTGAAGCGTTGTCATACTGTGTTATGCCTGGATTTCATAAATAGCCTTAGCATTTACTAGAGATGCCACAATTCTCAATACAATATTGAACCGTTCGGTACGACATCCACGGTTCAATACGCGCTTGTGAATTGCGGTTTTTCCGGTTTTACGTTTAAATAATTTATGTGCGTTTTATTTCTCTCCGAATAGACTGTTTGTGTGTCCCTGTAAGTTTACGAGCTGAGATGAGGAAACTCCTCCCCGTAAATATCCTCCCCAAGTAAATATTCAATCACTACAGGGCTCGAAAATAAGGACTGCCCGATGGCCCGGGGCCAGCATGAGAGACGATCGGGCCAGTGTGAGCCTTGTCACAAAAGTTTGGCTGCGACTGTCTGTCAATTGCGTTCAAATACAATCTTAGGGCGCTTTCACACATAGACGTTTGTTTCGGAATCTGTCTCTTTCCCCCCGTTAGCGTGGTTCGTTTAGCATATGCGAGTCCAGGAATCGCGCTCAAATCAGCGCCAAATCAATCGCTCCGAGATTGCCTGAATGAGGTGGTCTCTGCTCGATTGAGCTGATCGATTGTAGTGAGAAAACAAAACAATTTAACGAACTAAGGACCCAGGCTATACCACAGTGTATTATGATTGTGTAATAGCCATATATACGAATGATGAGCAGGGCGGGATGTCATACCTACCGGTAAATGTGCGTTTCGTGTCTAATGCGAAAGTGAAAGCATGCTGAAATATTAACGAGAGCTGTTTATCAGTTAGGAAGATTGAACGAAGTTACCAACTGATAATCTTTCCATATTTTAATCTTATAATATGTTATATTAGGCCTGTTGTTTTGTTCATTTCTGCACTGACAGCTCGAAAGAAAGATCAACATTGATCTGCTTCATGATCTAATGCATGATCTGATGATCGGTTCATCTATTTATTTGTAATGTAAGCCTATAATGCATAATTCTAGCCAACGTTTCTTTAATAGATTAATTCAATAGATTTTTACAAAACTTGACAACTGAAATGAGGCTCTGTATGAGAAAGTCTGACCTCTCTGATTTGTATTTATGTCTGTGGGTGTCAAAATTAAAGTGCATATTTTCGCTTATAAAATATATACACAACTGCTCAAAAGTTTGGGGTCAGTATGATTGTTAAATATTTTAAAATAAGCTTCTCCTGCTCACCAAGGCTACATGTATTTAATCATAAATATAGCACACATTGTAAAATTGTAAAATGTTATTGCACTATAAAATAACTGTTCAAAAGTAGTTTATAATTTAATTTAATCATTTATTTCAGTGATTTTAAAGATGAATTTTCAGCTTCATTACTCCAGTCTTCAGAGTCACATGATCCTTCAGAAATCACTCTAATATTAATTATTATTGTTTTTATTATTATTATTATTATTATTATTTTTAATGGTAATAGTAATAAAAGCAATAATGTCTGAAGTAATAATTTTATTTGAAACTACATACAATAAGAAAGCAGTTATTAAAAAGATTTAATTAATATTTAATGCCCAGTTTGTATATAGGCTACCAGCAGCTGTGAGATTGTAGTGTTAATTTTTTTTTTATTATACAATACACTAGGAACTAGTGTACCTTTCTTGGCTTTGAAGTAAAATAAAGGAGTATTGCAATAAATCGTTTTTATTTTTTTCTCTCTCTTACTGTTCCTATTGCCTAAGCATAGAATAACAATTAAAAAAAAAAAACACTTATGTGTTAAGCCATCAGAACCGAACCGAACCGAAAACCGTGTTAAAAAACCGAGGTATGTATTGAACCGTAAGCTAACTGTATTGTTGCATCGCTAGCATTTACTAACACAGACTATATCTGAAGTGTTTGGAAGTAATTTGCATTTTCCTCCTGTAGAAAAACATCATAAGAACAATGTTTAGTGGCTCAATGTATTACAACAGTGTTTTCAAACATTTAAACACTTTATTGATATAGTTTACAACCTAGCACATGTGGTCAGAACACAAACGAGTCGCAGGTAATGAAGTATTAAGCGTTTCTCCCATAGGAAAGCCCGTCTAAACAAAATGCTAGCAGGCGTCTGTAGCTCTGCTCACGCTCAGCCTCTTTGCCCTTGTTTGGTATCCCCCAGTTAGTGCAATGACGCGCGAACAAAATGGCGACGGTTGGCCACGCCTACTGGTAGCTTCTTTTGGGTTCTTCAAAAACCTATCGGTGACGTCACGGATACTACGTCCATATCTTTTACAGTCTATGTTCTCAACGAGCTGCGGGTGATGCCATCAGCCCCTCCCCCGCCTCAGAGCACTGACAGGTGGCCCAGTCTCTCCCACCTGCAGCCTAAGAGCAGATCACTCCTCTGCGTACCGATCATAGACTGTAAAATATATGGACGTAGTATCCGTGACGTCACCCATAGGTTTATGAAGAACCCAAAAGAAGCTACCAGAAGGCGTGGCCGACCGTCGCCATTTTGTTCGCGCGTCATCGCACTAACCCCGGGCATACCATACAAGGGCAAAGAGGCGGAGCTACAGAGGCATGCTGGCATTCTGCTTAGACGGGCTTTCCTATGGGAGAAACGCTTAATACTTCATCACCTGCGACTCGTTTGTGTTCTGACCACATGTGCTTGGTTGTAAACTATATCAATAAAGTGTTTAGACTTTTAAAAACACTGTTTCATAAGCAACGTCATAAGCGCAATGCTTAGTGGCTCAATGCATTACACATTGAGCCACTAATTGTGCTTATGATGTTTTTCAACAGGAGGAAAGTGCGAATTACTTAAAAAAACTTCAGATATAGTCTGTGTTAGTAAATGCAAGGCTAATTATGAAGTCCAGGCAGAACACTGTATGACAACGCTTCAGATGACTGTTCTAGAGCCTACAGCTAATCAATCTGTCAGATTCTGGAGTGCATTACAGCTCTAAAGAACATTATAAATGATAAAAGATCTTAAATAAAACAAACACATTCATAGAGATGGTATATAATTATATATTTCACTCACCTGATAAATGGAGGCCACGTGAATGGCTTGTGAGCACAATTAAGTGCACACAGCATGCCATATCATCTGATAATTGTAGGAAATAATTCCAAAAGGCAACTGACTGTGTAAAGTCACATATAACAACAATAAAATACGATGAATATGTCGAGATCAGCGGCTAATCAGCCGTAATCAGCTGAGGTGAGGTGATGGCGACCAGCGAGACCTAGCTGTCACTCAAGTGGCCACGCCCTTAATTATGCAAACTTAATATAACCTAATATAAAGGAAACGGATGAGTTATATAAAAATTCACCCCCCTCACAGTTGTCACGAAGGGTAATATTAGCTATATGAACCAAAATCGTTCTTTGTACCAGGCTGTAAACACCTTTTTTTTCTGCTGTAAAGTTGGCCATTCTAACAGTGGGCTCAATAGAAATTTGCTCTATTATGGAGCCAGGACTAGCGGAATTTCGATGAATTGCAGTTTCAGTTACTTCCGTATTGGCTTCCCGAGGGAGAGCGGGAGGTTGCCGCTTGGTACCGACGGCAAATGATTTAGCATCGGCAGTGTGAGGTATTTCCCTTTACAGTCAAACCGATCTGCTTCTCCTTTATTTTAACAATTTAATTTGACCGTTTATTCTTTTCTTCTTTGAGTTTATTACGTCTGAGAGATTACTGGAAATTCACTACACAACTATACTGATACACTGTATTCAAACAGCAATAAATTTAGTTAATTGATATGCACACATAACGCGTAGTGCAAATATAAACACCCCTTTATTAATCATAGGCTGTTAAACAAACAAACGGTTAGACGTGATGACGTCAGTAATATGCAAATTGACGCATGACGTGATCTAGCAACTTTTAGTGACTTTTCAGGCAGAGCTTATCGCCTTTTCATTGAAAATAGTTGGCAACAGTGGCAGTGACAGTAAAGCCACTTTGTTTGTTTCTGTAATAACTAACAGTCCTTTATGACGAGGCATCAACTTCATATGCTGTCATAAAGCACAGACTAAACGTACAGAGAGAATTCTTCTACAGCACCATTGTGTAGATTTACCATTGACAAGAGTCCTGGACCAGAGTGTTTCATTCTGAAGTTCTCATCTGCAAATGGTCCCCTGTAGATGCTGCAAATTCCAGTGCCGTCACCCTAATGGGCAAGAAATAATGTTTACAAATAATAATAAAAAAAAGAAATTAATATAAAATAAATAAAATAAAATAAAAATATTACTCAAAATCTTTAAAATGCACACTAGCTCCTTTATGAAAATGTTAAGGGACACTGTAAAGGAAGCTAAAATGAACACTATCTTTGTTGTGTCTGTTTGTCTGCCTCTAGTGGTCATTTAATGCTACTGCAAATACCTTAACAATAACTCCTGTTAAAGGAACACCACACTTTTTTTGGTAAATAGTCACATTTTATAGGTCCCAGAGATAAATAGTTGAGTTTTAACATTTTTGAATCCATTCAGCTGAACTCCTGGTTGGAGCACGTTTAGCTTAGCATAAATCATTAAATCGGATTAGACCATTAGCATTTAAAAGAATAAAATAAAAAAGGTTTTAATAATTTTCCATTTTAAAGCTTGACCCTTCTGTAGTTACATTATGTACCAAAGCCAGCAAAAAATTAAACGTTGCTAATTCGTTTCTAGATCAATATGGCTAGGAGCAATACTCTCACTCTGGCGTAATCATCAAGGAACTTTGCTGCTGTACCATGGCTGTTGATATTATGCAACGATGTTATCTAGGTTAGCTGGCTTGGGACTATTTTCAGGCGTTGCATAATATTATTGCACCTGCTGCAGCCATGGTACGGCAGCCAAGTTCCTTGATTATTATGGCAGAGAGTAGAAATCCTAGCCATATCGGCCTAGAAAATACCAAGTGTCTATTATCAGTTGGTCTTAGTGCACAATGTAACAACAGAAGCGTCAAGTTTTAAATAGGAATATTATTAAAACTCTTGTTTTGAATATTTGGCGTGAGATGCTAATGGTCTAATCTGATTCAATGATTTATGCTAAGCTAAGTTAAAAGTGCTTCGCCAGACCCATAGATCAGTTGAATGGATTAAAAACACTCAACTATGTGTGTGTGTGTGTGTGTGTGTGTGTGTGTGTGTGTGTGTGTGTGTGTGTGTGTGTGTGTGTGTGTGTGTGTGTGTGTATACTGCATCCGGAAAGTATTCATAGCGCTTCACTTTTTCCACATTTTTTTCTGTTACAGCCTTATTCCAAAATGGAATAAATTCATGTATTTCCTCAAAATTCTCCACACAATACCCCATAATGACAATGTGAAAAAAGATTTTTTGAATTTGTTGCAAATTTATTAAAAATAAAAAAACCTGAAAAATCACATGTACATCAGTGTTCACAGCCTTTGCTCAATACTTTGTTGATGCACCTTTGGCAGCAATTACAGCCTCAAGTCTTTTTGAATATGATGCCACAAGCTTGGCACACCTGTCTTTGGGAATTTTTGCCCATTTCTCTGTGCAGTACTTAGTACTTCTATCAGGTTGGATGGGAAGCGACGAAGTACAGCCATTTTCAGATCTCTCCAGAGATGTTCAATAGGATTTAGGTCTGGGCTCTGGCTGGGCCACTCAAGGACATTCACCAAGTTGTTGTGAAGCCACTCCATTGATATTTTGGCGGTGTGCTTTGGGTCATTGTCCTGCTGGAAGATGAACAGTCACCCCAGTCTGAGGTCAAGAGCACTCTGAAGCAGGTTTTCATTCAGGATGTCTCTGTACATTACTGCATTCATCTTTCCCTCTATCCTGACTAGTCTTACAGTTCCTGCTGCTGAAAAACATCCCCACAGCATGATGCTGCCACCACCATGCTTCACTGTAGGGATGGTATTAGCCTGGTGATGATGAGTGCCTAGTTTTCTCCAAACGTAACGCCTGGCATTCACTCCAAAAAGTTCAATTTTATCTCATCAGTTCATTATTTTGTCTCATCAGACCAGAGAATTTTGTTTCTTGTTTCACTGTGCTCATTGGAACTTTTAGAGCAGCAGAAATTTTTCTGTAACCTTCCCCAGCCTTGTGCCTGTCTCAGAGGTCTACAGACAATTCCTTTGTCTTCATGCTTGGTTTGTGCTTTGACATGCACTGTCAACCCTGGGACCTTATATAGACAGGCGTATGCCTTTTCAAATCATGTCCAATCAACTGAATTTACCACAGGTGAACCCCAATTAAGCTGCTGAAACATCTCAAGAATGATCAGTGGAAACAGAATGTAGCTGAACTCAGTTTAGAGCTTTATGGCAAAGACTGTAAATACTGATGTACATGTGATATTTCAGGTTTTCTATTTTTAATAAATTAGCAAAAATTTCAAAAAAATTTGAAATAATTGTTACCTTTTTACATTTCCCATTGTACTACAAACAATGTAGTACAAAATAAAAATCTACCACAATAGAAAGATTACAGTGTAGGCATTGACTTGCATTTTAGAAAAATCACAGAGAATCTAATTTCAATGAAAGATAATAAAAAATAAATTGGAAAAATTAACATCAACTTCAATTTTGTGTGAACTACCCCATTAACTGTGCTTTACTGGCTCAGGCATCAAGCAGTATAATCCTCTGGAGGGAGCTCTCCACACATTATTTCATGCGTTACAGTGGTTATAATTCTGGACTTGTAGAACCAACAGCACATTAGTAAGCCTTTATAATCAAACACACCTGATTAAACAAGTCAGCACATTAATAATAGTCTACAAAGATCATGTCAAATAAGCGAGGCTTCCATAACATGCATTTTTGTTGACTCAGGAAAACAATACTATAATACATCACGTGTAAACCCTAATCTTGGGTAAAGTACTTGGGTAAAGATTGACATTTAATTCCTAAAACTAATTAAGCACTCTAAAAATATACTGCAGCTTAAATGAACTGCTCTCTCTGCCATTATAAATCGCACACCCTTATTTGCTTTCATTTTCGATTGCTAATGGCACACCCTGATTTAAAGATAGATATTGTGTATGTATGTGCAGAGTGCCCAGACACAGTTTTCAAGGCTGAATAAACATTTTAAAGATGGAAGATAAATTCAACTCTATTGTCAGGATTCCAAAGCATAACTTACATTGACAAAATCACCACCCTGGATCATGAAGTCCTTTATAACCCTACCAAAAGAACAGAACACACATTAGGACAATGCATGCGCAATCATTATAAATCACTAGTAACGGTAAGATTAAAAGAGTTTTTTTGTTTTGTTTTGTTTTTTTCAACAGCAATTTTGTGATTTTATTAAGAACCTGCAAGTTAAAAAAAAATAATAAAAATAAATCAAACTATGGAAAAATATGTTGGGAACTACCTATAATCTCTAGGAAATGCAAGAAGAGTTTATTAATAGCAAACTTCTAATTAAATTAAAGTTTGAAATTAATTTTGCATAAAGTTTGTGTATGCTTGAATACATCTGATTCAGCACTTGAGTATGGAAATAACGTTTATCTTTGTTAGTTTCTTTTTGAAAATACTAGTATTTAATTTAAATTGCAATTTAAAGGCGCGACTAGATTAATTAGGTTAACTAGGAATGTTAGGTTAATTAGTCAATTCATTAGAAAACAGTGGAAGCCTATTGAAAATAATCATTTCTTAAGGGGGCTAATCATATTGACCTTAAAAATGGTTTTAAAATAAATCATCATATGTTTGGCAACCCTTATTATCATATTTCTCTGCTATAACTGTACTTCCAATAATGTGACTTATCTTGTATATTACTGTAATTTCCCTTTATTCTTTTCTCTCTCTGTGCAGACCCTCATGCCTCTTAGCTAGCCTAAAATAGCATAGCACTATCCGTGGTTGTTACACCCGTTATTATTGTCTGTTTTATTTATTTATTAATATCTTATTTTATACAATTTTGCTATTTGTTTACTATTTTTATTGTCATTACTGTCAATATAATAGGTAGTCTATTTAGAGTTGGTTGCAGTGGATATATATTAAAAAAATCTCTGTATAAATAATGACATCTGTACTTGGCATAAATATTTTTTAAAAACTGCTTTTATTCCAGTCAAACTAAAAGAAATAACTTTTTCTCAATAAGAAATAATTTTATAGTAAATATAAAAAATGCCTTGCGCCTTTAACCTCTTAAGGCCAAAGGTGTTTTTTACATGCATTTTTTTTATTTCTCTTTGCTATTTGGGCTTATTGAAACCTAATTAGAATAAAAATCTAGTATCATCTTTTGATATGATGTACTTTTAGAGAAAAATGATGTCCATATATGTGGACTCGTGGTCCGAATTTACATAAAACACCTTTCCCGAATTTTCTTTTATGCATATTTAACATAGATTTTTTTTTTAACTGGCTTAGACCATCAGAGAGTAAAAACAAAGTTTTTTTTCCCATTTTGGACAGTTAAAAAAAGGGTTTGGGACATTTCATATGCTGCAAAACAGTTGCAGGATGACACTGTTTGTCTGTAACAAAATATAAAACATTCAAAGTATTTTAAATAGCCACTTAAGCGCTAAAATGTGCTGTCCACGTATGTGGACACTCGGGCCCTAAGAGGATAAACATCACTTGGGAAATACTTTTAAATAAAAGAATAACATTTTAATAGATAATAATTATAACAACTGTATAATGTTGATACAATTTTCTATATTAATAAAATGTTATCAGTTCGAATGTTTAGCTACCTAAAGTCTTTAAATCAAACAGTTTATACATGCAAAACAACATTATAGCGATGTTAAATAAAAAAACAACTTAAATTTATCTCTTGACACCTCAATTCATGAAAAAAGCCATTTAAGACTTTTTAAGAGGTCCTATTATGCCCCTTTTTACAAGATGTAAACACGTGTATGTGTACTTGTGCGGAATTTAAAAGCGAAAGTCATCATTTTGCAAATTTTAGTATACCGACTCCGTGATGCACATATTGCACTGTAAAATATGCTGGGTTCCAAACAATCAGGTTGTCCCAACACAAATCGATTAAGATACAAATTGACATAATTGTTTTTACAAATTTAAAGGTGCTGTATGTAAGTTTTTGACTCTTCTAAAGCATAAAAATACCATAATATGTTTGCAGATATTTAAGAAACATCCCAAGTGAACATACTTGTTTAACTGAAAAACAATGCTGGAGTCAGATATTCTGCTTTGAAAATGGTTTTTCCGTGCCGGATCGCTGTCTTTGTTTAGGTAAAGTTAACCTGAAGAATCGATGGATTTGCTATTCAGTGTTTGGACTCTCAGTAGTGATTATTAACCCACACTGAACTGAGCTAAACTGAACTTAATCTCTGAAAACTGAACTGACACTGTTTCAATTCACTATAACCTTCCATGTGAAGCTGCTTTGACACAATCTACATTGTATAAGCGCTATACAAATAAAGATGAATTGAATAGAATGCCAGTTTAGCCAATTTTATTTCAGCACTCTGGGTTGCCTTGTTGGAAAACAGCGTATTTCATTCATTCATTCAGAAAGCATGCGACCGTGACGGAAATGGACAGTATCAGACATCGAAATGAGACAGATTCAGTTTCACCTGGGGTTATTAATTAGCAAATGATATAAATATTACGAACGTAAACATTAGGTGAGCAGGTTACATTGTACTCTCGTGTCCTAAGAACACGCAAACAGCAGTTTGGCTGTTTGCACCAGACGAAACACGAACACAGAAATGTAAATACAGCCTTTCAGAAGCACAGAATAAGCACTCACTCACGAAACGGTAAGGTTTAGAATCCATTTAAACTCACATTGTTAGCATTTAGCAATGAATAAAACACATGAACTGTACACTACTAAATGATCACCTTAGTCCCCTTTAAATTGAATATGAAATCGGCGGCAGACTTCCGCTCCTCCGTTTTTAACTCGTTTTTCGTTTAATCAGCAAACCACAGCTTTGCAGAGTGAGAGCAGAAGGTGTGTTTATCTATAGATTGTTATAATATCTGCATATTCAAAGTTCTTTGCTATAGAAACATTTGTATCACATGTACCAATCGGGTTTCCCCATCTACTGTTTCCTTGGTGCTTCCCTCATCATCACAGCTGTTTCCTCCAGCGAAAATGCAACTCTTAACGAACATTTATCAATTAACTATGATTATAAAACACATTACAGTGCATGTGGCATTATATATATATATATATATATATATATCATACATTCATGCACAGGATTAAACACAGTGACAGAACCACTCAGTGAATGTACTCATTTTAACTGCATATCAGAGTGAAACATTATGTGTTGTATCTTGTTAAAAGTTATTTCCTATTATGACTTATATTATGATAGTGAAATATGTAAATTAGCCTGCACATTTTTTAATATGTTTATATTTATGCCATTTTAAATTATAAAAGTGGAAAAATACTTGAGTATAGGCTAGTATTTGAGTTTTTGAAAAAAACTTTTTATTTTCCTGATAAAAAAAAAAATATACATATATTGTTATATTAATTATAGGCTCATTTTACAAGTCCCTTTAGAGTTAAACAGTTGGCTTTTACCCAGGTTTTACTACAGCTTAATATACTCAGCCAATCTCCGGGTCTGCTGGGGGCACTATTAGCTAAGCATAAATCATTGAATAGGATTAGGCTATTAGCATCTCGCTTTAAAATGAACAAATTTGTTTAAATATTTTTCCTTTTTTAATGGATAGTTCATTCAAAAAAAGTAAAATTGTCATCCTTTACTCAACCTTTACTTGTTCCGAACCGGTTTGTCTTTTTTTTTATTTTGTTTAACACAAAAGAAAATATTTTGAAGAAAGCTGGAAACCTGTAATCATTAACCTCCATAGTATTTGTTTTTTCTTTCAATAGTTACAGGTAACTTATATTAAATAAATAATATACAAATATAGTTTTGCCGTTTCTTTGCCTACTTTTAATATTTGGGTTGGGTGGGTAATAGTACACCACTTTTTTTTTTAGGACTACACCACTGAATAATAACTGTATATATTGATACAATTATAATTGCTAATATAGATACAATTATAATTAATTAATTGCTACCTAAAGTATTCTGACAGTTTATACTTGCAAAACCGCTGTATAGTGAGGTTAAATTCTATGAAACAAAAATACTGCCAGACGTCTCTAATTTACCTCAATTTTGGGGCAGCTTCACACAACTAAACAGCTTCGAACATGTGTAGTACGTGTCACAGAATTTATGAGCGAAAGTCGTCATTTTGCATATTGGTAGTATATCGACTCCCTATTAAGACTACACATTGTCATTGTATGAAATACACAGTGCATCCCACAGACGTAAGAATATAGACGTAATCTGTAATTATATGGTACAATCATACCCCTAAATGACGTCCTGAATGAATTTAAGACTTGCTGCTCTACTTTAAGACCTCAATTCATGAAAAAAGACTTTTTAAGAGGTCCTATAATGCCATTTTTTACAAGATGTAAGATAAGTCTCTGATGTCCATAGAGTGTGTATGTGATGTTTCAGCTGAAAATATCACACAAATAATGTTTTATAACTCTTTGAAACTGCCCCTTTTAGGCTTTGATCCAAATCATGTCGTTTTGGTGACTGTCGCTTTAAATTCAAATGAGATTGTGCTTCCAGAGTTCTTTTCAAAAGTGGTTGGAGCTATAAACGCCTATGTGTCTGCATAGTGGCAGATTCTAAACTCTAATGGTGGTCGGCTGCTTCTTCCTCAGAGTTTTTTATGCTAATAAGGGAGAGAACGTCACTAATGGATGGGGCTCTACCCCTCTGATGACATGTACAATGAGAGAATGTCAATCAAAGTGTTTATTGAAAATTAGGGATGCACCGATACCATTTTTTTGAAACTGATCCGATCCCGATACCAAATTTCTGAGTATCGACCGATACAGATCCGATCCCGATACTGATACTTAATAATAATATATCTTCTTTAGTAAAAATAACAGACCTATAGGCCTGCTGTATATGACAGACGAAAAAATCTAACTAAAAACATGACGCTTGCTGTAAACTAGGCTACATTATTTGAGCATTTGTTATGACATTGATTTGTTGCGTTCAGCTTATGTTTCCTTTTTCAATATTAAGAATTTTCTAGAAATCTGTAATAGGCTACCCTAATCGTTGGTAAAATAACCAGACTTTTAGCAAAGCCTGATATTTTCCTGCAGGTTTGATGCAGACTAAACCGTCTGAGGCCAGTTTCACTTAATAAACTTTCCCTCGCCTAAACTCGCCGTGAGTGAGATGGAGAAACTGAAAGCATGTCTGAAAATTTTTTTTTGTCTGAAAAATTATCCTTTTTAACGAATTTCGTTTGGTATGATTTGTTAGTTATTTTAATGTATTTTTTTGTCAGTTATCTACAAATTAAACAAGAATGTTTGAGGTGAAGTTCAAAACAAGGTCTGCTTATGCTTTAGCGCACAAACTGACAAACTGGTCTGTTAAATAAAATATTAATATAAATAAAATGACATTGAAATATTCAGTTTCAGAGTAGCCTATATTAGGCTAAATAATTTTCTGTTAATGACAATATATCGCCCGTCAGTTTTACTTATATTCATTTAATAAACTACTTTGACCACAATGAGCCAGGCTTTACAAACTATTTGCAGCATTTAAAGTATTCACCTTGAAAGAATAAGCTCAGTCGGAAGCATGAAAGAACAGAAACTCATTGAGAGAATAATTTTACAAAGCGGCGCATGTCGCATCTGCACAGACGGTGCATGAATGAAGCTCTGAGACACAGCGCGCATGAATGAAGCTCTGAGACACAGCGCGCAGCTCTCCGGTATCTGCGGACACTTCCAAAACAGCAGCACAAAGGAAAGAAATCAGTGCGTTGAGGATCTGTCCAATGTATTATTGAGCCTTTTCTGATTTAAATGTTTCAGGTAGGCCTACTTCATGTGTGAAGAGCAGGTAATAACCCTCTCTACTCCAGTGTTGCGAACGCGATCTGCTGATCTATCAGACACAGCGCAACATGATTTAGAAACGGCAATGAACTCCTTGTTGCAGGTCAAAATGAAGCCATTTACTGCACAACTAAATGCATTTCTCCACTGAGTATTTAAACTAACAGGAACAAATAGTCTTGGAGAAAGTTTTTCGAGTTGTCATGAACGCGACACGCAGTTTGAATTGTTAATGAATGGAGAATGATTGACAGGCGCATCGGTGGGAAGCGCGGAAGTAAACATGAATTTGCACGTGAATATTCATTTGTACTTGACATTAAACTACAGAATGGCTTCAGAACATTTGGGATATAGTAGCCTACATGGCAACTTTCTAGTGCCTTATAATAGGCTACCTTCGTGGCTTTTGTTGGCTTATAAACTACACAGAATATAGCGCACGCACAAGATCGGATTTGGATCGGTACCAGCTGGCTAATACCTGATCCAGCAAAAATATGTGGTATCAAACAGATATCTGATCCAAGTATCAAGATCGGTGCATCCCTATTGAAAATTATGTTAAAAAACAGAATTATTTTAAGTATTAGAAGCTGGTTATATACACACAACTGTTTTTAAATGCCTTATAAAAGGTGATTTTTGCATAATAGTTCCCTTTTAAGATGCACGGAATAAACTTTGTGATAACTGAAAGTGCAGCCCCAATTTGTATAGATATATAGTGCTGTTATTCAGTAACATTATTATTGCTGCTTTGCATTGCAAAGCTTGTATTTGCATTGATTCTTGGATCGATGAACATTTGAATGCAGCCCGATGAACATACTCATATACAGTTGAAGTCACAATTATTAGACCTCCTGGGAATTTTCTTTTCTTTTTTAAATATTTCCCAAACTATGATCAACAGAGCAAGGAGATAATGCAAAAAAAATGATCATGATATCATGTTTCATATCATTCAATATCAATAACTATTAAAAAACTTTTAACAATACAATTAGGAATATTAGGATTTATTTAACCACTTTATTTTAATTTACTAACATTACTAAGGCAAATAGTTCTAATAGTCAATAACAAAAAATATTTAAAGTGGTGGTCCACTACGATATTATATTTTAAACTTTATTGATGTGTAATTTAGCTGTGTGAACATAAACAACATCTCTGAATGTAATACGCTCAAAGTTCAATGCAAAGGGAGACATTGGCTTTTACATAGTCAGCTTACAAAGTTTGGGGACTACAAAAAATACATCTGGGCTAGTGAGATCACAGGGGCTTCTGGTTACAGAACATTCACCACGCGCATACACCCGCACAGCAAAGGGGTGTGGCCAGAGGCGCTGTAATGTTATAGCAGAGAAAGCTAAAATGCCATCTAAACACTGCTATTTCCACAGAGCTTCCTCTGTTTCTGTATTTGGACTTCCAAAGGACACGACACAAAGAGAAGTGCTTACAGTTACATTTTGATTATGTTCCAGAGAATTATAAAACAGATATAGCTCTAGCACAGGACAAAGGAGAGCTTCCAGAATCTCTCCCTGTTCAGCTAAAAACTCCTCCAACAGACGAAGCTGTGGATTGTGAGCCACAACCTGTAAATATTTTTATTTGTTAAAATTGATCTATTACATGCACAGTTTCTAGTTTTAACGGTATGTTGTAGCGAGGATATAAACAGGGATGTAAACAAAAGGAAATGCTGTTTGGGACCTCTAACAATTTAGCTACAAATTCATATTTATCAGTCAAACCACTTTAAACACCCACAATCTTCAGCAGCGCTGCAGTGTCTCTCTATGCGGACACTTTCTCTGCGTTCTACATCTTAAATAATGAACTCGCAAAAGATATGTAAACGTTTTATATTACTTCCACATGCTTATAACCCGAATATCTGTGAAAGACACTTGTCAGATTTTATTTTAGAAAGCAGGCGTGAGGTTCAGCTGTGTGCTCTTCATTTTCTGTTTGATTCAAGCACAAACTGTTGTGGCTAACAGCTTCTCTGACTGACTGTTTACACAGCGCAGAAAGCGCGGCACATGACGCTTTCTGGTGACTTGGAGCTAATCCACGAATCACAGTACATGATGTTAGCTGAATAATCAGAGCCTCTTGAGGGCAGGCCTTTCAGAGGAACTAGAAAACATGACAGTGGTCTTGTTAGCCGAGAAGCTGTATATAATCAAAGTAAGATATATGAAAAAAATAACGTGATTTTCTACAAATGAAGCATGAGCACACATTGCTTTACATCTTATAAACACACCAAGCTTTAAAAATACACTGTGGACCACCCCTTTAAACAAAATATCATCTCCTTATAAAAAAAAAAATAATAAACATAAGTGTTAAAGAGACTCTTAAACTTGATAAATAAAATGTTACAACCCGTGTTCAAAGGTAAAGGTAGATCAATATCTGTAAGGTGTAATAATGATACAGTAAACCTCAAACTCTGTCAACAAAACAAATTATGATAATCAAATCTGAGCATTTAAGTAGAGAAACCAGCCATCATTATTTAAATGCATACTGAACATTACAAATTGTGAAGTTGAAGGACTATATTACCCCCTATGCTAAAAAATCTTGTGGCTGGGATGCACAAGAAAAGAAACCAAAAAGCCACTCTGGCAACATCCTTACATCCTTTTTTATTTACAATCTACTCACTGCTGCTATACGGCACTCATTTTTTTGCGTGTGTTGTTATTCTGACCTGAAGTGACAAGCGTGAGCACTTGGTTTCCTTCACAATTTTTTATAGCGTCTCTCGTAACTAGGCGACGATCAACCGTTTTCTCAGAGAATGACAGACGGACAAACCATTGCTGCCACTCTGATGCAAGTTTATGGAAAAAATTTAAATCCTCTGCAGTGTTTGGATGTGCTGTGTTTGTAACCATTTTAAGGTCAATATTATTTTGATTTCAGTTTTTCGATTGTCTACAGAACAAACCAGTATTACACACTAGCTATGTTTCCATCTAAAAATGCAAATTAGATTTATGCGCAAAACTGGATTATCGCATAAAAGATGTGCAAATAAAGCAGCATTTTTCCATCCAATGAGTCAAAGCGAACAAAATAGTCACTTCCTGATTATCTGGCGCCAAATATCAACAGTAAAAATGGAATTTGCTGTGGTAAGAGAAGCTGCGTGAATCTTTTCTTCATTTAATAAATTACTTGCACCTCAGAAGACAATCCTGATACGCAATGAATGTGCGGTGGCGTTTGAAGGCGTGAAATGCGGAGCACAGACGCTCTTGATTCTGGAGATAATTAATAATATAACACTAATACTGAAACGGTTAAAGCGTTTTAGAATGACCAAAACAACATTTCAGATGTTTTACAATGTGCTCAGCCTGCTGGTTTCTCCATTCACACACATTTTTATCATCACATGATCTCTTATAGCAAAATCACATAACTTTTTTTAATTTGCATACTGAAATTTGTACGGTAAAAGTGTTTCCATCGCAATTTATGCGCACTTTTTCTTATTGAATAAAAAGTTTATCCTTCATTTTCAAAATTTATGCGCATCTGGCGTTTCCATCAACCTATTTTTTTATAGGTGGATGGAAATGTAGCTAATGACTTGCCTAATTACCCTAACTTACTTAATTAACCTTGTTAAGCCTTTAAACGTCACTTTAAGCTGAATACTAGTATCTTGAAAAATATCTAGTAAAACAGTATGTGCTGTCATCATGGCAAAGATAAAATAAATCAGTTATTAGAAAAGAGTTATTAAAACTATTATATTTAGAAATGTGTTGAAAATAATCTTGATTATTTAATATAATCTTAAACAGAAATTGGGGGGGGGGGGGGGTATGTTCAATCTTGTAAAATGTTCTACTTGTAAAAACTAATAAATTAACCTAATTCCTTAACGTTGTCGCAACACAAATCAATTGTGTGAAATCCAGCAGTTTTTACAGTGTAGATTTATCAAAGCAAAAACATTAAATCGGCAACGTTTTACAACATAACAACAATGAACAACACTGACTCAAGTATCTCACCGATGAAATGTGCAGCCTTTATATCCCACAGGAACACCATCCTTCCTGTATTGAATACAAGCAGCACATGAACAACACATGGAAATAAACAAGACTAGAAAGAAAGAGCTGAGCAAACATGTGTGCGTGGAATAAGAGCTGCGTACAGAGCATCAATCACAATAATTAGTTTAATCAAATGCTTTACAAATAAGTGTTATTATAGGTTCAGTCATATGGTTGGAATAGTAAAGCGCTTTAAAGGGGTAGTTCACCCAAAACTGAAAATTGTGTCATCATTTATTTACCCTTCACTTGTTCCAAACCAGTTCTTTCTTCAGTTATACACAAAAGAAGATATTTTGAAGAATGGTGGAAACCGGTAACCATTGACTTTCACTGTATGTATTTATTTGAACTATGAAAGTCAATGGTAGCAGGTGTTCAGCTTTCTTCAAAGTATCTTCTTTGGTGTTCAACAGAAGAAAGAAACTCGAGTTTGGAACCAGTCGAAAGTGAGAATTCACTAAGTAAATTGAATTTTTTGGGCTGAAATATCTTTATATATATATATATATATATATATATATATATATATATATATATATATATATATATATTTTTTTTTTTTTTTTTTTTTTTTAGGGGTTTTTCAAAAATTTTTGGGATAAGATAGTGGAGGACAGACAGGAAAGTATTGGGAGCAGAGAGAGGGGAAGTGTCGGCATAGGACCTCGAGCCGGGAATCGAACTCGGGTCGCCATGAGCACCATGGTGCTTTATGTCGGCGCATTTAACCACTAGGCTATTGGAGCCGACCTGAAATATCTTTCTAATAATAACCCAGGATAATCTGAAAGTGACTTACTTGAATTCTCCAGTGCAGAATTGCCTGAAAGACCAAAAAAAAGAAAAATGTATTTGTCTTTTATCAAAATCTACAATTGTAATGCAAGTAGTGAAAACAAAAAGCATAATTTAAAAATATATAACATACATTTAAAAAAAAAAAAAATGACATTTGCTATTTGGGACAACTTAAATGTTTTATGTTCAATCCACTTAAATTTGAAAAAAAAAAAAAAAAAAAAAAAAAAACTACTAGGTTGTCCCAACACGAACCGAACTTGTGTGGAAACTACCATTTTAAAAGTGCACACGCTCATTGATTTACGCATGAAGGAGTCTCACCGAAAATTTTCTGCAGTCTTTGGAACAATGTCAGCAAAAAGCTCGATCTTCATTCTGCCCACTTCCTAAAAATAAAAGTGAATTAATTAAAAACAACAGCTGATTGCAAACAAACAGTCATTAAAACAGACAACTTAAAGTTAAAATAGAAATTAATTCTATTATGTTTTATAATCACACTTCATATAAACAGTCTGTAAAATTAACGTTTTGATTAACATTCTGCCTTTGAACATGTCATCTGAGGGGGGAAAGCACCGCTCATTAGTGATGAACTCTACCTCATTAGCATAGACAGCCCTGAGTGAGAAGCAGCTGTCCAGCATTAGAGTTCTGAATCTGCCACTGTACTAACACATTGGCATTTAGTGCTCCACCCTCTTTTGAAAAGACTGCTGAGAGCACAATCTCATTTGAATTTAAACAAACAGGATGTTTTTAAATATCTGGTAAAAAGCACCAAAAAAGAAATAAGTGTATGAGGCATTATCTATATACACTGTGAAAAATGATTAGTTGACTTAAAATAAGTGAGTAAACCTGCAGCGTTTTTAAATGATTAGTTGACTTTACTTAAAAAAAGTGAGTACACTCGCTGTGTTTTTGAACGATTAGTTGACTTAAAAATGTGAGTAAACCCGTTACGTTTTAAAACAATTAGTTTACTTAAAAAAAAAAGTGGGTAAACCTGATGCCTTTTTAAACGATTAGTTGACTTTACTTAAAAAAGTGAGTAAACCCGTTACGTTTTAAAACAATTAGTTTACTTTACTTTAAAAAAAGTGGGTAAACCTGAAGCGTTTTTAAACGATTAGTTGTCTTAAAAAAGTGAGTAAACCTGTTACGTTTTAAAACACTTAGATGACTTTACTTAAAAAAAGTGAGTAAACCTGAAGCGTTTTTTAAATGATTAGTTGACTTTACTTAAAAAAAAAGTGGGTAAACCTGATGCATTTTTAAACGATTAGTTGACTTTACTTAAAAAAGTGAGTAAACCCGTTACGTTTTAAAACAATTAGTTTACTTTACTTTAAAAAAAGTGGGTAAACCTGAAGCGTTTTTAAACGATTTGTTGTCTTAAAAAAGTGAGTAAACCTGTTACGTTTTAAAACACTTAGATGACTTTACTTAAAAAAGTGAGTAAACCTGAAGCGTTTTTTAAATGATTAGTTGACTTTACTTAAAAAAAAAGTGGGTAAACCTGATGTGTTTTTAAACGATTAGGTGACTTAAAAAAATGAGTAAACCTGATTTGTTTTTAAACGCTTTTTTGACTTAAAAAATTGAGTAAACCTGTAGCGTTTTTAAACGATTTGTTGACTTAAAAAGTGAGTAAAACTGTTACGTTTTAAAACAATTAGTTGACTTAAAAAAAGTGAGTAAACCTGAAGCGTTTTTTAAATGATTAGTTGACTTTACTTAAAGTGGGTAAACCTGATGCGTTTTTAAACGATTAGTTGACTTTACTTGAAAAAAAGTGAGTAAACCTGTTACGTTTTAAAACAATTAGTTTACTTTACTTTAAAAAAAGTGGGTAAACCTGAAGCGTTTTTAAACGATTAGTTGACTTTACTTAAAAAAAGTGGGTAAACCTGTTACGTTTTAAAACAATTAGTTGACTTAAAAAAATTGAGTAAACCTGTAGCATTTTTTAACGATTTGATGTCTTAAAAAAGTGAGTAAACCTGTTACATTTTAAAACACTTAGATGACTTTACTTAAAAAAAGTGAGTAAACCTGAAGCGTTTTTTAAATGATTAGTTGACTTTACTTAAAAAAAAAAAGTGGGTAAACCTGAAGCGTTTTTAAACGATTAGTTGACTTTACTTAAAAAAAGTGGGTAAACCTGATGCGTTTTTAAACGATTAGTTGACTTAAAAAAGTGAGTAAACCTGAATTGTTTTTAAACGCTTTTTTGACTTAAAAAATTGAGTAAACCTGTAGCGTTTTTAAACGATTTGTTGACTTAAAAAGTGAGTAAAACTGTTACGTTTTAAAACAATTAGTTGACTTTACTTAAAAAAAGTGAGTAAACCTGAACCGTTTTTTAAATGATTAGTTGACTTTACTTAAAGTGGGTAAACCTGATGCGTTTTTAAATGATTAGTTGACTTAAAAAAGTGAGTAAACCTGTTGCCTTTATTATTGTAGTAATAAAAAATTATTATAAAAATTAAGTTCAAACAACTTACTGTAACAGTTCAAAGTTTTGTCAGGTTTACTACATTTTTTAGGTCAACTTGTCACTTAAGGCAACATGTAAAGTAAAATCCATTTTTACAGTGCATCAATGATTGGTTGTGAGCTTGCAGATTGAATGACTGAATGAATATAAGTTGTGGTTGTTGTCCCACACAACAAATGTGGCTTGTGAGTTGCAAGCGGTCACTATCCCATGTGCGCTGTTCTCCAAGCCCTAAAAGAGCTGCTTGTTTGAATCTGCTGTGTTAGTACAGCTGTAATATATTCAGTGACAGTTGTGGAGACGTCGTTTCCAAAAGCCTGACAAGGCTGGATTTCATCATAAATGTGGGGAATCAGCAGCAGTAACAGGTATGACTATTAAACACTAGCTTTTTAGTGATAGACATGTCAGTGGTAAATGGCTAAACAGATATATTTTCAATACTTTAAATCACAAAGGCAAATAATTGCTTGTGCATTACATGTTAACTGATATTAGCTGCTTAACAGAAAAGTGAAGGCACTTATACAGAAATATAAGCACTTGTACTAATATATATATATTATAATAATGATGATGGGTTTGTGGTTGCTGGTTGCCAGGATGTCTTCATGCAGTTGCTAGGGTCTGAATTGGTAGCTGATTTTTGTGAAAAGAGCAACTCTCCACACAATATTTGTATATTTTATTGACCTGGGATCAGTATCATGAAGCTGGTCGAGCTGGTTGAGCTGGTTAACCAAATTAGTTTCAGTGGCACCAGCTCTGGGTTTGGGACCATGGAAGTGGTTTGTTGTTGTTTAGCAGTGTCCAAGTTATGCAAGCTGCCCAGTTTAAGATAATATAAGTTCAAATCACTCATAAGGTTAATTTGATTTGGCTTAAAATTTAAGTTAACCAGTATTTTTTACAGTGTAGCCACACAAACATCCATATATAGAAAAATACATAGACATATATACACACACATACAATTACATGCATATAAAAAGATGTACTTTCAACTGAAATTGAATATTAAGTAGGGGGTGGGGCTTCTATTTTGCTCCAAACGAAGAAGCAAAGGGTCAGACTTTGATTGAAGATTACCAAAACAAACTTTTTTTCCATGTATAATTAAAGTGACTGTGTTTAAAGTCATTTTACATAGACAGGTCACCCAAAAATGAAAGTGCATAGACTATTTACTCTTCCTCAAGTTTGAACACAAAAGAAGATATTTTGAAGAATGTTGGAAACCTCTAGCTATTGACATTAATAGAAAAACTAATACAATGGAAGTCAATACTTACTGGTTTCCAACATTCTTTAAAGTCAAAGGTGAGTAAACGATTGAAGAATTAAAATTATTTTAGGTGAACTGTCCTTTTGATATCGCCAATTGCAGTTATTTTAAGCAATAATAAAAATAGCTATATAATACACCGTCTATGTTAGGAAAAACACACCGGTTAAGTTCAAAATAACACAAAATGTGTTGTCCATAACTAGACACACGTGTGTTATGACAACACGATCTCACTGCAATTCGTAACTTTTTCATTTAGTGGCTAATTTGTTTGAACTCGTACAATCTTATTTGTGCAATTTAGTATGATTTGCTCATCCCACAATAACGATTGGGTTTAGGGGTGGAGGGTTTGGTGCCCCGCCTACTTTTCATACGAATCAGTCACTAAACTGACAAAACGTAAAATAGTTACGTTTCCTCATGAGATCAGGTTGGTTATGAAATAGCACCACTTGTGTCGTTTTATTTGAACACATCTGTTTTAAGAAAGCAGACTGACAGCAGACGCTCACATATTTTTACCAGTAAATTTTTTTCAAGTCCGTGACCGTTTATAGTTGACACACTCCGGGGGTAGTTTGGAGAAAACATGAATTCAACAGAAATAGTTTGAGAAACAATGCCAAATCATGTTGTCAAACTTATATCTAGTTTTTTGTTTGTTTTCACATCAAACAAATCTGGGAAAGAAACGTGGAAATGCTTAAAACACTTAAACTATATTATATTATATTATTTTATATTATATTATATACTTAAGTAATAATATACTTCATATATTAAATTATAATAATATACTGTAAAAGAAATATAGAAAATATAGAAAAAAAAAAACAGTTGTGCATTCTGTCAACTTGCATATGCTGTACATATGCGTGTGTTTGTTCTACTTCTTAATTAACTGGTACTTGCTGGTTTAGTTTTTTGCTTTTATTCCTTCTATGGCATTGTTTATCCTAGCATTACATTGAGGGTGGCCCCACCCACCCCCTTAAAATTCATGTTATTCGACTTCATTTTCAAACACCAGATAACAACAGAAGTCATGTCTCACAAAACAGGTCTATACCTTTGTTATTTTATTAAACAAACAAAATAGCTTTATGTTATTAACCATATTTACATGATGGCAGTGCGCGTTTAAATTCTCTGCTCTCAGTGAAATTCCTTGTCAATGTTGTGGCTGTGCAATATGACAATATATATCGTATGGACAAAATAAAAAAAGGTCTATCTTTTCGCAAAATACATTGTTTACGGGAATATGTTTTAATATTTTATGTAAGCGAAATATTACACGCTGAATGATTACAAACTAAGTACATCATTTTTATTAGTGATGTCCAGATACGATCATGTGATCAGAGATCGGGCCCGATCACACGGTTTCAGACTCGATCGGAATCGGACGTTACCTCCTGATCAGGACTTCACACAGAAACAGCAACGCACGCCGCATGACATCACATTGTTGCGCTATTGGTTAAATGCCGACAAAGTAGAACATAGAAGCAGCTTGAAGTGGAAAGCGCGAGTTAGGGTTGGGTCGATAGACGATGCCATCGTCGATGGCCGATAGACATTACGTTGCTGAGCCGGCAGCATGCTCCTCCACCAGCAACCCGCTCGCGACAAATACACACTGTTTACACTAATACGTCTTAGTTTTAAAATGGCATTTTAGAACGAAAACGATCCATGTTCACAGTTTCATCTAGCGCCTCTTCTGTCTTTTGAATCTATCAGGTAACGTGTCACAGCGTCAGTACACTGCTTCAATCTTTCACTTTCACGCTTGTACTTTTTTATTTTAGCAAAAACCTAAGATACTGTTGGTTGGTTGCTGTTGGTTGTGCACCTTTTTTACCAACCAAGTTTGTCGACGTCATTATAACGACACGGATCACTCTGCCTATTCATGCCAGAGTCCTGGGGAAAAGTGATTGACAGGTGGTCATTTGTGTGTAACTTCTCTTTATTTATTTATGACTTGGTTATAGGTACAACAAAGACCATGCGGGTCAGGTAGTTGAAACGGTAGGCTACAAATAATTAATTAATTATGAATTAATTAATTATTCATAAATAATTAATTCACCGCCTCCTACGACAACGATGCCATCGTCCATAGCAATGTTTCACATTAGACATTGTACGATGTTAAATTAGTCGATATCGCCCAACCCTAGAGCGAGTATGTAGTAAAGTCTATATAGGATACAGCTGCGGATACGCACATCAATATAGCATAATTTTTGTGACGCTGTATAACAATAATTAATATTTTTACAGTGCTGTGACGGTTGGGTTTAGGGTTAGGGCAGGGGTAAAGTTTTAAAATATAAAATTTATAAGGTTATTTAATAAATACCATAAATAAAACTCGGCACAAATACTGTTTTTACATTACTGTGACGGTTGGGTTTAGGCTTGGGGTGGGGGTAGATGTTAATAAAATACAATTAATGGGAAATTTAATAAATAATATAAATAATTCTCGTTAATTTCCGTCCGCAACCGTATCTGATCTAGCAACAACCAGAGCATGTCTGCGGTCTGGAGGTATTATAAAATTGATGACGACAACACTGCCATAGCAAACTGTGAGATATGTAAACTTGGGATTGCAAGAAGTGATGAATTGATTTATTGATTTATTACTTGATTGTTTAAGCTACCTCACAGAAGTTCTCTGTTTGTTAACAGAGTTGTTAAAAGTTAAAATATGGTGAATTTAAAAAAAACATACATCCTGGATCTGTTTCTTAGCTCTTCTTTATTTTTTGATGTATTGTAGAAGTATCAGATCGGGTTTCGGTATCGGTAGATACTCAAAAGCAAACGACTCCCACTTAAACTCAAGGGCAAAAAAACCTGATCGGGACATCCCTAATTTTTATATTGGCTTCCCTTGGCACTAAGCACAGCTTGAACTGTTTTGCTCAAATTGTCCTGCCATTTTCTGGAATAATGTGCTGTGTAATATCAGGCTTCTTTAAGCACTTTCCAGAGTTTTTCTTTAGGTTTACTGTGTCATATATTTCTTTTTCTGTCCAGGTGATCTCGCACAGCCTCTATAATATTCAGGTCTGGACCCTTTGGAGGCCATTTTATGACTGTGTTTCATCAGCTGTTTACTTTCTCCAAATATGATTTCGCTACAGTTAGCAGATCATTATCATGCTGAAAATGAAAACTATTACCACTGCAGTCCTATCCAGAAGGAATGACATAATGGATTAAAACCTATCTGTACTTTTCAACATTCACAATTCCATCAATTCAGACAATACTGCTACAACACTGGTAGAAATGCAGCTCAAACCAGGACAAAAAGCCTCTCTACAACATTACCTTTCACATGTCTTAAAACAATTAATCCAAAATAATTGAAACTCTAACCCAACAAAGATCATTTATTCACCCCATATAAATCTCAATAAAAAAAATGACATAAGAATTTACACTTATGACTGGTTTTGTGGTAAAGGGTCACATTTATCCATTATACAGTACCATCAGTACAACAACACATTTCATGTTGGCCTGAAACCTTTGCACAGTACTGTATATTGGGATATGAGATTGTGTTTGACTGGCATTATGTGACATTACAGCAATGCACATTTAGCCAAAGTCTCTTAAAGGTGCAGTATGTAAGTTTGACACCCAGTGGTTAAACTAGGTATTGCACTCCTAGATCAAAACAAAAGCAAGCGCGGGTTGCCAGTTTGAGTACAGGAGCGAGTGATTTAAACTGTGTTCTAAATAAAAGCAACGACACGCGATAGAGGGAATATTTTCCATATTAAAGGGACTTTTTGTCCTAACCAACACCTCGAATTGAATTATTAGAAAAGGCTTCTATTTCTCACAGCTGAACTTGTGAAACCTATGACAGCTAGATCACCTCAGGTAAATCTCGTGTGCTTTATTCAGTGCTAAATGCTAACAATGTGAGTTTGAATGCCATTTTACATTTAATGATGTTAAAGAGGGTTAACATGTATTAAACAGATTCTAAACCTTACCGTTTCATGAGTGAGTGCATATTCTGTGCTTCTGAATGGCTGTATTAAAATTTCTGTCATGTTTGGTCTGGTGCAAACAGCCAAATAGCTGATCACTGCCTCTCTCGTCACAGCATGTTGTTAGGACACGCGGTTACAATGTAACCTGCTCACCTAATGTTTACTTTCGTAATATTTATGTAATTTGCTAATTAATAACCTCATGTGGAACTGAATCGGTCTCCCATACTGTCCTTTTCGGTCACGGACGCACGCTTTCAGAGTCTTTCTGAATGAATGAATGAAATACGCTGTTTTCCAACAAGGCAACCCGGAGTGCTGAATTATAATTGGCTGAACTGGCATGTGCATGTGAAAATTACCTAAACAAAGACAGCGTTCCGGCACGGAAAAAACATTTTCAAAGCAGAATATTGTTTTTCAGTTAAACAAGTATGTTCACTTGAGATGTTTCTTAAATATCTGCACACATATTATGGTATTTTTATGCTTTAGAAGAGTAAAAAAACTTACATACAGCACCTTTAAATGATAGCCTATGTGAGTTGTATCAAACGCTAAACTTCTACCAGATGCATATACTAAATACAGTTGAAGTCAGAATTATTAAACCCCCCGAATTATTAGCCCACCTTTTTATTTTTTTTCCCAATTTCTGTTTAACAGAGAGAATATTTTTTCAACACATTTCTAAACATAATAGTTTTAATAACTCATCTCTAATAAGTGATTTATTTTATCTTTGCCATGATGACAGTAAATAATATTAGATTAGATATTTTTCAAGACACTTCTATACAGCTTAAAGTGACATTTAAAGGCTTAACTAGGTTAAATGGGTTAACTAGGCAGGTTAGGGAATTAGGCTAGTTATTTTATAACGATGGTTTGTTCTGTAGACTATTGAAAAAATATATAGCTTAAAGGGGCTAATAATTTTGACCTTAAAATGGGTTTTTAAAAATTAAAAACTGCTTTTATTCTACCCGAAATAAAACAAATAAGACTTTCTCAAGAAGAAAAAATATTATCAGACATACTATAAAAACTTCCTGAATCTGTTCAACATCATTTAGGAAATATTTAAAAAATTAAAAAAAATTTAAAGGGGATTTAAAAGTTTGTGATTTCAACTGAATGATGCAACAGATATAAGCTGTTTGCTTATTATTTTAGGCAACTTAACACATCAGATTTTAACAGCCCATCTGATTTATAAGAAAAATACAAAACAAACAGCAGCTTAGTTTTACTTCAATAGACATTTCGTGAACAAATGCAATAGAATTACATTTCCATAATAGTATATAAAACTAGTGCAAACTATAGAATGCATATAAATATAACTCATTGCTCTAAATCTTCCAATAATACGTCTTTAAATTTAAAAAATAGATACAATTTAAATAGAATATTCACTTTATATTAGAAACGCTGCAATTTTATGCAATATATTTATGTAGTGCAATTCACTAGGTCCACAAAGCTGATCGACTGAACAAATCCATCATATTTAATAAATATAATTTATCATGATGCTTCTAATGCTATGTTGAGGAGATTTAAACAGAGTTGTGTTTAGCTTGATCAAATGCAGTCTTAAATGACTTGATGAAAAGAGTTAGGTTTCTCTCTTTGCTTTTCTCATGTTTCCTTTATATAAATGACAGAGATCAATGTTTTTTTAGGTCAATAACAAATTGAGATATGTAAATTTTCCCCACTGCAAAACAACATAAGACATGGCACAAAAGCATCTGCCAAAAGATTAAATGTAAATGATTAGACTGAGCGCAAAGATAAGTTAATATATTATTGTATGTAGCCACCTACACTGATTCTGCACATTTGACTGATTGCTTGCCTTTATTTCCTATATTGTATAAACTTATTGTACGTTACCCTTTTATAATGGCCATTATTGATTATTGAAACTTATATTCAGTAAAAGAGAGAGGGTGTGTTTCATATTATTTTTCGATGAAAATAAAAAGGAGACAGTAATGTTATAGGCTCCGTTTTATTATAAATATGCATTCAGTGAAGATGACGGTCGTATAAATATGTAGCTACACGACGCCTAAACATTTTTGGTGTCTGTTAAGTTGTTAATATCAAAATGAAAATACCCAGTTCCTTATATCATGTTTCATTTTATTGTTAAGACAGTGAAACAAAGTAGCCAGGGTGATGTGAATGACGTTATAAAGTACACTGTTCTCCTTGAAGATTTACCCGACGTGTCCTCGGAAATTTGTTTTCCACATCAAACTTGCGAAGTCTGAACTTAGGGAAAGGATGCAAGACTGAACTTTGTGTACTTGATATTGAGAAAAAGCTCCAATCAGATAAGCGAATGTCTGCAGCCACGCCTCCCTTTTCAGATGCCTCCGTTTCGCCCCATCGACACTAACATGTAGCAGCAGCCAAAACCAAAAACAGTTAAGTCAGTTGTTAAAACCAAAACAGCCTTTTCAGCGTTTCCAAAACAGGGCTCGAAAACTTTGGGGTAGTATGGACTGAAGGGGTAACCGTAGCAAAAGTAATGAGTTTTAAAACTAAAACATACTAGTGTAAACAGGGCCTGAGAATTGTTTGCGTATTTGATGAACACTGTAAACGATGCTGGGTTCAACATAATTCCTTCTTGCTTTCTTGTTGTCTCAACACAAATCAATTAAGTTAACTTAATTGTTTTTACAAATTTAGGTAGCTTGTCCAAACAAGCAGCAGGTCTTTTTAGTGTATGTTTTTACATACAGTTGAAGTCAAAATTATTAGCCCCCCAGTTTATTTTTTTCCCCAACTTCTGTTTAACGGAGAGAAGATTTTCTAAACACATTTCTAATCATAATAGATTTAATAACTTGTCTATAATAACTGATTTTGTCTTTGCCATGATGACAGTAAATAATATTTGACTAGATATTTTTCAAGACACTTCTATACAGCTTAAAGTGACATTTAAAGGCTTAACTAGGTTAATTAGGTTAACTAGGCAGGTTAGGGTAATTAGGCAAGTTATTGTATAATGATGGTTTGTTCTGTAGACTATCGAAAAAAAAATAGCTTTAAGGGGCTAATAATTTTGTCCTTAAAATGGGTTTTAAAAAATTAAAAACTGCTTCTATTCTAGCCGAAATAAAACAAATAAGACTTTCTCTAGAAGAAAAAAATATTATCAGACATACTGTGAAAATTTCCTTGCTCTGTTAAACATTATTTGGGAAATATTTCAAAAAGAAAAATATTTCAAAAGGGGGGCTAATAATTCTGACTTCAACTGTATATATTAAAATAAAGTTATATAAAATATTAAAAGTACAACAGATAAGAGAAATATAAACAAAAACATTATTTGAAATAAATGAAAAAGGTTATGTTCTGTTAAAGACCAAACACACAATCATAATACGCAACCCTTTTCATAAACTCACAAACAAAACTGCTGTTCTCATGAAATAAATAGGCAAAATGCTTATTCATTTTCGCTCACATTTTAGCATTATAAATACAACGTCATATTTTCTGCACAACCATGCAAAGGAGTAACTCGACTATGTTTTATTGTTCTTAATAATATAGCTCCAGTGTAAAAGCAGCATCACATTTCCATATCACTTCAGCAGGACTTTTTTCAAGCATTTTAAGGAGCCATTGAGCCGAGTAGCCTAAAGCAGACACACACACCACTCAGTTCTTGGAAAATAACGTACACCCCAGGTTTAATTCGCACTTGAACCACATCCCCACCTCTGAATCTTGCATGGCGCTTTTTAAAAATTCAACTGATCCCGCAATGAAACTCGATATGCTTCGGGAATAACAGTGATGTAGCATGGTAGTGTATATATCTCCTTTTAATTATATCCTTAAAAATCCCCAGGTTCCCACCCTCTTGAGACAGTAAACACTAAGACATTGGCGCATTCTTAAGCAATTACCTAAACAAACAGTGGCTAGCATTTCACAATTTAGGCATTAAAATAGAAGAAAAACAACAAGCTTAAAGGGATAGTTCACCCATAAATTAAAATTGGCTCACCATTTACTCACTCAAGTGGTTTCATACCTTTATGAGTTTCTTTACTACACTCAAAACTGCTTATTTTGCCTATTATTTAAAAAGGAGCTGAAACATCACAATTCTTGTATGGAAATATATCCCAGTAAATTTTCAAATGCAATTGCAAATAGGATTTGCAACTGCATTTTCCATATGTGGACACATACAATCGGCGTTATCGGCGTTACCATGCTGCGTTAACGCAAGACTCTTATCGCGCATAAAAAAAAAATATCGCCGTTAATCTATTCTCAAAGTTGGGTTGGGAGCTGGGTCTATTCTACGCAAGCTATGATGACTTTCACCTTGATATTTTAGCGCGGATGTATACTTGACCGGTGAGCCGTCTGATAAAAAAGTGCCCTTCTGAATCAAATCAGCAGGGTGCCCTTCTGGATCTTTCACTTACTTTGAAGACACTACTGACTACATTTACAAGGACATCTGTAATCTAGTTATTTGCTGTCTATAGACAATAATATAATAAAGGTGTTGACGTGAAGTTTGGGAGACTTTAACTGCAGTTTGGCAGTTTAACTTTCACTCATGAACATTTCATTCATGCCCTCGTGACAAACTGGGGTATTAAACGAAAATAAGGAGTAAGGACTGGTGAGAGTGTTATGCAATTTAATAACGCACGCCGAATGGAAAGAAAAAAACGTCAGCATTACGCGATGTGTGTATGTGCGTGTGCGGTCCTTTACTGACAGACGCGTGTGTGGATCTTGTCGCAAAATATGACGAAAAGTCCTACATGATGGTAACAGTTTGATTGCGGTGTTTACTTCAATAATGCCACTAATATATGCATACTCCACGTCTTAATTCCATTTCTGTTTAGTTCAGTTATGACTTTAGTCGGATTAAAGGGCCATGAAACCCCCTGTCTCAGCAGGGTGTTTTCACACCTCTAGTTTGAAAAAAGTCAGGAAAAGTGGGCGTGTCCAGCTCCGTTTAGGTGGGAGTGTCAGGGGAGGGAAAGAGGGAAGGATATGCAAATATGGGAGTTTCTGTTTGGGCAAGCAGACGCAGGGGAGAAAGACAGTAACTGTGTTTACATGGCCATCAGTAATCGAACTACTTGCCAAATTATTAATTTGTCGACTTTAACTGCAGTTTGGCATTTTCACTTTTTATTCAGGAACATTTCCTGCATGTTGCCTGTGACAAACGAGATATTGAAAGCGAGGAACTGCTGGAGAATGGAGTTTTAATCCAATGTTTGATACCACACGGCGAATGGGAGAAAAAAAAATCCTCCGCATTTCTCGGTAACTTAGATGACTCGGTAGGTAGCGTCAGAAAGCCGTGTGTATATAGACTATATCCTGTCACAAAATGCGGCGAAAATCCTGCACGACGGGAAAAGTTTGATCATGTTTACATTTGGAGAGCAGCATTTACAGCGGATCTTTCAGTCTATAAAATTGGACTATAATATTGCAGTGATATTAACATACTGTAAACTTAGTAACTAAATCATTTTGACTGAGGTATGTCTTTAAAAACTGAAAGAGCTCTGCTGACCACGAACTAACTTTGCAATCTGGGTAAAACAAAGGGCACTGCACTGCAAACACACTTACCAAATCTGTAGACAGACAATCAAACTGGAGCTGTGTCTTTTTATTAAAAGGAGACGAGCGGCAAATCCGGATTTCATCATTTTTTAGATGAGAAAAAGCTCTCGGGTAAAAAAGTTCCTTACAAACGGATTTCTGTCGCGTGCACTATAATCCACACGTGATTCCAGCAGCTCTGTCATAGAAGGAAAATGAAAACAAAACCTTCGTTGAAGCACAATAATAAACGCAACACCAACGACCCATGTCTCCAAATTCTTGTTCTTTCACTTGTTTAAGCAACACAACGTGGCGTCTCTCTGCCGTCTAAACGCTGTAAACAATCTCCGGAGCTATCATGCATATTAATGAAGTTTTGCGTCATACACAATAGAGCGCGCTGATTGGTTTGAAGCACGTCTTTCTCATGAATTAATGCAGCACACTCAGATACGTCACAATGGTCTGGAAAGGACAGACAGCCACTCTCCAGCCTGAATTTACACCTAATTATCTCATGTCCGTGACGTAGCTTCACAAATTCGTTTCAAACCGGAAGAACGAATTTGCTCAAAATAACGCAAAAACAACCAATTTTCACTTTTTAGTGCAATATATGTGTCCTAATAGTGTTTATAGCAGCGTGGGACACAGATATGACTGTCAACAGCTCAAAAAATGTGTTTTGGTGTTTCGTGACCCTTTAAGGTCATCAAAAAAAAAAAAAAAAAAAAAAAAAAAATTCGCTGTTTGGAGTTTATGTAGGCCTACACTTCAAAATTCATGTTTAACTGAATAAACAGTTAGTAAACACAAGTACATCTTATTGAACATCATTTATTTTCATCACCAATTATCATAGTAGATCAGTTTCTCAAGCAGTTTGTGATGCAGTTTGGAAACCGGAGATGAGCCCCTGGTCTAATGCGCCACCTGGTTTGAGAAACCCGTTCTCAAAGACTTATTATTTAGGTAGCAGACATATTCTGAATGCCTTCGGCAGAATTCACATGAGCCATTTTAATCTAGAATAATCTATAATATCTTATCTAGAATATTTAATCTAGAATAAATTAATCTATGCCCATATAGTCATAATCCAAATGCAATTGCAAATTCTGCATTACCATTTGCATTTCGCGAATGCGCAGTGACTGCCCCATTTCATATTAAAAAGCAAAGTCTATTTGCAAATGCATTTCCCATGTCTTATGAGCTATGAGCCTGACATATCTATATAGCAATATTAATTGCTTCATTTGCTTTTTCTTTTTCTCCGCGTTGTGCATGTAACTAGGGCTGCAACTTATGATTATTTTAATAGCCGATTAATGTGTCGTTGATTTTTTTCGATTAATCGATGAATTGGATTTAAAAAAAAAAACACACATTAATTTCTAACCCTTTATTCAAAAACAGAACTAAAATCTTTAAATCTTTAAAGTTAACTTAATCGTTTTTACAAATTTTATAAAATAGTTGGTTTGAACATAAAAAAATTAAGTTGTCCTAAAACACCTTATTGTGTTTGTTCAACTCCGTTTAAATGCGTAGTTTGAACAGTCTGAAGGAATTGTGTGGAGCCCAGCATTTATTACAGTGTACACTTAAAAAAAATTGCAGCTTGTTCAAACAACTTATTTAAAATGAGCTGAAACATCACTATTCCTGACGTTTTTAGGGGACAACTTAATTGTTTTCGGTTCAATCCACTTCAGTTTGTAAAAACAATTAAGTTGACTTAATCATTGAATGAAATTCATCACAGGCTGATAGTGTAGCCTTCGCAGATTTACTTGCAAGATGACTTATTCTTATGAATTCAGTCAGCAATTTTTATCAGCAACGGGTTTTTGATTTTTTACATGCTCTTAGAATGGAAAAGATTCGGTTCACAATAAAACAACAGTTCCAGAAAGTCTGGAGCCCTTTTCTAAACCTTTTTAAGGAGACGCCTATATCTTAATTTTTAAATTTTCTTTGTATAATTATTTTATTTTCTATTTATTTAATTTTATCCTTTACAGTTTGTTTTATTATTATTATTTTCATGTTATCTTATGTATGTTTTTGTGTATACAGTGGTCCCTCGTTAATCACGGGAGTTACGTCCTAAAAATAACCGTAATATCCGTGATGTAGTCTGCTTTATTTTTTACAATTATTATAGATGTTTTAAGGCTGTAAAACCCCTCACCACACACTTTATATATTAACATTTTCACACTTTCTCTGGTTTAAATGCTCTCAAAATTCAAACTTTCTATAAAGCAAAAAAAAATTAAGATTATACAATAATTAATCATATAATAACAAATAAATATAATAAAGTTATTCTATAATAATAATAACTTAATCAAATTGGGTTGGGACAACATGAAGGAATTGTGTTAAACCCACTTAAAATGAGCGGAAACATCACAATTCTTAAAGTGTTTTGGGGGCAACTTAATTGTTTTGTTCAATCCACTTCAATTAGTAAAAACAATGAAGTTAAATTATTTGGTTCATGTTCCAACATGGAGTATTGTGGAACCCTGCAGCATTTTTATAGTGTATGTTGAACATTGAGAAACCGAAAACCTGTAACCACTGACTTCCATAGGGAAAAAAAACAGACGTCAATGGTTACAGGTCTGCAGCTTTCTTCGAAAGAGCTTCTTTTGTGTTCAACAAAAGAAAGTCAAACAGGTTTGCAACAAGTAAAGGGGGTGTAAATGATGACAGAAGCTTCCGTTTTGGGTGAACAATCCCTTAACTAAAGAACACCCTAATATAAATGCGGTACGAAGTCGCACTTCTATTGTATCACTTGAAATAAATGGCGTAAAAAGAGTTTTAAACAAAAGTAGGCCACATGGGCAGAGTCCACAAAAAGCAGAACCGCCTTGTTATTGTCCAGAGAAAGAACATGTTTACAGGTAAATAGGTGTGGTTTAAATATGTACTATGACAGAAACCAAGCACACACCTCTCCATTTGCTCTCCAACAAGATACGGTTACAGATGCTCCTGATATTGATGAAGCGCAGCAGGACTGTGTAGGATCACAACAACTTCAGTTTCAGAAGGTATTTTGCTGGATTTTATTAATACTGTTGTCACTTTAACATCTTTCAATGACATTTAATGTGTTAACCTGGAGTATGCTCCTTTTCATTTAGTAGCCTTTACTTGTTTCAAAGCTTTACAAGTTTCTTTCTTGTTGAAAACAAAAGAAGATATTTCGAAGAATGTTGGAAACCATTGACTTCCAAAGTATTTGTTTGTCCTACTACAGAAGTCAACTTTTGTGTTTGACGGAAGATAGAAACTCATAAAGGTTTGAAGCTTGAGGGCGAGTAAATATTGTCAATTTGTTATTTTTGGGTGGACTACCCCTTTAACGCTAATTTAATTGCATATCATTTAATTAATCCAATTTGAATTTTCAATTAGAAATTCTAGCTAGTTGTAAATTTAGTTTAGTTCTACATATGTGTGGACGCTTCTCCCACGTGCATAGAAATAATCCAACACGTGTACCGCACTGCTGAAAGGGTTAAATCTCTATTTGGCAAGCTTACAGCGAGAAACACGCCTTTAAACAAATGTCTTTACATTCTTCTTTTAAACAAGCACTTCTGTTTGGCATTTGTGAGTAGGAATGATAGGAACTAAAAGGACAAACCACAAAATCCTGCTTGTCAGGTTTGTACAATAGAAAAATGGCACTATTATTTTATCCTTCATTTGCAAGGGCTCTAGTTTCTGCAGGTATCTTAAAAATCTCGTATATATTATTTAGGACTCCAGCTTTTAATTATTTGAATAATTTATAAATCTACCACTGTAATTTTTTCAACACATTTCTAAACACAATAGTTTTAATAACTTATTTCTAATAACTGATCATATTATTTTACTATTATTGTACATAATATTTTTCAAGATACTAGTATTCAGCTTAAAATGACATTTAAAGGCTTAACTAGGTTAACTAGGCAGGTAAGGGTAATTAGGAAAGTCATTGTGTAATGATGGTTTGTTCTGTAGACTATTGAGAAACAAATAAAGCTTAAAGGGGCTAATAATATTGACCTTAAAACGTTTTTAAAAAATTAAAAATTGCTTTTATTCTTGCCGAAATAAAACAAATCAGACTTTCTCCAGAAGTAAAAATATTATAGGAAATACTGTGAAAAATTCCTTGCTTTGTTAATCATCGTTTGGAAAATACTTTGGGGGGAAAAAAAACAAGAAATGACATTAACAATAATTTTGACTTTAATTGTATTGATATCTCTACCTCAATTCGTAGCAATATTCTGAATTTAAACAACGACAAACAAAAATTACATAAACTGATAAATACAAGTTGCATATTGCTTAATTAAAAATAACGAGCAAATCAAATAAATGTCAGCAAGCATTTTTTGGTTTTAAAAGATGTCTAGTAGATGTCTAACAGACGTCTAAACATAGTCGTCTTGGCTAAAACCAGGGTAAATTTGGGCTGTCAGTGAAAATCTAATAGACGTCTAAGAATAGGTCAAAACTAGTCATCAAATGAATGACTACACATACAAAGTCTGTCTAATCTTTTTGAAGACTAGACTAGTTTTGGACTATTCTCAGATGTCTATTAGATTTTGACTGACAGCTCAAGTTTTCTATGCTTAGATTAAACAAAAAAACATGAAATGCCTTTAAAACACATGCAAATGATAAACTTTCACTCTGTTATGGTTGTGATCACAAATGTCCCGTATTCTCAACTGTTGTGATGATCAACTTGATCATAACTCAACATTGTAGATCCAGTTAATTTATAATATAATAATAAATAAATATAATAAAGTTATTCTATAATAATAATAACAATCAAATTGTGTTGGGACAACATAAAGGAATTGTGTTAAACCCACTTAAAATGAGCGGAAACATCACAATTCTTGAAGTGTTTTGGGGGCAACTTAATTGTTTTATGTTCAATCCACTTCAATTAGTAAAAACAATGAAGTTTACTTATTTGGTTCATGTTCCAACCTGAAGGAGTTGTGTGGAACCCTGCAGCATTTTTATAGTGTATGTTGAACATTGAGAAACCGAAAACCTGTAACCATTGACTTCCATAGGGAAAAAAACAGACGACAATGGTTACAGGTCTGCAGCTTTCTTCGAAAGACCTTCTTTTGTGTTCAACAAAAGATGTCTAATAGATGTCTACTAGACGTCTATTAGATTTTCACTGACAGCCCAAGTTTAGCTTTGTTTTAGTCAAGTTGTCTACATTTAGATTAAACACAAAATTATTTGCTGGGAGGTGGGGTGTTAAATTTATCTTACTTTTTTTAAACAAAGCGTCCATTACTACAAATGTAATCGACTACTTTTTAACTATTCGTAATTCCATACTTGACCCGGGATCCACAAGCACATTTACACATACATATATATATATATATTTGTGTGTTTTTTTAACAATAGATTTTTACAACTTTGTTTGTTTAGTTTCACAAAGACACAACAATGAAATTATATTATATATTCTGAACTGAATTAGAAACGGCCTAGAAGATGTAAACATTTACTTGAAGTAGGGCTGCGTGATATTGGAAAAATCTGACATTGCGATATTTAGTTTTTCTGCGATATATATTGCCATATGAATAGTTTCACCACATTGGTTGAATGGCTCTATTTGCAAGAAATCATTAATTAGGAATGATTGGGGTTATTTTCTAAGAGCGTAGATCATGTGTTAAAAAATAATAAACAAATTGCGAGCAAAAATAATTACAATAGAGCAACAACAAAAAAAATTTAAATAAAGGATACCTTATGGTTTTCCGTTGAGTCAAACAGTGTTTAGGTACAGAAATTGAATAATGTAATGTAAAATAACACTGTGTAGTCTTCATTGTGTTCATTCAGTAAAATAAATCCTCTTTAAAGGTCTCAAATGTACTTGTTTGAGCCCAAATGCTTTAAACTTACATGAAATGCCTTTAAAACACATGCAAATGATAAACTTTCACTCTGTTATGGTTATACTTGTGATCACAAATGTCACGTATTCTCAACTGTTGTGCTGATCAACTTGATCATAACTCAACATTGCAGATCCAGTTCATTTATTATATAATAATAAATAGATATAATAAAGTTATTATATAATAATAATAATAATAATAATAATAATAATACTAACTTAATCAAATTGTGTTGGAACAACATGAAGGAATTGTGTTAAACCCACTTAAAATGAGCGGAAACATCACAATTCTTGAAGTGTTTTGGGGGCAACTTAATTGTTTTATGTTCAATCCACTTCAATTTGTAAAAACAATAAAGTTTAGTTATTTGGTTCATGTTCCAACATGAAGGAGTTGTGTGGAACCCTGCAGCATTTTTATAGTGTATGTTGAACATTGAGAAACCGAAAACCTGTAACCACTGACTTCCATAGGGAAAAAAAACAAAACAAAAAAAAAGGCGTCAATGGTTACAGGTCTGCAGCTTTCTTCGAAAGAGCTTCTTTTGTGTTCAACAAAAGATGTCTAATAGATGTCTAAACATAGTCGTCTTGGCTAATACAAAGGCTAAATTTGGTCCGTCCGTGAAAATCTAATAGATGTCTAAGAATAGGCCAAAACTAGATTAGTCATCAAATAAACTGAAATGAATGACTATAAAGTCTGTCTAATCTGTCTATTTGATGACTAGTCTAGTTTTGGGCTATTCTCATATGTCTGTTATTTTGACTGACAGCCCAAGTTTAGCCTTGTTTTAGCCAAGCTGTCTATGTTAAGATTAGGGCTGGAAAAGAAAAATTCAGACTTTTAATTTCCATGGGGTAAAACTTTACACAAAATTGCAACAGAAATTGCAGTTTAATTTGGACTCAAAGTTTTACAAATAAACTTTGAGGTAAAAAAAAGAATTAATCCATATGCCCTTATTTACTGGCTTTCAGTTCCAACTCCAAGATAACCTTGTATCTCCTTGAAGTAGATTATTTTTTTAATTCTTTGAGCCACACGGCACAGCTCGCATTAATAATAGAATTTTCATCAGTTATGCTTAAAAGTAACTAAATATTAGGGTTGGGCGATGTTGACCAGTTTAGCATTGTACCATGTCTAATGTGAAACATCACCATGGACGATGGCATCGTCTTCATAGGGGAGGTGAATTAATTATTTATGAATAATTAATTCATTCATAACGAATTAATTATTTGTAGCCTACCGTTTCAACTACCTGGTCCAACTACCCTAACCAAATCATAAATAAATAAAGATAAGTTACACACAAATTACCACCTGTCAAGCACTTTTTCCGTGGGACTCTGGCATGAGTAGGCAGAGTGATCCGTGTCAGTCATTTGTTTGGTGCGGTGGATGGCGGAGGGGTGTTGCGGACGAAAGTGAGCGGCGCGGGGGTTGCTCGTGGACAAAAGTGAGCGGCGCTGAGGTGTTGCGGACGAAAGTGAAAAGGGTTGGGGAGTCGCGGAACAAAGTGAAAATGAACAGTGGACAGGGGAGGAGGGCGGTTGAGGAGGGAGATCGGTAAAATGAGGTGTCGGATCCGGATCCGGCGTGTTCCGGCACAAATTAAGCCCTGGATAGAGACAAGATTGATTAAATATCACGTTTAACAACTATAGTGAGACGCGATCCCATCCTTGATAAACTGTCCGACGTACACTGTTCTCTGGAGCTCAGACGAGCGCATGACAGTGTGTGTCTGTGGCTGTGTGTGTGTGAGTGTGGTCACGTGAGTTGCGTTTTCAGTGGACGGAGGGCTGTTCAGAAATGCTAGATGAAATGCTAGCGTGGACGTGGGTCATTTTCGTTCTAGAATGCCATTTTAAAAGTAAGCTGTATTAGTGTAAACGGGGCCTGAGTGTGTATTTTTCACGAGAGGGTTTGCGTCGGGGGCGGGGCGATGGATCGTGATGCCGGCTCAGCATCGTGATGTCTATCGGCCATCGGCGATGGACGATGGCATCGTCTATCGGCCCTACCCTACTAAATATAGTCCATTCTTACTGCTTTACCTCCAATTTTTAGCTTCCAGACTTACAAAACAAAAGACAGAAAGTATTAGCATCAATGTTGCAATGTGTACATTCGCAACTGTCACATTGTAAGATCTTCAATGCCATGTAGGATAATAGGAGCCACAGTTTGGAATGCATGTAATTTGTACACTACACGGTTGTAAGAGCAACAAATAATACCTTGATTTGTAGTCGATCATTTGCAAAAGTGGCAGAAGGTAGATTTTTCTAATGAATCATCTGGTGAACTGAATCCCAATCAACACAAATACTGCAGAAGATCTATTTGAACCCGCAAGGACCAAAGATTCTAACAGAAATCAGTCAAGTTTGGTGAAGGAAAAATCATGGTTTGGGGTTACATTCAGTATGGGGGCATGTGAGAGATCTGCAGAGTGGAAGGCAACATCAACAGCCTGAGGTATCAAGACATTTGTGCTGCCCATTACATTACAAACCACAGGAGAGGGCAAATTCTTCAGCAGGATAGCGCTCCTTCTCATACTTCAGCCTCCACATCCAAGTTCCCTAAAGCAAAGACGGTCAAGGTGCTCCAGGACTGGCCAACCCAGTCACCAGACATGAACATTATTAAGCATGTCTGGGGTAAAATGTAGGAGGAGGCATTGAAATTAAATCCAAAGAATCTTGATGAACTCTGGGAGTCCTGCAAGAACGCTTTCTTTGCCATTCCAGATGACTTTAATAATAAGTTATCTGAGTCATTGCAGAGATGTATGGATGCAGTCCTCCAAGCTCATGGGAGTCATACACAATATTCATTATTTTTCCACTGCACCATGACTTTATATTCTATAATGTACATTATTTCTGTTCAGTGACAAGACTTTTGTCTAAGCAAAGTCAGACCTTACTGTCCTAATTAAATAATTAAAAATCAAGGCATGATCATATTTTATTTTGGTAAAAAAAAAGCGTAATCTAGAGGCCTTTGCCTTTCATATAGGCCACTTCTGAAACCAAATGATCAACTAGAAGTTAAGTTATTATTTATTGTTCTTAAATCTTGTTTAGGCAACAAGACTTTTGTCAGGTAGTGTTTAAATCATTCAGGCACAAAATCAATAACCTTTGAAGCTCTATAAAAGTTGAATTACATTTCATTTGTATAGTGAAAACTGCAAAAGGTGTCATTTTACATTAGTTTTTTCAATATTTGCATCTCTACCATTAAGACTTTCCAGGAAAAAATATAAAACCCTATTTTGTTTCCTCATTTGTATCTAGTTTATAGTTAAATTAAACTCATTCAAATATGCTGTGGTTTTGTAACCGAACCGGTTTTTTTTTAACCCAATGGTAGCACAGTATTAACATTTTTGTAAATGTCACAGTATTTAACTGTAATATGAACTGTATTTTACTGTAAGACAATTATGCAGTATGTTACTATATTTTAAAGTTGTGTAAATTACTGTATATTTTACAGTAAATATTTACATACAATTGTGTAAATGCATATACAGCGAGATAAATGGTGCTGTAAATGCAAATACAGCATTTTTGCTGTAATTGATTTACAGTAAGATATTGGCGAACGGCTGCCAGTAAGTTACTGTAGATTCTACAGATAAAATTCTGTAGATAAATCTCGCTATTCGCGTGTTCCACGTCTGGTGTGAACACAGCGTTTATCTAATAAATAACCTTTCACCAACCAAACATTCCACTGCAAATATGCAGTTATCTTTAAATAGGCTGAATTTGTTTAGGCTAGACATTGATGTTAAATTTAAACCAACACCTTGTATATTTTGCATTTAATTTTAATTGAATATACAATTTTGTGTCTAAAATATGAAAACTGTCTGCTTATATTTGCTGAATTGTATATAGATCTACTCTGAATGCTCGTCCGCTTGTTGAGTCATGACGTATCGTGACGTATGAAATACTGTTTCCGGGTCCAAGCTGCTACTTATTTGAATTGAGAAACTTATTATATCAATATAATAAAATCAGTATTTTATGCCGGTGACCAGTCCCATGAAGCAGAGGGGGCTATTGACCACCTCTGTACACACTGCTGTCTGGTTTAGGAAAGGCTTTCCTCTACACACCAGCCATCACAGTCCCCAGTGAAAGACTTTTTTCATCAGCAGGGGACATTGTAAATGTGCAAAGACCTCAGCTTATACCAGAAAACATAGATATGCTGATATGTCTTTAAAAATAAGTCATATCCAGCACAGTCAAAGTTTTAGTTTGTTCATATTAAAGAGTCTCCTTTAGTTTGAATTATTGACTTTTTTTACTTGGCTTTTGTTTTAAAATTGAAATTTAGTAATTGCAGAAATTGTGCAGCATTTAAGAATAAAATGAAAGGGCTCTTCACCTTAATTTTATCTTTAATAATTGTGTTAAAAAATCTAAATAGTGACTAAATAGTGAGATTAGTATCATGAATCGTATCCCATCGTGAGTCAGGTGAACAGTTACATCCCTAGCTGTGGAATACGACAATGACTTGATGCAGAAGAGTAAATCAGGCTTAATGATGAACAGGCCAATATGCATCCCCAACCATATTTGAAAAACGATCATATGACTAATGTATGCTAGGTGACCTGTAAATATGGAGAAAAAAAAACGTTTCCATTGAAGTTGTGTGAAATATTCCTTTTTCAGATTGCCTGTCAAACCACCTCATGCACCTCACACTTTTTTAGCAATATATGGGAATGGGCTATATGCCCAGCTAGTGTTTTTCAGCCGATAAACTTCCGGTCAAAGCTTTATGTGACTAGTTTCAATTTCTTAAGCTTCCTTTTACAGCCTCGATGTTGAAATGGAATTAAAATATAATCAGTTAAATTGACTTAAGCAATTATTTAGTTATTCAAGCATAAAACGAGAAAGACCAATTAAAAGCAGCAGGCTATAATTTGTGGAAAATATTGTGGTAAAACAAAAATCTTATATTTTAAAGACATGGCGTGGAACAATGGAATTGAATGCAGTGCTTCCTGTCTGTTCTGATACCCACTTTATATTGCATCTCAGTCAAGATCGCAGATTTGAAAAGAAATTAGATCTTAAATGCGGCGATTTTGTATGGGACATCAGTTCACCAGAAGCACTAGAGCTGGCTGACTGATAATTAAAAGTCAGTGTGCATATAGCCCATTGCAGTGTTGTCACGATACTGAATTACGGTAGCAATCGGTCCATTTCCTGCTAACATTTAAGCACTGTTGATCACGTTAATGATCAACAGTAGTTTCTGTTGAGCATGTGAATGGCAATGGCAAATCAGCGGAGTTTAAGAACGTGCTCAACAGTACTCACATGTTAGCGGGAAATGGATGTTTTTATAATTATAGTACCGACTGATACCAAAATTCAGTATCATGACAACAATTCCCCATTGTTGAAAAATTGATGCGTTTCCATTGAAACAGTGGTCCTCAACCACCGGGCTGCAGACTGGTACTGGGGTCTGTGGATCAATTGGTACTGGGCATTAATTAAAACATTAATTATTTATTATCGGAGACTGAACGATCTTTTATTTTGAAAAATGACCATATTCTCTCGCTTACACCTCGGTCATTTGAGCGCCCAAATTTTACCCACAAGCAGCAAAATAAGTAAGAAACAGACGTCTTTGGACTGTTTCTTTGCTAAGGGTAAATGGCCCAGTAAACGACCCACGAACTGCCAAATAATGGATCCGCAACCCATTTGTCAACAAATCAGGTAAATGCACCATGGCTGTGCAAGAAGATCCACTGATGAAGATCGCAAATGACGGCGGCCTTTTAGGGGCCGTTCGCATATCATGTCTTTTCTAGAGTTCGCACAAATTCCTTGTTTCCAATGGAGGTGCGCGGTTTGCAGGCACAAGTGGCGTGACGCGCTCGCACCTTCCAGACCAGACGCACCTAGTTGAAAGAATCCCGTGAGTGCACCGCGAGTCACGTGACAAGAACCGACTGATCAGCTTCAGCTAGTATGGAATATACACATTTCCGTAAGACAAATTATCCTAGACTAACACAGAACACCAAAACACTACAGTGCTTTGTAAATTTCCCTATAAATAAAACTTGTATCAGAGTTACAGCGGTTGATGGTCACCTAGTAACCTACAACCTAAGGACGTACTCACACTATGCTATCCGAACTGTGCCCAGGCCCGTTTCCCGGATCGTTTGAGAAGTGTGAGTGCTATGAATCGGGCTCAAGCACCGTTCACTTGGCCAGCCCTGGCCCGGTTGGAAGAGGTGGGCCTGAGCGGGGTTCACTTGGGCTCAGGCGCGGTACGCTTGCAGTATGAGTGGAAGCATGGCTAAGCCCGAAACTGAAAGCGAGATGTGACTTTTAAGGGACTGTATCATATGGATTAATTAATCATTCGTACTGTTTAATGAACGCAAACAGTCGTAGATTATTAAAGACACAAATCCCTCACTGCACGTCAGCTGCGCCTTCAGCAGACTTCCTAATTCCTGCAGCACGAGGACTTTATGAACGTCCAAAGTGGCTGATCTGTTCAGCGAAATATTTGACTGCGTGTCACCACATATCAAACGACTTAAACGATGTAACTAAAGAAATCTCCTCTGTGCTGAGCGAGAGCGCTTCTCTTCCTAAACTGAACAGCGCGTCATCGATGACGTAAGCGTGCCCAGGCCCGAATGTAATGTGAGTGCGGGCCGTCGGGGGAGACGGGAGGGGGGACAATCGTGCTTTGGCCTGGTTGAACGCAACTGTACATAGTGTGAGTACGTCCTAAGAAACACCGTCCCCCCACCCCTGTCCGCAATCAAATTGTCAAGCATTGACCGTTCCACTGTGATAAAAAGGTTAAGCACCACTGCATTAAAAGATTATAATTTTACAATTTCTTTTTGCACAGCTTGAGGAGGAACCTACTGTTAGACAGCGGTAATAAAGTACACCTCCCTTACACTAATCATTTGATCATTCTGTCATTTCAGGCGGAACGAAGACCAAATGTTGAATCAGCACACACCACCCGCCGTGATGATGGCTATTGTCTGGTCACCAGGGCCAAATGAGAACTTTCACCATGACGAGACCCTGCAGTACCTCCTCATTCTGTGCACCAAAGTGGCTTTAAACACATTCGTGTTGTACTTCTGGAGGAGAAGCATTCTCAAGTCCCTCCTGGGGATCTGCAGTGTCTCCATGTACGTAGCAGACGTCCTGCTGGTCTGCGCCGTCTCCAGCGCATGGATCCTCAGAGAGAACCTGCCTACCTCCACTTCAATGTGCTTCATCCTGGCTCACGGATCCACTATCTATGCCCTGCTCCCTCTACCCATTCTCATCGTCGGGGTGTTTGACTATGCCAGTTACCCAAACCTAGACGTAACCCACTGCAGTCGACGCAGAGTTGTCAGTTACTGTTTGTTTGCTGTGCTTTTGTGGGCATCAGTGATCATCTACACGTGCCACAGCACCAACACGCAACCTACAGAGATTTACAAAGACAATTTGAAGCTAATAGTGTGTCGTGTTCAAGGATCTACTGTAGTGTTTCAGTTTAGCATGTACGTATTAACTGTGATGATCCTCATACTTCTGCTTCATCTGAGGAAACTCATTGGATGGATCAGTAGAGCCAATAAACTGGCGAAGCTGGAAAACCTAACATTTCTCTCAGATCAAGACTATAGCCAGATTGAGGACTGCGGAAATTCGAAAATTCTAGAAAGTTCCCCTCCTCTCTTTGTGAGTCTAACTCTAGGTTTTGCAATGAACTGGGTGCCGTACTTGTTAATATCAGTGACTTGTGTACTGGTGGATTTCGCAGTGCCAGCTTATGCCAGCGTCAACCTTCTATGGATGGCTTGTGCCAACAGTCTAATGGTTGGCATTGCGTTTTGGTTGAGGAGTGACAAAATTGGACCGTTCACCCAATTCCCAGATGACACCTGTTTTTGGAAAATCTACTGGCACTTAAGCAATGAAACACCAGTAACTGTGGACAAAACAAGTTTATACGTAACTATCCAAAATGTCTAGTTGAAAGCAATTTAAGGCTTGCATAATACTTGGATGTAGGTGCGTTGGCAGCAAATTTGGACCCACAAACGTTTTAAGTGGGCCCCTTAAGTCATTGTCGAAGATTAAGACAGGGGGGCGGGGGTGGTATTAGTTGATGATCATCAAAAGTGAGGAGCGAGGAGATGGGGGCGGGGGGCATTGACGATCGTTGAAAGCGAAGAGCGGGGAAGGGGGGCATTGACGATCGTCGAAAGTGAAGAGCAGGGAAGGGGGGCATTGACGATCGTCAAAAGTGAAGAGCGGGGGGGGGGGGGGGGGGCGTGGGGGGGGTTGACGATTGTTGAAAGTGAAGAGCGGAAAGGGGAGGCATTCACGATCGTCAAAAGTGAAGAGTGGGGACTGGGGGCATTGACGTTCAGCGAAAGTGAAGAGCAGGGAGGGGAGGCATTCATGATCGTCGAATGTGAAGAGCGGGGAAGGAGGGCATTGGTGACCATCAAAAGTGAAGTGCGGGGAGAGGGGCGTTGATGATCGTCGAAAGTGAAGGGCGGGGAGGTGGCGTTGACGATCGTCGAAAGTGAAGAGAGCGGTGGGTGGGGTTAGGAGTAAACTAGGGCAATCGTCGAAAGTGAAGACCAGGGTCCCATCGCAGACCCCTAAATTGCCAGGGCCCTATGCTCCCTGTCCCCCTTCCCCGACCCCCCAACCCCCCTGCCAACTAGCAAAGCCCCTGCTTGTTTGTAAAAAATGTGTTATTTAGTGTATTCTAAAGGAATAGTTCACCTAAAATTAAAACTGATGACATCATTTACTCATCGTCCACTTTTTTCAAACATGTTTACATTTTTCTTTCTTGTTGAACACAAAGATAGATACATTATTGAATAATGTTGGAAAGCAGAAGCTTAGATACAGTATTTTTTTGTTTCTATTAGGGATGTCAATGGCGGATTTTTTTCCAATATTCTTCATAATATCTTTTTATTGTTTTGTGTTCAACAGAAGAAAAAAATTTGTAAAAGTTTAGAACCACTCGAGTGTGAGTAAATGGTGAGAAAATGTTCATTTTGGGTAAATAATCCTGCTATGCTTGTACCTTTTTTGAAAAAAATATGTTTAAATCGAATTGTAATTGAGTTTGTTTACTTCATGTAGGATGTAATCCCAGAAAGTGCTGCTATAAGGTAACATAAAAGACCTTGACTCTTTTTTTTTTATATATACCTATGTGTTTGTTTGTACCTTTCATGCTGTCTCCATTTGATGCAAACTATGTGGTGCAAAAAGCCAAAATAAAACCCATTATAATCAACAGTACAGAAAATAAAACAGATGTGAAATGGCACATGCACTCGTCCTACTTTTAAAAAACAACAAATGGACTTGCACGGCTCACTTTGAAGCATCTTGTAGAGAAGGATTTGTGACGTCAGACAAAATGCAGTCTAAATAAAGTAATGAACTTGTGAAATGACTTTCTTCCTTTCCAAAGACAGCATCTTAAACTATTAATTCACTCAAAAATTTCAATTATGTCATTAATTACTCTCCTACATGTCATTCAAAACCCCTGAGACTTTTGTTCGTCTTCAGGATACAAACTTAGATATTTTAAGTGAAATCTGAGAGCTCCTTCTTCCTCCATAGACAGAAGGGTTCCCACCATCCAGACCAATGATGCCTTCATTGGTTCACTCGCAACATTATCAAGCTACAAGAATACCTTTGTGTGCACAAAAAAACAAAAATAACTACTTAATTCAGCCACTTAATATTTATCCTCAGTGTCAGTATATTGTACAGTATATGAGCACTGTGCAGTGACAACCCCTCAAAAGCTTCATGCAGCGTTCACACCAGACGCGGAAGCGTCAAGCGCGAGTGATCTACATGTTAAGTCAATGCAAAGACGCGAATAGACATCCTGCGGCATGATACGCGCGAATGGCGCGAATTGCACGAATGTCACGATACCCGCGGCGCAAATTGAGCGTTTTGCGCGTTTAACATATCAGAAGCACCGCTGACTTCTTCCATCATCCAGGTATAGTTTCTGGAGGAGTTTAATAGCTCACAGAGCTGGGTGCACCTCTGAAAGGATCTAGTGGACTCAGACATGGCTTCAAAGGAATTGACGCTGTTCAGCCTTCACAAAGCACATAAACACAATTATTTTCTCAATAAAATCCATGTTAGCCATTTAGCAACAAAGCTACACCCTGCAGACAGAAGCCCTGCCCAGACGCGAGTCTGTCCTGAAGTGAATTTGACGCGCAAATGAAGCGAGTAAACTCAAAATGTTCACGCGTCTATTTACGCGCAAATACCGCGATTTATCCGCGCATTCAGCGTCTGGTGTGAACACAGCATTGGGAGTTTAGAATTACATGAGGGCCGGTAATTGATAACAGAATATTAAGGCCCAATCCCAATTCTTATTTTTACCCCTACCTCTTGGCCCTTAAAACAAATTGTGAAGGGGGAGAGCTTCAACTTTACCCCTAAGAAATAAAACAGCACTACAACACCCGCATACGTCATTATATGTTATTGTGAGTTCTTCCATCATACGAGGTTGACTATGGCGCCTGCTGTAGTTACTGTAGTTACATGGTTTATTTTATGTCAAAACAAGAAAAAATAATAACGCTATACCAGTTACTGTAAAAAGCTAATTCCCAGACACTAGACTTTTTTGACAGGGTATTGTAGCTTTCTTGACATGGTATTGTTGAAAATTTTGGTACGCCTTCGTTTTTCTAGTGTGGTCCTGGAAAATCTCAGTTTCAAGGGCTACGTAGCCCTTCCTCTTAGCCTTACGTCTTCAAGCTAAAAAGAACACCCCTAGGCATGCAACGATTTACCGATTTCACTATTAACAGTGCTTTAATTTGTCACAATTAATTAATTGTAAAGGCTTCTCAACACCATGTTTCTGCACAGAATTAAAAAAAAAAACTGTTGCAACTAAACACAGTTAAGCCAACTGTGCGCCAGTTTAAAGTTCAGAGCTTGTACACAGCGGTTAATCCACACACACACACACACTGTATTAAAGTCGGATTTTAACTATGACTGAGGCTCTTAACTAAGGGCCATTTACATATCCTGTCTTTTGTATGAGCAAGTTTGTTATTTCCAATGGAGGCGCGCGGCTTGCACGCACATATTGGCAGCGACGCGCACGTGTCGCAAGATCGGCCTGACACGCTACCGCTTTCCAGGAGCACCTAGTTAAAAGAATGCTGCGAGCGCACCGCAAGTCACCTAACAAGAACTGACCGGTCAGCTTCATACTTTGTATGGAATTTCAGGGCTCAAAATTGCAACCGTTTCGGTCGCATATGCGCCCGAAATTTGATTTTTGCGACCTCAAATATATATTTGGGAGCATTTGTGCGAGTGCATAAAATTGATGTCGTGTGACCAGTTTTCACAGCAAAAAGTTCACCACATGCGCGGAATTAGGAGGCATTCACGCATTAAGTATCTTTGCACCTAAAAACACCAAACGCAGCGCTCAGGAATGGTTTAAAACAGTTGACATGTCAACTTACTGCAGTAAACAAAGCCTGCAATGCTTGCCCCGCCTTCAAGCTCTTCTTATTGGCCCACTGCGCTAGCACAGAACACAAATGGATTGGTTAATATCAGCTGTCAATCACTCAGTTCCGATGACAGGGAGCTACAGCAGCAAAACTGTAAAGGTCTGGATCCGAGAGAATGAAAACAACACTGAAAGATTTAGTTTTAGAAACCACCTAAAGTAACAAATAATGACACATCTGATTATTGATCATGTGCTGAATGTCAATCCAGCATTTACACTTTTTGAAGAGTGGATAAAGACTACCAGTGGTTAAGTCCGCTATGAAAATAACTAAAGCATTCACCGTAAAGGTGGTGGGACGGAGTTTTCAGGTAACAGTGTTTGCCACTGAATCTACACATTTTAAGCACGAGATGTTCTAACGTTATTTAATCCTTCATTTAATCGTCACGATGCTGTCAGTCGTGCGACTGACGCCGCGTTCACCATCGCTAAAGAGCATGCATTCACCGATATGAAACTAATATTGCAGCTCATGAAAAGACCGTTATTGATATTAAGATGACGTATGCAAATATCAGTGACAGTGTCAATATCATCTGTGCAATATCAGACACCACCTGCGAGAACAGCACAGTTATTATTGTTAATTCAGTTCATCTCATTCACGTCAAGCAGTGCGTGCAGGGCCAGTGAGCACATGCAGATATTTGGTTATTTGTTAGTTGTGATTAGAGTGTTAATATATAAAAGAATCTGTTAATATAAAACGTGTAGTAACGGTGCTCATTGTTTTGGTGAGTGCGACTAAATTTTGTCTGGTGCGCCTACATTTTTGAAGTTAGGAGCACCAGTGCTACAAGAAAAAAAGGTTCATTTCGAGCCCTGAATTTATACACTTCTACTATAAAGAGAAAAAAAATACAAAAGGAAAATACCAAAGAATTTTGTGATATAGTTGACCAAAAGTGCCTTTCATTTCCCAGAGATGGGTTGCAGCTGGAAGGGCATCCGCTTCGTAAAACATATGCTGGATAAGTTGGCGGTTCATTCCGCTGTGGCGACCCCAGATTAATAAAGGGACTAAGCCGAAAAGAAAATGAATGAATGAATGAAAAGTTCAGAATATGTAATATGTAGCTTAGATTTACATTAGATAAAATTATTTATTTATTCTTATTTTTATTAATGTATTTATTCATTATTGTTCTGTCATTTATTTTCATTGTAAAATTATTGCTTTTGTTTAAATGCCAAAAAAGTTATTCACTTATTTTAAGTCAAAAAAGAGGAATTGACTATTGTTTGTTTATTATTATTTTGTGCTGTATTAATTGGTTACTGAGCAGCAATAAGTGTTTTGAAATTAATGAATGCATAATAACAGCGATAATCACTATTATTCCTCAGAGTATAATCATATAACCAAAATCTATAATCGTTGCATCCCTAGACACCCCTACCCCTTCATGAGAATGAGCAAAACAAGGTGTAGAGGTAAGGGGATGGGGTTAAAAGCTAGAATTGGGATTGGGATTGGACTTAATTTCGGGGTGAACTAACACTTTAAAAGGTAGGGTGGACAAATTGGGAGAGGCTAGCAAAAGTTAGTTCGCATTGAAAGCCAAAAATCCTGCCCTCCCTGCATGACTACTCTGTAAAGCATCCTCCAAACACATTAACACACACATACAGACAGGCCTGATCTTCAAATGTCAACAAAAGAGAGAGAACGTGTCAGATTACTTTTTGTTTTATAATGCTCTTGTCTCTGGCATTTGCTGAAGGAATGTTTGGTTGTTGTTGTTCGCCTTGTTCGATGACATATCCTTGTCTGAGCCGCAGAGGTATATGCAAATACATATTTGGAAGTCAGGAAAGACATTTTGATTGGACAAAGGTTTTTTTGATCCTACCCTAGTATGATTAGAAAGAATCTAAGTGTGATTTATCTGATCAAAATTATGATTTAAAATGTGATTTACTATTTTATAAAAGAGCTTCAGGTTTGATGTGATGGTTTTAACAGCACCAAAGAAAGACCAAGCATAATCACAAGGTACGATACACTATGCTACTGTTTAATTAAAACCTCATTCTTTTTCCAATAAAGTTGTCAGTTGTCATGACAAATTAAGAGAAGTATTTTAAATTAAATTGATGTAAAATCCTATATATAAAGTAGCAACTGAAAAATCATTTTTAACTGATTAATGGTATCAGTTGACCAGTTAAAATTATTATTATTTTATTTTGTATCTTTTAAGTTTTGCTGCATAAATATGCAACACAGAGCCTGTTTGTTAATGTCAACACATGCAACCACACGTGCTTGTCATATTATGCACAAGTGGAGAAAGAAGTCACAAAAGCAAAATTTTCTGAAATGTCTCTCGCTTCGAATATAGTTTTGATGATTTAGAGTACATCCAAATAGTGAAATAGTTATTAATAGTCCTTATAAATATCCATACATAAAATAGCGTATGAACCAAACGAATCTAATGATTTACTTATGATAATGCTAACTCCACACAGCAAACTGAGACGTTCGTTTTATAGCTATATAAACTATAAAACACTATCAGTAATGTACTACTAGGCTATATGTAAACAAAAAAATAAATAATTATATCCAGGTTCTGTTGTTAACATGTTCTGCATGCTGTTATTTCAATCCATATTTTAAAATCCAATATTTAATGTGTCAGACACAAAATAGACAAACAAATTATGATAATTTAATGATCATTTAATATTAATCTGAACGATTAACATTTAATATTCCGTTAAGGAGCCGCAGCTGTCGGTTGGAAAAAATTAACCGAATTCAGCAACCCCAAAAATGAAGATATACACAACCTTTGAAATGTTTACATTTATGGCCTGTTTCCACTAAGTAGTATGGTACGGTTCAGTACACTTTTATGGCCATTTCCACTGAAAAAGGTTTCCAGTACAAAATGTACCAAAAAGCGAACCATACTGTACCACTTTTTGGGTACCTTTTCGGAAGGGTACCTAGCACAACAAAAGGGTACCAAAAGGCAGAGCAAGACGTGGAGCTGAACGCAATTGGTTTAATGGCACTAGCTCATGCACAAGCAAGAGAATGAAAACAAAGGTAGTGCCATTTTTAAATACACAGCCGAGACATTACGCCGTAGTAATATATACATATAATAAGGAGCCATGGTCGACCCGAGCTTAAACAAACCTTGTCGTCGTCTTGATGTACAGCCACAAAGCAAAGAAGACGAGCAGAATCTACCCTGTGCCCCGTAGTTGTTTACAAGGTCGTCTAAAGCGTAAGCGGTTTCGCTTTCTCGCGTGCGCTCACCGCGCGTCTATATTTGAAATAACGAACATCATGAGCTGATGATAATAATGTGCGCATGATTATTGAAGTGCTTCTGACATCCGATCCGATCCTTTCAGAAACGGACAAACGCAAGAGTGAAGAGTGAAAAAACAAAGAAGAAGCCGGAAAAAACAAAGGAGCAAATGATTCTTTCAGCAACCTAAAACAGGAACAAACTGCCATGTTTAACTATTATCATCACCTTTTGGACTATTATGAACTCACAATGATGGAATTACTTTCTAACAGAGGCTACATGTGCTGGCAAAGATTAAAGATACAGATGAGAGGTTTGCACTGACTGTGGGCTATATGTTGTGTGTTGTTTTTGAACCCAAATATATATTCTAAATATATAAATATTCTGTGTGTAGTTTATCTGTAATTGGTAACATATCGGAGACTGTAAGGGTCTGTATGTGTTCATACATGTTGCATTTATTTATTTTATACAATTTATTTTATATAAAAAGCATTAATAATGCAGGCCTACCACAAGACTTCCAAAGAGGATCTAAATACATATGACATCTTATCTGAATGAGATGTGAAGTGATTTTTTTAACTAACATAACAAAAAAGCCCTCTCATAAACAACTGCATCAGATATCAAATATCAATAAATGCTCCTAAACGTCGAGTCTGACTAGAACTTTGACAGATTCCAAAAATGTTATCGAATTAAAGCTATGTTTGAGAATGACTAGGCCAATGAGATTTTATAACCCACTGAAAATAAAGCATCCGGATCGCAACTTATCAAGTAACAAAAATATTAAAGGCATAGTTCACCCTAAAACTTTAATTCAGTCATCACTCACCCTTGTCTTTTTCCAAACCAATTGAACACAAAAGAATATATTTTAAAGACAGCTGAAAACCTGTAAGCATTGACTTCTATAGGAAGAAAAGCAAATACTATGGAAGTCAATGGTTACAGGTTTTCAGCTGTCTTCAAAATAATGTTTTTTTTCTTCTGTTTAACTAAAAAGCAACTCAAATTGGTTTTTAACAAGTAGAGAATGAGAACATGATAACAGAACTATCATTTTTGGGTGAACTATCCCTTTTAGGGGAAAACTCTCTTTTTTATATTTATGAAACCTACCCTCAAACAACTTTTTAAGTGTTCCTTAAGAGCACAAACACAAAAGAACAATAATCCAATGCCTAAAACAAGGTAAGTCAATCAACACCAAGCACAACCCGCATTCATGTGACAAGCAATTAAACCTTTGCTGTTTTGCGAACATGCGGTCATCTCTCCCTTTAAGGGTTTTTACACAATGTTATCCTATAATAAAACAACATTTCACAAATGCTTATCATTACTACTGCTTATCTGAGCAAACTTAAGCCTGCAACTTTGCCCACATCATCATCATTTGACATTTCAAATCAAATTGATTTTGACCTCTTTTAGATTATCAAAACCCTTTCCTATAAATAAATCTAAATTAGTTCTATAATAAAGTTATATAAAATTATAATATTAAGAATTATTAGCCCCCCTGTTTATTTTTTTCCCCAATTTCTGTTTAACAAGGAGAAGATTTTTTCTACACATTTCTAATCATAATAGTTTTAATAACTCATTTCTAATAACTGATTTATTTTATCTTTGTCATGATGACAGTAAATAATATTTGACTAGATATTTTTCAAGACACTTCTATACAGCTTAAAGAGACATTTAAGTGCTTAACTAGGTTAATTAAACTAACTTAACTAGCCAGGTTAGGGTAATTAGGCATTGTATAATGATGGTTTGTTCTGTAGACTATTGAAAAAATATATAGCTTAAAGGGGCTAATAATTTTGACCTTAAAATGGCTTTTACAAAATTAAAAACTGCTTTTATTCTAGCTGAAATAAAACAATTAAGACTTTCTCCAGAAGAAAAAATATTATCAGACATACTGTGGAAAGGTTCTTGCTCTGTTAAACATCATTTTGGAAATATTTAAAAAAGAAAAAAAAAAATCAAAGGGGGGCTAATAATTCTGACTTCGACTGTATATTGGTTTGGTCAGAGGATAACACGTAAAAAGGTTTATAGGCAGCACAATGGGTGGTGGAACACCAAACAGAAGGATGTTCCTCTCAACAGCAAAAAACACCAGCAGTTTATGTTACAGAAGAAGGTTTGAGACATGATCAAAAATGATTTCTAGATCATGAATAATAAAATTTAGCAAATCATTGTTTAATTTACCCTATACTACTATACTCCATATAGACGGCAGAAACTAAGCTTTTTTAGGACCATCAACAATCAAGAATGCATGATTATATGGTGTCATGGCTTTGCAATTCAAAAATGTCATTATAACGCAAAAACAGCCCCGAACACAACGAAAGTCAATTTTCCCAGAGTGTATTGAGTTTTTGAAAAAAACCAAAGCATTTTCCCAAAATATGTGTCAAAATATTATTTGCCACCAAAATCATCCCATTTGCTGAAACACAGAGAAAGTTATGGCCAAATTAGGGCCCAATCCCAATTCTATTTTTGTACCCATTCCCTTTGGCCCTTAAAACCGAGTGTGAAGGGGAAGGGCTTCAAAATTTACTACTAAGAAATGGGACAGCGCTACAGGACCTGCACACGTCATCATATGACATCGCGATCTCTTGCTTCATATGAGATCAGACGATCGTGACTGCTGTAGTTATTCCAGTTGTGTTATTTTTTGGTATTTATCTTCAGGAAATCACCGAAGGCATATATTATGTTATCACGACGATCTAATGTGGCTATAAAATCGTAACTATACTACGCATTTACATCGTGGCCATATTCATCTATGTAAACACACCAAAAAAACAACATTAACATTATACTGTAAGAAGTTCATAACCAGCCACTACCTTTTTCTGACAGGGGATTCGAGGGTCATTTAGCAGTTTTTATTTTAGAGTATTTATTTTATTTTTTTTTAAAGCATGACAGTAAAACACGAACGTGGTTATAAATATATATTAAAACATGTGCTTGTTTGTTGTAAAAAATCGTAATAATGACAAAAAATACAAATTTGTGGATCTCCTTACTTCCGGGTTCAGCTATCCTGCCGTTGTGGCTGGTGTATTCTGGGAAATTTTCTTACCCCTTAATTTTGAGTTTGGTCCTGAAAGTTCACTCTTTCGAGGGCTATCTACCCCTTCCCCTTAGCCCTACACCTTCAAGCTAAAGAGAATTGGGACACCCCTACCCCTTTACAGGAATGCGCAAAACGAGGGGTAGGGGTAAGGGCTAAGGGGTAGAATTGGGATTGGGCCTTATTCATTCATTTTCTTTTCGGCTTAGTCCCTTTATTAATCAGGGGTCACCACAGCGGAATGAACCGCCAACTTATCCAGCATATGTTTTACGCAGCGGATACCCTTCCCACACTGAGAAACACCCATACACTCCCACATTCGCACTCATACACCAGGCCAATTTAGTTTATTCAATTCACCTATATCGCATGTCTTTGGACTGTGGGGAAAACCGGAGCACCCGGAGAAAACCCATGCCAACACAAGGAAAACATGCAAACTGACCCAGCCGGGCAAACATAAGATGTTAATTATAAATATGTATCATTTATGTAATAATATAATGTACATTTTAAATAGGGCTGCACGATACTTGATAATGATGAGAACGACATTTCTTACGATATAACTAACTTGCAATATGTTATTTTGTCAGCAATTTTATTATTAGTTTTTTTTATTTATGCTATGATCATGCTCAAATAAACATGTAATAGATGTTTTTTTTTTTTGAGCTAATTAAATTTAAAAGGTTTGTCAATGTGCAAAGATTTAGATTTTAAAACACCACTTGTTGGCTGTTGACATTTTCCTCTCTCGTCTCCCAGCACTGGTATTTATTTTCACTTCTAGGTTAAACTAGCTGCACCTACTGGAGAGATGGGGGATGAACATAGTAAAGGCCACCTATGCATCATGCAGCACACAAATGCTTGGCACAAAAAAAAATTATTTAATTTAGTGCACTTCTTGCATATATTATCATTATTGAGATAACAATTTTTCGATATACTCCACCTGTAGCACTAATATAAAAAAAAAAAAAAAAAAATATATATATATATATATATATATATATATTATACTTTTGTATTAATAATTTTTTGGATTACATATTTTGTATTTATGTATAATATATTATACATAAATACAATTATTTTCTGAAATTATATTTTTAAGGAGAAAGTCTGAACGTGCCAATAAAAAAGCAACTTTACCTTAGTCAATAATGTGCACCTTTTCAACTGCTTTGAAACTATAATTATTGTGAAAAGCGCCACACAAATAAACTTAAATTGAATTGACAAATTTAATATTTAACTAGGTACCCTTTAAAAAACCTCTTTTGGTTGACTTTGATATAAACTGACATTAAAAATAGCAACACTAAACAGTTATTTATGAAAATATGCAAGGGTCAAGCCCCTTTTCAACTTGAAACAACAGCTATTGTGAAAAGCACCACACAAATGAACTTAAATTGAATTGGCAAATTTAATATTTAACTAGGTACCCTTTAAAAAAATCTTTCGGTTGACTTTGTTTCTATTTTTAGTGTCAGTTTATATCAATGACCATTACATAAAGCTTTTTTTGAAGCGCTCTAAACCGTTATTTAACCGTAAACTGTGACATCATATAGGATAAAATATTTAAACAAACTCTAAAGATTTCTAAACATTATTCTGTATGATGCACAAGCTTTGTTTTTACAGTTATGCTTTTGTTGATTTTATATACAGTACTGAATCTATATTTTCAGTATATCAGATACACTGTAAACACTTAAATGAATTAAACTCTGAAATCATTTAAGATAAAAGAATCAAATGCACTATTTATTGGACATTGAACAATGTTGTACTTTGATAATCAATGGCTGTTAATATGATTTCACTATTTAGAATTCACAAAGAATACTTTGCTGAAATTATATTATATGAGAATATAAAACTGACTTTACCTCAATCTTACATATATTGGACCTCTCGAGAAGAAATAAATTCTTTTTTTAATACCTTATCAAAAACGACTTTTTTGAAGAAAATGAAGTTAATTTGTCGTTTAATGACTTGCGACACACTCCCTATATTATATTACATGCCCGTAGCCAGGGGGGGTTCGGGTGGTTCGAAAGAAACCCCCCACGGTTAAAAGGTCCAGAATTTGTCCTTTTAATTAATGTAATTTAATATTATATAATATGTTTATTGTAAGCCTCGGCTGGGTCAGTTGGCGTTTCTGTGTGGAGTTTGCATGTTCTCCTTGCGTTCGCGTGGGTTTCCTCCGGGTGCTCCGGTTTCCCCTACAGTCCAAAGACATGTGGTATAGGTGAATTGGGTAGGCTAAATTGTCCGTAGTGCATGAGTGTGAATGAGTGTGCATGGATGTTTCACAGAGATGGGTTGCGGCTGGAAGGGCATCCGCTGTGTAAAACAGGTGCTGGATAAGTTGGCGGTTCATTTCGCTGTGGCGACCCCAGATTAATGGAGGGACTAAGCCGAAAAGAAAATGAATGAATGTTTATTGCATAATTAATATAATATATTTAATATATATTGTAATAAAGTGTCATTTTAAATAACTATGGCCAGTCATTTGAACCCATGGAGCCTCAAAGCCACAATAATGTCACGTGACATAACCCACTGAGTGGTAACATTTGAATCTTTGATGCGACATCCATACTGAGTAACGATATGGGTCGAAAAGAGCAAGAGAGGCAGAAAAGGCAGGCAGCGGCGTCATTATCACAAAATATTGAACATATGTTCAAAAGGACTGCCAAACAGGGTAAGGCTAAAATTACTTACTTCCTAACAAATGAAAATCTGTCCCTATGCATTAGGTTTGTTTGTTTTTTTGTTTGTTTGTATACTTTATTGTCCCTCAAGGAGAAATTTTCTGTGGACTCAAAGAGCACTTCAGCAAGTTCTGACACAATAACAATTAAAAATAAGCAAACATGCAAAGGAATTACATACAGAAAAATGCATAAGCACACTATTGATCAGTGTTCAATAGTCTGATTGACACTGGAATAAAAGAGTTCTTAAGTCTGTTCCGCTTCCAGCCGAAGGTTCTGTATCTTCTACCAGAAGGTAAAAGATCGTAAAAGGGGAAGAGTGCATGAGATAGATTGTTTAAAATTCTTTTTGCTTCATTCAGAGTGCATCGCTCGTAAAGTGTTTGAATACTAAAAAGAGTTTCAGATCCTATTAGTCTTGTAGCAGTTCTGATAATATTAAAAAGTTTTGATTTCAGATTTACAGAAAGATTACCATACCATGTAGGTTCTAGGCTAACTGGCCGCATTAGATGGGACGTCCAGTATATTTATTGACTTGTTCAGTACATGACCTCCCTTTCCCTATTTAATTTTTTTATATAATATAATTATAAGGGCGATGCAGTGGCGCAGTAGGTAGCGAGCAAGAAGGTCGCTGGTTCGAGCCTTGGTTGGGTCAGCTGGCGTTTCTGTGTGGAGTTTGCATGTTCTCCCTGCGTTCGCGTGGGTTTCCCCCACAGTCCAAAGACATGCGGTACAGGTGAATTGGTTAGGCTAAATTGTCCATAGTGTATGAGTGTGAATGAGTGTGAGTGGTTTCCCAGAGATGGCTTGCGGCTGGAAGGGCATCCGCTGCGTAAAATCGTGCTGGATAAGTTGGCGGTTCATTCCGCTGTGGCGACCCTGGATTAATAAAGGGACTAAGCCGAAAAGAAAATTAATGAATGAATGAATATAATTATAATTAATATAAGTTTTTTAAATAACTGTCTGACAAAGGCTTTAATGGCAAGCGGAGTCCTCAGCCGTCAGATGTCACTTAACAGCAAAAGGTGCTAATCCAGTCACGTCTGTGTTTTTGAGGCTGTTTGGTCACTTCATTCGTTTTATTCTGATCCGATATAAATCCGATTGCTCAAACCACTTCAGAAGGTGTTCTGGGACGCATTCCAGATGAAACTGCACAGGTCTAATAATTTTTTTAGACCAAATTAATATAAATAAATTATGACCTGGAGAAAACCTGACCTGTGCCTGAAACACCTGTAGGTACACTTTTACAGCCAAAATTCTATTAACTAAACATGTTTACTATAAGCATAAAATATGTGTTCTAACTTTTCAGGCCTGTAGCCATGGGGGAAGACCCATCTCTTACTGACAAAGGTCCAGAATTTGTCCCATACATGAGCTCATTTGTCCTATTTTGACTGCTATGCCATCATAAATAATGAAAATAGTCCAACGAAAAAGGCTTTAAGACCAAACTGAATCCTCTGTTGGCTGTTGCTTTAGTGAGACTATAATCTGATGTAAGAGAAGTCTTCTTTCGCTACTGTATTGTTTTTAAACAGAGAAAACATTTTACAGGTAACTTTTATTCTAAAGCTTGGACCTTATTTCTGAAATAAAATTGAGCAACAAAAAGGTGTGAAGCACCAGAAGCGGACCATATTAAGTTCATTTGAATATATTTTGGCTATTGTTGATATCCAGGAATTTTCAAATGTACTTTTTTTTTTTTAACTAAAGAGGCTAGTAAAATTCTGAAGAATTCATTATTATTGTTTTATTATTATTATTATTATTGTTGTTATTATGATGTTTTAATTATTATTTTTATTGAAATGGCCAAATTGTGACTGAGGACAGTTGAATGTGCTGGCCAGTTTGTTTTTTTGTCTAATAAATGACAGTAGGCTACAGTTTTGTTTTTTTTTTTTACTTAAAACTTTAACAGATTCTTATTTTTTCCTTTATAATACATGATGTAATAAATGTGTATTTAAAAAAATTGTCTTGTTTTAATTTTTCTTTATTGCAAATTTTTAGGAAATATTTTTAGTACATCAAAAGTGGTTATGATGATATCTGACTAACTAGTCCAGCAAAAAAAAAAAAAAAAAAGTACTGCTTAAAATATCACTAAAATGCAGTATTTTTAATCTCATAGTTAAATAGAAACTGAGGCGTTTAACTGCAAAAAGGTCCACTTTTTGAGAGAAAATAACCACCCCTTTCACCAGGGTGGCTACGGGCCTGTATTATATAATATATTCCTACAATATTATATGTTTACCATGGTACTTTGAATATTCGGTGTGAACTTACATGTAAGCATGACTTGAACACAACACTAGCACTAATTATTTGATTGTCAACAATGATATACTTTGACATTCATTGGCTGCTAATATGATTCACTATTTAGAATTTGTATCACTTATTAGAATAATACTTTTCATATATACATATATACATACATACATACATATATATACATATATATATATATATATATATATATATATATATATATATATATATATATATATATATATATATAATAATAATAATATTTATATAATATTATGAAAGAGAGTCCAAATGTGAGAATGTAAAACTAACTTTACCTCACTCTTTACATATATTGGACCTCTCGAGAAGAAACAAAAAATCTTTTTATTTTTAAATATAAAAAAATTCTTTTTTTTTTGAAGAAAATAAAGTTAATTTGTACAGACTTTCCGTTTCTTTAGACCACGAGCAAGCGTTCAGTGCGTCAATTAACGTTAGCAGATGAGCTAATCAATAAATCGGTTGCATTTAAACTTACTTGCCCTCCGATGCTGACGTCGAAGAACACAATGGGATTATTGGGATTTGACGGCTGAACGTTCATGACTGTTTCAGGCTTTTATCGTTTTAGACAGCAGAAATGTTCGCTTTGAATATGTCCAGTTTCCACAGCATGAGTTTCATACAACGATTCAAAACTGCTCGACCATAACGTCACAACGGCAAGCAGGAGGACTTTCTACGGACACAACCGAGGGACAATTACGACTCAGTAACTGTCATTTTGAAACCATAAAAAGGTATTGTTTACGTCTATTAGTTAAAACAATTGCTATGTGGATTATACAACGATTTTTATACAGTCAACAGCCTTATATTCATTCAAATAATGTAAGTAAAGTGCGTTAATAACACGTGACAGTATCTCTTCATCCATTCTTCTCTTGTACTTAAAACATCTAGTAAGTTCGTAGTCATTCATTTATTCTCCTTCGGCTTAGTCCCTTTATTAATCAGGGACTGTTGATTAATTTAATTAAACATTTTAACAGTATAAAAAATATATACATGCCAGGGAGTAAGTATAAATCAAATACAAATATACAGAACGTACATATGTAATAATCAAATAATACATTGCAACGTTAGAATTCACAAAGTTTTAAAGTGCGTAGGGCTTTCTTATTTGGAGTCTCTGATACCAATATATAAGCATAATTCCGCCATCAATACCTTAAAATTCGGTTTCTTATTAGTAAATTTACATTTAAGAATGTAAAATTTTGCTAGCAAAATAAGTAGATTAATTAAATAAAAACAAATTTCCTTTTGACTTGGTCACATAGTTAATATAGAATATATATGAGGTTACATAGTGACACCTCAAATGTTGAGAGGATGATTTGTTACTGCCATCTCGTGGTCAAAAATGGAAATTACGGCAAAAACTTGAAAATGGCAAGCAATGAAAAAGGTTCGAGTGACCAAAAATAATTGCACAAGAGTATTGGGGTCCGAAAATCTTACAAATTACAATAGCCTACATCTCAATGTTTGAAAGGGTTTCAAGAATTGTTTTTGCAACTTTCATACAAAACAAAATCAAACTCTTCATTCATTCATTTTCTTTTTAGCTTAGTCCCTTTATTAATCTGGGGTCGCCACAGAGGAATGAACCGCCAACTTATCCAGCATATGTTTTACACAGCGGATGCCCTTCCAGCTGCAACCCAACACTGGGAAAGACCCATACACTTTTGAATTCACACACATACACTACGGCCAATTTAGCTTATTCAATTTACCTATAGCGCATGTCTTCGGACTGCGGGGGAACCCGGAGCACCCGGAGGAAACCCATGCGAACACGGGGAGAACATGCAAACTCCTCACAGAAATGCCAACTGGCCCAGCTGGGAATTTCTTGTTGTGAGGCGATCGTGCTACCCACTGTGCCCCATGACACCCATATATATATATATATATATATATATATATATATATATATATATATATATATATATATATATTGTTACAACCCTATGATTCTCTTGTCTCATCTGTTTCTCTGCTTTACCTAGAATACATCTGATTGGCCACTTCCAGCTGATTGCTAGTTCCTGATTGGCCCACAGTGTTTTAAAAACCATGACACAACTTCCTTGTCGGCCATCTTGTTTTGGTCACTTGCTTTGTGTTTGTTGAAACGGTTGTTTGTGGTATAGTGCAGAGTTTTTGAATGTTAGGTTGTTTGTCGTATAGTGCAGAGTTTTGAAGGTTAAAGTTGTGACTCCAGATTTGTGAGTACTGAATGTTTTGGTGTGACTAGAGATTTGTGAATACTGTTTGTTTTGTGTTTGCTTTGTTTATACTTTGTTCCACTGGCTTGTTAGACCGTTTTGCCTCCTGACTATGATTTTTGGATTGTCCTTTAAATATGGTTGTCTGTTTTGTGAATAGTTTGTAAATAGTGTATATATATTGGGATAGTAAGGAGTGTGACGCCGTTTGATTTGTAAAACCTTTTGATCTCTGTTTTTGTGTTAGGTAGTTAGGGTAGTGAATTGTATTTTCTTTTCTTTCATTTTTTTGAACAGGTAATTTAGAGATTTAAAATAAAGGAATTTTTGTTTGTTATTTTGGCCTTGTCAGCTCCCGAATTCAAACCCCAATAAATCTTTGATTTCATTTTCTTTGTCTTGTCTTTCATGTTGCGCACCATCCCTAGACAGTGCGTAACATGAAATTGGGGGCTCGTCCATTGGCTGTATACTCTACTAGTTGAATTTACTTTGCTCATTTATTTTTGCATTTGTTTGCCTGGGGTTTTTCTTTTGATAAGGGAGAAAATATAGTGATTGGCACAAATACTTTGATTGGCATGGCATCAAAATTTGAACTTGATAAATTTACAATTGCACCAACAGAGGAGCAATTAGAAAAATGTCGCAAAGATGATTTGTTTTTGATTGCGGATTTTTTTGATATAGTCGTACCTCGAAATGCACTGAAAAGGGAGATCAGAGAGGCACTGCACATGGAGCTTGTTAAACAAAAGATCTTACCTGATGCGAGTGTGCAGGGTTCGGGTGTTGCAAATACAGCACTATCTGAAGAGTTAGAAGCTGCTGAGGCAGAGTTCAAACCTACGGATGTTGCGTGCATGGATCCCGTTAATCCTCCCTCACTAACAGATCCATTGCTGGCAATCCGGTTGAAAGAACTGGAGTTGGAGTTAAGTCGACAACAGTATCAGAGCCAGCTTTTGCATGTTCGAGCACTTGAGCTTGAGACAAAACGAGACATCCGGCTGAAAGAGCTGGAACTTGAATTAAAGGCTGGAGGAAATCCACGTCTACCTTCCCTGACAAAGGGAAGCACTCCTGTGCAGAGTCCAGTAAATGCCTCCTCTCCTCTTCCTGCAGTGTCGTCTGCGACGCCGGTAAGTCCTAACACTGATTTTGATATTAGCAGACAAATTTCGCTGGTTCCTACATTTAGAGAAAGTGAAGTTGACACATATTTCACTGTTTTTGAGCGTATTGCTGCCACGTTAAAGTGGCCAAGAAATATTTGGCCTTTATTGTTACAGTGCAAACTTGTTGGCAAAGCACAAGAAGTATGTTCTGCACTGACACTTGAGCAAAGTTTGGAGTATGATTCTGTTAAGGTGGCCGTGTTAAGAGCTTATGAACTTGTTCCAGAAGCCTATCGACAAAAGTTTAGGAAGCATGTGAAAATCCCCAGTCAAACATTTGTTGAGTTTGCACGTGAGAAAACCACACTCTTTGAAAAGTGGTGCGCTGCTAGCAAAATTACCACATTTGAGCAGCTGAAAGAACTCATTTTAGTCGAAGAATTTAAGAATTGCATTTCAGAGAAGATTGTAGTTTATTTGAATGAACAAAAAGTTTCATCACTATCTGAGGCTGCGATTTTGCTGATGAGTTTGTGCTCACACACAAGGTTGTATTCACGTCCCCACGTTCATCCCGTGCTGTTATAGATCGCAGGAGTAACTCTAGGACAACAATAGCTGTGCCAAAAGATGATCGCATTGCTGAATCTTCAACAGGGTCCCGAGAATGTTTTTACTGTCATGATAAGGGACACTTGATTGCTGTTTGTCCGGTGTTACAGCGCAAAAATCAGAGAAAAGCTCAGGATGCATCTAAAACTGTGGCCTTTGCACGTACTCACACTTCTGAATCAGTACACTCTATTGATCCCTCTTTTCATCCATTTGTGTTTGAAGGTGTAGTGTCATTTTCTGAATTGGATCAGGATCCAAAACCAGTTCACATCCTTCGGGATACAGGTGCTGCTCAGTCTTTTATTTTAGCAGATGTGCTTCCGTTTTCCTCACAGTCTAGCTGTAATTCAGATGTTTTAGTTCAGGGAATTGAACTTGGTGTGGTTAGGGTTCCTTTGCACTCTGTGTATTTACGTTCTGACATTGTGACTGGGTTAGTTAAAGTGGCTGTACGTACTCAGTTACCATTGAAGGGAATTTCCCTTATCCTTGGGAATGATTTAGCGGGGAACAAAGTTTCTTGTTTTCCTGAGGTTACTGAGGTACCTTGTGTGCCGGAAGAAGATGTGTTGACTCAAGAATTTCCAAGTGTATTTCATTCTTATATATATATATATATGGTAATGTTTAGAATGTAATTAATACTAAACCTCTTTAACATTATTAAATGTACATGCTGAGTCACTGATATGTGTTGGTTTGCACTGAGTCACAGTTCTAGAGTTACATTTCAAACGCTTTATTTTTTTTTTAATATCTGAGGTGAACTATTTCCTGCTGCTTTCAGTAGTGTGGCAATAAATGTCGCATAAAAGGGCATTCAAACTAGGACCGGGCAATAATCGGTATTTATTGACAGAACACCATTGTCAATATCGATAAAAAAAATATTCGGTATGAAGTGTTGGAATGGAGGCTATAGTTTTATTAAAATGTGGCTGCTGAGCGTGCGCCCTGGAAGCAATGCCAATGAGCTTAGGGTGTAAGTTTGTCATTTCCAATGGAGGCGCACATTTTCCAGCCGCACCTAGTTGAAAACATCGGAACTTTTCCGAATGCTGCAAACACTTCGTGAGTGCACCATTCATGTAAGTAGAACTAACCAATCTGCTTCACACTTTGTATGGAATATACACATTTGACATTTCAGTAATAATGTTAGACTAATTACCTTACTAATTACCTGGTCGCCCAGTTAGGAGAGATGCCAGGGGAGCGCGAGCACAAAGCTTATGGTCAAGGAAACCACGCACCTGCGCTTGTCTCTTAAGGTCAGAATAACAGCACATGCGAAAATGTGTGCCGTATAGCAGCAGTGAGGAGATTGTAATTAAAAAGGATGTAAGGATGAGTGGCTTTTTGGTTTCTTTTCTTGCGCATCCCAGACACTCCCTGGTAATGTATTCATTCAACTTCACAATTTGTAATGTTGCAGTGTGCATTTGAATAATGATGGTTAGTTCCTTTTTATTTATCAAGTTTTAGAGTCTCTTTAAGACTTTTATCATGTTTTTTTTTATTATAAAGAGATCAGATATTTAGTTTAAATATTTTTGTTATTGACTATTAAACTAATTGCATTATTAATGTTGGTAAATTAAAATAAAGTTGTTAAATAAATTCTAATATTCCTAAATGTATTGTTAAAAAATATTCAATTATTATCGATATCAAATGATATGAAACATGATATCGTGATATTTTTTTTTTGCAATATCGCTCAGCCCTGATTCAAACTCACATTATTAGCATTTAACACTGAATAAAGCACATGAGGTGTACCTGAGGTGATCGCTGTTTACCTTTGAGAAATAGAAGCCTAAAAGTTTCTAAAATAGACATTTCAGGTGTTATTAGATAGGACTAGGCATGGGACGATAACCGTTTTCAAGGTTATCACACCGCCAAAATTTTCTCTAATACAGTTCCTAAGGTATGTGTAAGATTTTTTTATTTACATTTAATAACAACAGTATCTCCAGCAGAAAAGATATCCAAAGATGCCATTTTAAATTGCAAATAAATCTGTGTTTTTGAAACTAATGAAGACAGCAGAAGACAATGATTCATTTTCATTATTTAGCCTGGCACGTTTACTGCTCCAAAATATTATAAATGTTTCTCAAAATAAAATATATTGTGTTCAAAGGGAAAAAAACTTGTAGTTTTTTTACCCAGACATTTAAAAAGAATATATTTTAGAGCAGTAATCACAATACAGTGAAACCGTGATATTTTTATCCAAGGTTATCATACCGTCAGAATCTTATACCGGCCCATGCCTAGATAGGACAAAAAAAGTATGGAAAATTAGTGTTTTTTAGATGTCAGATGTCTTACCTTGAATGCAGAAAACAGCCGTAGTCACCATCTAACCCCATCTGTAGTAAATATACAGCTGACTGGGTGAGTTTGCTGTGGGGAGTTCTGTGTTGGCGGAAGTAAAAATACACAGCATGGTGTCAAATTGGACACGTGACGTCAGGTGAAAAAGGTCTATTGGTGAAGTTTGTTCCTCGCCATTGTCGCCGCTGTCTTGCTTGGTTTGGGACTTGTGAAGCTTCAGATCCTTTGATTTGCTCTTCCATGTTTTGGCTTTCAGCAGTGACATTTACATTACACTGAACGAAACTAAACGTCAACTGTGACAACTGGACTGAAGCGGTTTAATTTACTAGAACTATGTTAATCTGTTTGACACAATCTACATTGTAAAAAGCGCTTTAAAAGTAAAAATGAATAGAATAAGTTGTGAAGTATACAGGCATCACTGTGCCATTTAGTAAAACCTGAAACAATGTCGCAATAGTTTGGCAACCTCAACTGCTAGGTGAAGACAGGACAGTTCAACACTTTAACAATAGGAGTGCATTAAGTTAATATTGAACAAAATGAAAACACTTTATATTTGAAATGTCCTCATTTTTATTCATTACACACCAAGAGTTTATTTACAATCTCAAAAAAATCTTCTTCTCTTCATCCAGACACAAACGCTGGCCCCATTCAGGTCCTCCTCTTCATCAAACCACAAACACCAGCCCCAAACGGCTCCTCCTTTTAATGCAACCACAAACACCAGCCCCATTCAGCTTTTTCTATCTGTCAAGCCACAAACTGCCCCATGTTTGTGGCTTGACGGATTTTGTGGCTGAATATAAAGGAGGAGCTTAGTGTTAGTGGCTCGATGAAGAGGAGGAGCTTGGTGTTGATGGCTTGATGAAGAGGAGGAGCTTGGTGTTAGCAGCTTGACCTGAATGTCCCTCTAAACTGTTCTGATCTTCTTAATCTTTTCTTCTGTTGTTTGGCTTCAGGATCAAGACCTGGAACCAGTTCTGGAGGAGGATCTTTTCAAGAGGAATCCGCTTGTCTGGCTTACTTTGCAGACACGAGCAGATCAGATCTATGGCTTCTGTGAAGAAAGAAGGGAGAGATGTCAGGTTATTAGATTGCTACAAACTTTACGGTTAGTGTAAATGGTCACATTGTTTTAAGATCCTGTTTCATCATCCACACGCTCTCACCTTTGGATAGGTCTTCAGGCTGCCAGGTTCTTTTGACGATCTTGTGGAGCTCTTTTAGAGGGTAGTGTCCACACAGCATCTTGAACAACAGTTTGCCTAAAGAGTACACGATTGCAGGCTTGGCGTGGAACCTTCCATTCTGATAAAACTCCGGGGGAATACAAGCTCTTGAGCCTGGAGAAAAGAGAAAGATTTTGTCCCAATGCAGTTAGCTTTTTGTCTAAATCTCCATATTAACAAAATAACTTAATATAAATTGTGACCATTATCATACATACCCCAAAATGTTGTATAGCCAGTGTTTTTCATGAGGCTTCCGGTGCCAAAGTCCATCAGTTTGACCTGCAAGGTGTGGGGGTTGATGAGCAGGTTCTCCAGCTTGATGTTGCTGTGGTAGACGCCCCTTTCACAGCATGCGTTGGCAGCAGTGACCACCTGGTGCATCACCACTCGTGCTTTCGCTTCGCTGATTTTTTGACCATTCCAGGATACAAACTGGTCCAGGCCCACACCTGATTTGGGACTCTCTAGCACCAGTATGTATTGGTCTGGTGTCTCATACCAGTCCAGCAGCTGTATTACTTGAGGAACGTTCGGACCTCTGCTCATCATAATCATCAATCCGACCTCTTGTGGAACAGTCTTGTCAGATGGTTCCTGCAGGAGAGATAATAGACATATGATATTGAGATGTGATTGAACTGAAGTGGAGACTATTTTAACAATTTTGTGAGTGTGTACTTACAATCGTGATCCTTTTCAGTGATTTGCTCTTCTTCACGCATTTGATTTCCACCTGTTGACCAAGAGAAAGCAACAGTTAATTCACACGATCCAGTCATGTAACATTCATCAAATTTACATTGCAAGAGAAAAGCACAAAATCTTTTTATCATGTCTGAAACAAACCTTTCGGCAATCCGACAGACGAATTCCATCATAGACGGCTCCTGATGATCCGTGACCTATCAAGTGATGGATTTTATATTCCTGGGAGATTCTACCTGTAAATAAAACAATGAAACAAACAATGAAGTACATTTATAGCATAAGCCATCAAAAAGCTGAGTGAAGATTGCTTTAGAATAGCTCTATTTTAACAAACTATTATTATTATTAAAGGTGCCATATAATGGACTGCTTCAGTTAAATTGTTCTCTGATATCTATATTATAGGTATATTATGGCTTAGGAATGTTTAAAAATCTGCTCATTTATTATTACGTCCTGACACATAACTGTTATAGGAACTTTCTGCTGTATGGATATTGCATACTAAATTTGATATATCGTGCAGCCTCAATCTCAGCCATGTTATGGTAGACAGACACTTAAATGTTTGAGCTTGGCATGCTTAGGTTCAGTGGTTTAAATCATCTCAAACACTTAACATCAGTACTTGCTAATATATAAACGGGGTCAGATTCACACAAAAACTTGATTAGCTAAAAGATTATTACGATTTAAAATGTTTTTAGTGCAATTCTCAAAAAACACTTAAGAAATATTTTCTTTAAGGAACATTTTTTTCTCATGAATACAGTTAAGTTATAGTATAGAGCTATTCGTGATAACATTGGTAATAACAACGTTTTATATTCTGTAATATGTTCACTCAGAACTTAAGTATTATTATATGGAGTGGAGTAAAAAGCTCAATGTTTTGTTTTGGATTATTATATAACTTCCAGTGAAGTATAATGTACTTCAGGATAAAAACACGTAATAAACTGACCTGTATTTCCTTCCCAATTAAATGTGGTTTCCTGTTCTGTTTTCCAAAAAACATCATCCGATGAGGAAGAGGTGCTTTCCTCGGACACGCTGGAGTCGTTTTCCTCATCGTTGTGGTGGTCAGCGGTCGGCGAAGACGCACAAGAGTGCCTACTGTGCACTGAAGCGCGGTCAGATTCGCTGATCCCCGCGGTGCCAAGCGAAGACGCACAAGAGTGCCAACTAAACACAGATGCGCGGTCAAATTCGCTGATATCCGGGGTGCCAAGCGAAGACGCACACGAGTGCCAGCTTTGCACTGAAGCGCGGTCAGATTCGCTGTTTCCCGCAGTGGTTAGAGAAGACACGGAAAAGTTCCAGCATTCAGTGTCACCGTGCTGTTCAGTTTCTGTTGACGGGGTCTTCACAGGGGTCTGTATAGACACGCACCTGTTGACCCGCTCGTCATGAACTGGCCTCGGCGACACACTCGCAGCTTCAGCATCAGGGGATCTCTGAGTCTGTGGGCTGCTCAGCTGGCTCTGTTGGGCCCTGGTTGTAGTTTTCTTGAATTTCCGAGAAAACCATTTCCAGAACCTCTTAAGTTTCTTCTTTGTTTTCTGTGGTGCTGGGCTTGGAGAAACACCAGCTCCAGTATAAATGTGAGAGATGAACGCGGCGTTGCTTGGTCCGGCTTCGTCATCAGAACATCTCTGGTGCTCGAGGTCGCCCTCGTTTGAGCGCTGGTTCTGCTGGGTTTTCCCGGATTTCCGAGAAAAGGCCCAGTTACAGAACTGTTTTACTTTCTTTCCAACTCGTCCCATTGTTTTAGATATCTTTCCAAAATCGAGAGAATCGTTATCAACGGTGAACTGAATATTTAATATATCACAATCAACTGAAAAACTGAATAAATCAGATATAAAACGCAGATCTGGTGATATAATACAATTCAAGCGATGTGTTGTTAGAGAATGAGCAGTTCTGTATTCTACAGCATTCTTAAAGAGCTACGATGGAACGTTTGACGTAATGGCTCATTTGCATACAGCAGCGGGAGGCAGCATCATTTAAAAGAAAACAGATAATTACAGAAAATGTAGATCTTAGCTGTGTTTAAACACATTTCTTCTTTCAAAGCTTCTTATCACGGTTTACAATATCTTATCCGTCAAACTCAGAGCTGGAATCACTCACAAACATGAATTATTTATTGATAATCGCAATTACGTGGGGAGGGGGTGGTGAAATTCAATGCTTTTTTTACATGAAGGATGTCAATACAAGATGTGTGTTTGGTGGGGTGGGAGTCTTCCCTTTATATAGTGTAAAATTGTTTGATCTGATCTGTATTAAATAATAGAACTGCTAATAATCAAAATATGTCCACGTAAATTTGACCCGCCCCCCTCCTTTCTCCCTCGCCCATAATGGTTCAATCTTTGTAAATGCATGATGGCGCACAGCGGTGATAAACACTGTAAGTGCTCTAAAGACACATTTTTCTTGTCAAATTGGTGTTTGTGACTACATGTAGCCGAAAAGTAAAGTCAGATTAGACTCCTAGTGTGTATTTAAAATAAATAATCATTTTAATTTAATTGTAATGCATTAATGTGCACTTCTTTGACCAAACTTTTCGTATGAAGGGCCAAAAACCAAGTATCATTGAGAGCCGTGGCTGAAGGTAAATATACCAAACTATAGTTGCTATGGGTAATTTCCTCATTTATTTCCTAATATTTCAAAATAAATAAGCATTACTTTAAATCGTATTAATTAATGCAGTTTAACATTTTAAATAATAACTTGTTTCAATAGAAACATAATCACATTTATAACACAGTGGAGTTCAATGCTGAATACTCTATCAAGCAGAATCTGCCTTTGACTTGATTTGCTCATCAAAGTCTCGGCATTGTCAGGTGACCGTATGCACATTTAAACAAAATCTGACTTAATTTATACCATTTAATTAAAACATTTAATTTCAGTTAGCTTTTAACAATAAAATAACAAAGGTTACATTCAATTTGAAATGACAATCTCGAATCCATCCCATTCATTCTCGCTCTCTTCTCGTGGGATGGTGGGCCAAATCAGAGGTTGCCATGGGCCAACTTTGGCCCTAGTTTGGCCCTCTCCTAACAATAGTATTTATTGTGAAAAGCGTCATACAAATAAACTTGAATTGAACTGAATGTACATGCCTATGCTGGTACGTGGAAGTTACATCTCAGGTATAGCCTACTTCAATAACAGCCAGAATTGTAAAGCAAAAAGAAAACACTATTACTAAAACACTTTTATTAATGTTGTTATTGCTCTATATGGACTTAATTATTACTCATGATCCTTCCTTGTAAATAAACAAATGTAAAATGTATTTGTATGTGCAATGTATTTATGTATTATGGAATTATTGCAATCTTGAAAAAGTCAATCATTAGAAAAAAACATGAATCCATTTGTGTAATGTTACAGTTTGACAGCATAAGTGTGCTATAAAACACAACCATACACAGTCTCATAAACCATTTGCATGCAAAACTACATTGTTGCGCAGGTTCACATCTGCATTGCACCGTCAAAACAGAAAAGCCATTGCCAATTCAAAGACTTCTCGTATTTCAATTATTTCCTTTCATTAAATAGAGTATTTTAATGTGTCAGTGATGACAACAGATGATTTTGCTCACAGATTAAGATTATGAAGCCATCTACAGAGTTCTTCCTCTATTTTCACTAGATATAGTCTAGCTACATGCAATAATACAATATACAAAAGAGCGATTGACTGAGAATGTGATCTACCTTAATTTCTGTACTGGTTGGAAGTGTCCGTGTAGAACTTTAGTACTGATTATTATACATTATTATATTATACATAGTATATTTTGTACATATAGCACAAAAGGGTAATTACAAAATTGCGTAAGCACAAAATAATTCTCTTGCATTGCACAGCAAAAACCAAAAATAATTGTATGGGTCCAAATTAAGGTTTGTTTAATGCCAAAACCATTACAGTATTATGTAAAGATTGGGTTCCAGGAGGACATTTTCTACTCTAAATATATCAAAACTTATCTTTTTGGATTAGTAATGTGCGTTCTAATCTCATTTGGACAACTTTAAAGGTGTTTTTTTCTCAGTGTTTTGATTTTTTGTTTGTTTGTTACACCATCAGATTCCAGATTGTCATATAGTCGTATCTTGGCTAAATATTATCCTGTGCTAACAACCGTACATCAGTGGAAAACTTTTATTTATTATTTTGATTTCAGTTGATGTATAAATCTCATTTTTTTTAATTGACCCTCATCACTGTTTTTTGGGGGATTTTCCTGATTACTGGAAACTGATTTCTGTCCTGATCGTCTTTGCATGACATTCATGTATGACTGTAGGAGCTGACAGTAGTTTGCGACATACTGTGGTGTATTGTTTGATATGACAGTATTAATTACACGCAGCATTAATATTACACACACAGCTGTGTTCAGATAGCACTGATGTTGAATGCTGCTGGTCAGTTCAGGTCTTTGTCCAGTAGAGGTCAGTCTGTCGTGTTCATCAGAGGAGAGTTGATTGTTTTGTCTTGCATGTGTGACTTGGCAAAAAAAAACTGAAATAATGAAGAGCGTAAAATCAGACACACCAATATACACAATACAAAAATAAATGTTTTGAACAGTTTTAAAAATGGGAAGAAAAAGTTGTCTCCGAAATGCAAAATATTAGTATTTACACTTAACCTTTTTCATTAAAACTACAGTAAAGTATGATGAATATGTTAGTAATTTATCAAATAAAATTTAGAGTAAAATGTAGTTTTCCTTCACCAAAAATAAACTGTCCACGTATGTGGATGTCATGCAACAGAGGAGTCCGATTGCATAAAAGTCCTTTTTTCTGTAACCTGCTAGTATATCTATTCTATTATTTTAAAGATGTTATAAATTGTCTTATATTGTCATAAAACAGACATTCAACAAATATATCGACATAAATAGTCATTTAAAATGACATATTTCAGCATCAAATGGCAATTTTACACATTCATATGGAAACAAATGAGCATTTTGCCTTCTAAACAGGGAAAGAGCAGGTCAAGAAGTCAGTACAGAATAATTGAGAATATTCCAGAGGACAGTGGCAGTGACAGCAGTGATGAGTATGTGCCAGAAAATAGTATTTTACCCATACTGCAAACGTTTCTGCATATATATAACTACTGTTATTATTGTTCCTACAATATGTGTTTTATTGTTATTATATTGGACTATTATTGTTTTTAATAAATGAGCTGATATGAATAGAATAACAGGCCATTCAAAAAACCATATTGTCAGCTAGGCATGGGACAATAACCGTTTTCAAGGTATACCGTGGTTTGGAAAAGTCAAGGTTTTGAAACCGTCAAAATTTTCTGCAATACCGTTCCTAAGGTATGTGCAAAATTTTTATTGACGTTTTTTTTTTGTTTTGTATTTTAGGACAGCAGTATCTTCAGCAGAAAAGATATCTAAAGATGCCGTTTTATATTGTAAAAAAATCTGTTTTTGAAACAAATGAAGACAGCAGAAGGCAATAATTCATTTAGCCTGACATGTTTACTCTTTCAACGTGTTTTAAATGTTTCTCAAAATAAAATATATTGTGTTCAAAAGGTAAAAAAGTTTTTGTTTTTTATCCAGACATTTAAAAATAATATATTTTAGAGCAGTAATCATAATACCGTGAAACCGTGATATTTGTATCCAAGGTTATCATACCGTTAGAATCTTATACCGGCCCATGGCTATTGTCAGCTATGTCTTTATGTCCCATTTTACACCTTTGTTGCATGGTGTCCACGTATGTGGACAGTTGAATAATTTTTAAATAAAACTAACTTTTGTAAAAATGAAAATGGATTTCAATTTTAGTGTCATATTAAAATTATAAAAATAATAATAAAAAAAAATCCAGATAATGTTTTTCATAATTCATGCATGAAATGGTTAAATAAGTGGAAATCAAATTACAGCAACATCTAAAAGTATTTAAATGAGAACATTTTAGATGGAAAAGTGAAGTGATTGCTTTCATATTAATGTCGCATTGTTTTTTGATTACACATGATTAGAAAGTATAATTGCTAATTAATGTAGATGGAAATTTGTAAATTTGACAGTTCATATTCACAAAATGAGGGGAAACACAAATATTATTTAACTTACAAATGTGAAAACTGTACTTAAAAACGTGGAAGAGCATTTTAGTATTTGTATTGGTTTCAATGGATTAAATATCAACATATTTTATTAACAAAAATTAAATAATAATATCATAGAAATTTAATTATATTATTTTGTCTTGAATAAGTAATTTCACACAAAGGTTTTTTTCATATACTCCACAAGACCAAATAATATCATATATTAAATCTTCGCCTGGATGATCCATGAGTGTTTTTTTTTTCTTTTTTTCAGAATAATTCTCCTGGTCATTCTTTTGATTTCAGTATTGATTCGAGAATTCATCGTGTCACACCAACGCAATTATTACAAAAGGTAAGAACATGCACTGATGCACTCACTGACTTTACCTTCTCAAAATATTGTGGAAATCTGCTGTTCTTGAAAATAAGAGAAATAATACAGGTCCCATATGTTTGATAGATGTCATTTTATTAGAGGACATAGATTTGGAACCTCTTCTGGGCACTTTTAGAGTTAAATGGTTGAAAGAGTGTTTAGCTAAGCCGTATTCAGTGAAGTTTAATCTTAAACTAATTTCGAGAGGAGCACGTGCTCATGATTGACCTAGCTGGCCCACATTACCTGATTATGATTCTCCAATCAAAGGATCCCAAGTCACTATATATAACCTCATTTCCTTTATACAACTATCTTCGTCTGGAAGAAAGCCCCCTCCTCCCCTTCTTCCACCTTTATTCAGAATGGGCGGCACGGTGACCCAGTGACTAGCACTGTTGCTTCACAGCAAGAATACCAATGGCGTCAGGTCCTCGCTGGGCCATCTGGTATTTCTGTGTGGAGTTTGCATGTTCTCCCTGTGTCCGCGTGGGTTTCCCCTGGGTTGCCCGGTTTCCTCCCACCGTCCAAATATGCTCTATATTACAGATAAAATTAGGCTAAATCTTTTTTTTAATGTCATACTCTCAGGAAGTTCACCTTGACCTCAGCAGCGGGGGAGTTTGAGATCGACCTGAGCTCAATTTCCCCTCGCCCTGGGAAAGGGGGGAACCTTGGGCCCGAGGATCCCTTGAGCTCAGGGCTCTCTCCAGGGACAGCACGCCAAACAAGCTATGTATAAATCACGAGCTAAATGTGAACTCCTGAAATATGGTATCATATCCCAAATAATTTGTTTAAGAAAATTGGTGGCCTTGAATTTGTATTAAGATTGATTATGATTGTTCAAAACTTCTTTTGAAGCTGTCTAATTTTCATACGCAAGCACAACTTTTTTGGAAAATGATATTTACTGATTTTTTCCCCTCATAAATCCACTCTTTGGAATAATAGCCTCTTAAAGCCCAAGGTGTTTTTTCACATGCATTTTTTATTTCTCTTTGGGCTTATTGGAACCTAATTAAAATAAAAATCTAAGTATCATCTTTTGATATGATGTACTTTTAGAGAAAAATGATGTCCATATATGTGGACTCGTGGTCTGAATTTACATAAAACCCTTTTTTCTGACTGTTTTTTAATGCATTAATAACACACATATTTTTGAACATGTTTTGACTATCAGAGAGTAAAAACAAGATTTTTTTGCCCATTTAGAACAGTTAAAAATAGTGTTTGGGACATTTCATATGCTGCAAAACAGTTGCCGGATGACACTGTATGTCTGTAACAAAATATAAAGCATTCAAAGTATTTTAAATAGCCACTTAAGAGCCAAAATGTGCTGTCCACGTATGTGGACACTCAAGCCCTAGGAGGATAGGGCTGTTATTATTAACAGAAAATCATTGTTTAAAAGTGACTGGTACAGTAAAGGCATTATGTTTATTAATGATTTGTTAGATGAAAATGGACTGCTACTATCTCGTAACAAATGTTTAAATAAATATAGAGTTAGAATCACAGATGAAGGTTATACTAAAATTTGTGAGGTTATACCTATTGCTTTGTTTAGGTTAATTCAAAGTAATTATTTTGATCCCTCATGTACTTATGTAACTTCTCTTCCGTCTTTAAAAATATCAAATGTTGATATTTTCAATAATGAATGTAACAACAAGCTTATTTACAAAGAATTTAAACGCATTATCATGGGTAATTATATGTGTTATCATCTAGAAGTTGTTGAACCCTTAGTAGAAGACAAAGCTTTTACCTTTTATCTTAAATATCCTGTAGCACCTAAGGTTAAGGAAGCTCATTACAGGATTTTATTTAGGATATATCCTGTGAATGAGTTTATTCCAAAAAGATTGAACTTTGATGTTGACAAGTGTAGCTTTTGTTCAAATCTTCCAGAAACACTTGATCAATTATTTATTTTTTCCTGTGAATTCACTTCTAAATTCTGGTTTAACATCTATACTTGGCTTTGATTAAAGATGATTTCAGTCCCCCTATTGTTCTAGAAGATATTTTCTTTTACAAATGTGATTTACATTTTTCTTTCTCTGATGTTGTGATCTTTATTTTACTAATGGGTAAATATCATATTCATTGTTGTAAATGGAATAAATGCAGGCCCTCTTTTAGATGTTTTCTTTCTGAGGTAGGGAAAGTGGCTCAAAGCTTCAAATACTTCAGAGAAAATAAAATAACTGAAGCTCTTTGTATTTCATTTTCAGAATATTTATTGTTCTAATGTTTTTTTTTCCTTTGATGTAGGTCTTTTGTACTGCTTGTTGTAAAAATTTTAATTTATTTGATTTATTTTAATGGTAAACATGCCTTGCAATGTTGATTGTTTTCTGTTTTGTAATGTAAACTTTTTGCAACAATAATAATAAAAAAAACCTTCAGATTTACTGCAGATGTATCATAATAGTACTGCAGTTTTATCACAGTATTTACACATAGTACATACACATAAAATACAAATATAACTGTTGAAATCCAAATCCACTAAAGGATTGTTAGGCTGCATTAATTAGAGCAACACTTCCCAAAACCAATGCTTATATTAGTCTGTTTCTCTTTATCCAGAAGTCTGCATAATCTTGGATCTCAGTATCCTGAGCAGATGGCTGTCATGGTCATGGAGAACGAGTCGAGAACATGCAAAGACCCCAGGGACAGACGAGTCTCCGCATTGATCCCGTGGGCCAGTCTGAACACCCGCCGGTGACCTCCTCAGACCTGCAGCTTCTCTCCATGATGGACGTCCAGCATTCTCAAGCCTCTGGCACCCAGACTGCAGCTCTGCACAAGATGGTGACCAGAGGAGAACTGGTCATGCCCAGCTGTGCCTGGTCTCTCTTAAGGTATTTTTTCCTTTCAGGTCACTTCAATAGACCCTTTTCACAATGACGTCACTTCACTTGCGCCTTTTCGCATCGCAGTGTATTTTTAGTTGCTGTTTACCTTTGAATGAATGCGATACTTCTCTGGAAAGTGTACAACTGAAAATATTAACATCGCACGTTGTGATTTAAGACTATTAAAGTATTGGGCATGTGCCCAAAGGTTTCTCTTTCAATACTGAACCGCTTTCTGAGTTGAAAATCATTGTTTAAGTTATTAAGAGTAGAAGTAAGCTGTTGTTTATCAAGGAAAGTCTATGTTTGCAACATTTTCACTCATTAATTCAATTTATTTCCTCAATAATGGATTTATTTTTACTTAGATGTTTCTGTGGATATAAATTTATATTATCTGTTATATGTAAGTTTTCCAGCATGAGTAAAACTCTTTATTAAATCTTCTCATATTAACTGGTAAGTTTGTCGTCTATAAATGCAATCGGTTTCATCTTTTATTATTTACTGATCCTTTAATGCAGGGGTCACCAATCTCGGTCCTGGAGGGCCGGTGTCCCTGCTGAGTTTAGCTCCAACTTGCCTCAACACACCTGCCTGGGTGTTTCAAGTACACCTAGTAAGACCTTGATTAGCTTGTTCAGGTGTGTTTGATTAGGGTTGGAGCTAAAATCTTCAGGACACCGGCCCTCCAGGAACATGTTTGGTGACCCTTGCTTTAATGGTTTGTTCAGTTTCTCAGTTTGAATGGGTTAAGACCTTAAGATGGTGTCCAGCCGCCACCTACTGGCTGGTTTTAACCTGATATCTGTACTACCTTTTAATTAATAATACGCTACAAATAATCTCATAATCAAATAATAATGAATTAAAATCTTAATAGTGTGAATTTTACAATTGTAAATGCAGAGTAAATACTTTAATTTCACTTTCTAACAACACTTCTGAGTCCGTCTCTGCACTGCACAGATACTGTAGATCACTTTTAAAATGATTTCTTTTGATTATTAAGAGTCACATACAACATGGTTATTTTATTTCATTTAATTTGAATATTAAATAGATCTAATATTATATTACTAGACCTAATATAATATTAAAATACCCTTATAGAAAACAAAATAGCAGCGAACTGAGCAGTAGAATGTGAATAATATAAATGTGTTTGTGAATCAGCTGTCCACTGTAAACCACTACAGTAAAATGCTCACAGTTTTATTTATTACTTATTCTTCAGGACACACAAAAGTAATTAAATTTGACATAAAAAAGTGCAGCACCCGTGTAAACATCTGAAATCTTTATTTGACGAGTGCTGACTAGTACCTACCAACTTCATCTGCAGTAAAGACAGCAACACAAAGCAATACGCAATGTTAAAAGATGCTGCATGTAAATGTTTGACTCTTCTAAAGCATAAAAACACCAAAATATGTTTGCAGATGTTTAAGAAATATGTTAACTGAAAAACAATGCTGTAGTCAGATATTCTGCTTTGAAAATGTGCGTTATGTTCGGAACGGCTGTCGACCTCTGGTGGACAGTAGCAGCCCCAAAATGAGACACAGATTTAGTTCCACATAAGGTGGTTATAATTTAGCAAGTAATATAAATATTACGAAAGTAAACATTATGTGAGCAGGTCACATTGTAACACCATGTCCTAACATCACACTACGTGACGAAATTTGCAGTGATAAGCAGTTTGGCTGTTTGCACCAAGACAGAAATTTAAATACAGCCATTCAGAAGCACAGAATAGCGCACTCACTGCACTCCAATGAAATGGTAAAGTTTATAATCTAATCAATACAGATTAAACCTCTTTAACATTATCAGGGTATATGCAGAAATCCTAAAGGTAGTTTCAATACCTTTTTTTGGACTTCCTCAGAATATTTTAAGACCTCATCGCCTCTTCAAGTTGTAATCAGTATCAAACCTTTAACTTAATAAACAGTTGACAATATACAGTTGTAGTTAAATAAACCAACGGTGCACAACCTTGCAACAGAACTCGGAAGAAACAAAGCTTGAAAGAATAAAGTACGCCATTGTTTTCAGCGACAGGCTTCAGCCTCTGTTTAAACTCGTCTTTCTTTAACCAGGAGTACGCAAAATTACATTTTCCCATTTTACCGTCTGTTTCACTCTATGGTTTTGCTACATGTGGAGAGCGTCACATCACCTTCCCGCATTTTTTGCAAATTACGTGACATCACCCGGACAGAGGAGCTTGTCCGGACACACACCGGCCTGAACTAATCGCGTGGATCGAGCACGCCGTTGTTAATATTTGGAGGAAAATAAATATATTTATGCTTTTTGGAGTCAAACCCTTTAACAAAAATTAAGACCTCGTAAAAACACGACACAGACTTTTTAATAACTTTTATTTTCTCAAAATTGATTTATGCACTTTTAATACTTTTTAAGACTCCGCGGACACCCTGATTATTAAATGTACATGCTGAGTCACTGATATGTGTTGACTTGCACTGAGTCACAGTTCTGACGTTCAATATCAAACTATTTATTTTATTTTCAAGATCTGAGGTGAACTATCTGCTGCTGCTTTCAGTAGTGTGGCAATAAATGTCACGTAAAAGGGCATTCAAACTCACATTATTAGCATTTAACACTGAATAAAGCACGTGAGCTGTACCTGAGGTAATCGCTGTTTACCTGTGAGAAATAGAAGCTAAAAAGCCTAAAGGTTACTAAAATAGAAAATTTAGGTGTTGGTTAGATGTCAGAAGTCTCGTCGGGACTTGTGGAGCTGTCCATCCTTTGATTTGCTCTTCCATGTTTTGGCTTTCAGCGGTGACATTTACATTACACTGAACGAAACTGCTTCAGTCCAGTTGTCACAGTTGAAGTTCAGTTTAATTTACTAGAACTATGTTAATCTGTTTGACACAATCTACATTGTAAAAAGCGCTTTAAAAGTAAAAATGAATGGAATAAGTAGTGAAGTATACAGGCATCACTGTGCCATTTAGTAAAACCTGAAACAATGTCGCAATAGTTTGGCAACCTCAACTGCTAGGTGAAGACAGGACAGTTCAACACTTTAACAATAGGAGTGCATTAAGTTAATATTGAACAAAATGAAAACACTTTATATTTGAAATGTCCTCATTTTTATTCATTACAGACCAAGAGTTTATTTACAATCTCAAAAAAATCTTCTTCTCTTCATCCAGACACAAACGCTGGCCCCATTCAGGTCCTCCTCTTCATCAAACCACAAACACCAGCCCCAAACAGCTCCTCCTTTTAATGCAACCACAAACACCAGCCCCATTCAGCTTTTTCTATCTGTCAAGCCACAAACTGCCCCATGTTTGTGGCTTGACGGATTTTGTGGCTGAATATAAAGGAGGAGCTTAGTGTTAGTGGCTCGATGAAGAGGAGGAGCTTGGTGTTGATGGCTTGATGAAGAGGAGGAGCTTGGTGTTAGCAGCTTGACCTGAATGTCCCTCTAAACTGTTCTGATCTTCTTAATCTTTTCTTCTGGTGTTTGGCTTCAGGATCAAGACCTGGAACCAGTTCTGGAGGAGGATCTTTTCAAGAGGAATCCGCTTGTCTGGCTTACTTTGCAGACACGAGCAGATCAGATCTATGGCTTCTGTGAAGAAAGAAGGGAGAGATGTCAGGTTATTAGATTGCTACAAACTTTACGGTTAGTGTAAATGGTCACATTGTTTTAAGATCCTGTTTCATCATCCACATGCTCTCACCTTTGGATAGGTCTTCAGGCTGCCAGGTTCTTTTGACGATCTTGTGGAGCTCTTTTAGAGGGTAGTGTCCACACAGCATCTTGAACAACAGTTTGCCTAAAGAGTACACGATTGCAGGCTTGGCGTGGAACCTTCCATTCTGATAAAACTCCGGGGGAATACAAGCTCTTGAGCCTGGAGGAAAGAGAAAGATTTTGTCCCAATGCAGTTAGCTTTTTGTCTAAATCTCCATATTAACAAAATAACTTAATATAAATTGTGACCATTATCATACATACCCCAAAATGTTGTATAGCCAGTGTTTTTCATGAGGCTTCCGGTGCCAAAGTCCATCAGTTTGACCTGCAAGGTGTGGGGGTTGATGAGCAGGTTCTCCAGCTTGATGTTGCTGTGGTAGACGCCCCTTTCACAGCATGCGTTGGCAGCAGTGACCACCTGGTGCATCACCACTCGTGCTTTCGCTTCGCTGATTTTTTGACCATTCCAGGATACAAACTGGTCCAGGCCCACACCTGATTTGGGACTCTCTAGCACCAGTATGTATTGGTCTGGTGTCTCATACCAGTCCAGCAGCTGTATTACTTGAGGAACGTTCGGACCTCTGCTCATCATAATCATCAATCCGACCTCTTGTGGAACAGTCTTGTCGGATGGTTCCTGCAGGAGAGATAATAGACATATGATATTGAGATGTGATTGAACTGAAGTGGAGACTATTTTAACAATTTTGTGAGTGTGTACTTACAATCGTGATCCTTTTCAGTGATTTGCTCTTCTTCACGCATTTGATTTCCACCTGTTGACCAAGAGAAAGCGACAGTTAATTCACACGATCCAGTCATGTAACATTCATCAAATTTACATTGCAAGGGAAAAGCACAAAATCTTTTTGTCATGTCTGAAACAAACCTTTCGGCAATCCGACAGACGAATTCCATCATAGACGGCTCCTGATGATCCGTGACCTATCAAGTGATGGATTTTATATTCCTGGGAGATTCTACCTGTAAATAAAACAATGAAACAAACAATGAAGTACATTTATAGCATAAGCCATCAAAAAGCTGAGTGAAGATTGCTTTAGAATAGCTCTATTTTAACAAACTATTATTAATATTAAAGGTGCCATATAATGGACTGCTTCAGTTAAATTGTTCTCTGATATCTATTTTATAGGTATATTATGGCTTAGGAATGTTTAAAAATCTGCTCATTTATTATTGCGTCCTGACACAGAACTGTTATAGGAACTTTCTGCTGTATGGATATTGCATACTAAATTTGATATATCGTGCAGCCTCAATCTCAGCCATGTTATGGTAGACAGACACTTAAATGTTTAAGCTTGGCATGCATGGGTCAGGTTCAGTGGTTTAAATCATCTCAAACACTTAACATCAGTACTTGCTAATATATAAACGGGGTCAGATTCACACAAAAACTTGATTAGCTAAAAGATTATTACGATTTGATATGTTTTTAGTGCAATTCTCAAAAAACACTTAAGAAATATTTTCTTTAAGGAACATTTTTTCTCATGAATACAGTTAAGTTATAGTATAGAGCTATTCGTGATAACATTGGTAATAACAACGTTTTATATTCTGTAATATGTTCACTCAGAACTTAAGTATTATATGGAGTGGAGTAAAAAGCTCAATGTTTTGTTTTGGATTATTATATAACTTCCAGTGAAGTATAATGTACTTCAGGATAAAAACACGTAATGAACTGACCTGTATTTCCTTCCCAATTAAATGTGGTTTCCTGTTCTGTTTTCCAAAAAACATCATCCGATGAGGAAGAGGTGCTTTCCTCGGACACGCTGGAGTCGTTTTCCTCATCGTTCTGGTGGTCAGCGGTCGGCGAAGACGCACAAGAGTGCCTACTGTGCACTGAAGCGCGGTCAGATTCGCTGATCCCCGCGGTGCCAAGCGAAGACGCACAAGAGTGCCAACTAAACACTGATGCGCGGTCAAATTCGCTGATATCCGGGGTGCCAAGCGAAGACGCACACGAGTGCCAGCTTTGCACTGAAGCGCGGTCAGATTCGCTGTTTCCCGCAGTGGTTGGAGAAGACACGGAAAAGTTCCAGCATTCAGTGTCACCGTGCTGTTCAGTTTCTGATGACGGGGTCTTCACAGGGGTCTGTATAGACACGCACCTGTTGACCCGCTCGTCATGAACTGGCCTCGGCGACACACTGGCAGCTTCAGCATCAGGGGATCTCTGAGTCTGTGGGCTGCTCAGCTGGCTCTGTTGGGCCCTGGTTGTAGTTTTCTTGCATTTGCGAGAAAACCATTTCCAGAACCTCTTAAGTTTCTTCTTTGTTTTCTGTGGTGCTGGGCTTGGAGAAACACCAGCTCCAGTATAAATGTGAGAGATGAACGCGGCGTTGCTTGGTCCGGCTTCGCCGTCAGAACATCTCTGGTGCTCGAGGTCGCCCTCGTTTGAGCGCTGGTTCTGCTGGGTTTTCCCGGATTTCCGAGAAAAGGCCCAGTTACAGAACTGTTTTACTTTCTTTCCAACTCGTCCCATTGTTCTAGATATCTTTCCAAAATCGAGAGAATCGTTATCAACGGTGAACTGAATATTTAATATATCACAATCAACTGAAAAACTGAATAAATCAGATATAAAACGCAGATCTGGTGATATAATACAATTCAAGCGATGTGTTGTAAGAGAATGAGCAGTTCTGTATTCTACAGCATTCTTAAAGAGCTACGATGGAACGTTTGACGTAATGGCTCATTTGCATACAGCAGCGCGAGGCAGCATCATTTAAAAGAAAACAGATAATTACAGAAAATGTAGATCTTAGCTGTGTTTAAACACATTTCTTCTTTCAAAAGCTTCTTATCACGGTTTACAATATCTTATCCGTCAAACTCAGAGCTGGAATCACTCACAAACATGAATTATTTATTGATAATCGCAATTACGTGGGGAGGGGGTGGTGAAATTTAATGCTTTATTTACATGAAGGATGTCAATACAAGATGTGTGTTTGGTGGAGTGGGAGTCTTCCCTTTTTATAGTGTAAAATTGTTTGATCTGATCTGTATTAAATAATAGAACTGCTAAAAATCAAAATATGTCCACGTAAATTTGATCGCCCCCCTCCTTTCTCCCTCGCCCATAATGGTTCGATCTTTGTAAATGCATGATGGCGCACAGCGGTGATAAACACTGTAAGTGCTCTAAAGACAAATTTTTCTTGTCAAATTGGTGTTTGTGACTACATGTAGCCGAAAAGTAAAATCAGATTAGACTCCTAGTGTGTATTTAAAATAAATAATCATTTTAATTTAATTGTAATGCATTAATGTGCACTTCTTTGACCAAGCTTTTTCGTATGAAGGGCCAAAAACCAAGTATCATTGAGAGCCGTGGCTGAAGGTAAATATACCAAACTATAGTTGCTATGGGTAATTTCCTCATTTATTTCCTAATATTTCAAAATAAATATAAAGCATTACTTTAAATCGGATTAATTAATGCAGTTTAACATTTTAAATAATAACTTGTTTCAATAAAAACATAATCACATTTAAAACACAGTGGAGTTCAATGCTGAATACTCTATCAAGCTGAATCTGCCTTTGTCTTGACTTGCTACTTGATTGATGTACATTTAAACAAAATCTGACTTAATTTATGCAATTTAATTGAAACATTTAATTTCAGTTAGCTTTTAACAATAAAATAACAAAGGTTACATTCAATCTGAAATGACAATCTCGAATCCATCCCATTCATTCTCTCTCTCTTCTCGTTAGATGGTGGGCCAAATCAAAGGTTGCCATGGGCCAACTTTGGCCCTAGTTTGGCCCTCTCTGAACAATAGTTATTGTGAAAAGCGTCATACAAATAAACTTGAATTGAACTGAATGTACATGCCTATGCTGGTACGTGGAAGTTACATCTCAGGTATAGCCTACTTCAATAACAGCCAGAATTGTAAAGCAAAAAGAAAACACTATTACTAAAACACTTTTATTAATGTTGTTATTGCTCTATATGGACTTAATTATTACTCATGATCCTTCCTTGTAAATAAACTAATGTAAAATGTATTTGTATGTGCAATGTATTTATGTATTATGGAATTATTGCAATCTTGAAAAAAGTCAATCATTAGAAAAAAACATGAATCCATTTGTGTAATGTTACAGTTTGACAGCATAAGTGTGCTAGAAAACACAACCATACACAGTCTCATAAACCATTTGCATGCAAAACTACATTATTGCGCAGGTTCACATCTGCATTGTACAGTCAAAACAGAAAAGCTATTGCCAATTCAAAGACTTCTCGTATTTCAATTATTTCCTTTCATTAAATAGAGTATTTTAATGTCTCAGTGATGACAACAGATGATTTTGCTCACAGATTAAGATTATGAAGCCATCTACAGAGTTCTTTCTCTATTTTCACTAGATATAGTCTAGCTACATACAATAATACAATACACAAAAGAGCGATTGACTGAGAATGTGATCTACCTTAATTTCTGTACTGGTTGGAAGTGTCCGTGTAGAACTTTAGAACTGATTATTATACATTATCATATTATACATAGTATATTTTGTACATATAGCACAAAAGGGTAATTACAAAATTGCGTTAGCACAAAATAATTCTCTTGCATTGCACAGCAAAAACCAAAAATAATTGTATGGGTCCAAATTAAGGTTTGTTTAATGCCAAAAACCATTACAGTATTATGTAAAGATTGGGTTCCAGGAGGACATCTTCTACTCTAAATATATCAAAACTTATCTTTTTGGATTAGTAATGTGCGTTCTAATCTCATTTAGACAACTTTAAAGGCGTTTTTCCTCAATGTTTTGATTTTTTGTTTGTTTTTTACACCCTCAGATTCCAGATTGTCATATAGTCGTATCTTGGCTAAATATTATCCTGTGCTAACAACCGTACATCAGTGGAAAACTTTTATGTATTATTTTTATTTCAGTTGATGTATAAATCTCATTTTTCAAAAATTGACCCTCATCACTGTTTTTTGGGGGATTTTCCTGATTACTGGAAACTGATTTCTGTCCTGATCGTCTTTGCATGACATTCATGTATGACTGTAGGAGCTGACAGTAGTTTGCGACATACTGTGGTGTATTGTTTGATATGACAGTATTAATTACACGCAGCATTAATATTACACACAGCTGTGTTTAAAGTTCAGATGGCACTGATGTTGAATGCTGCTGGTCAGTTCAGGTCTTTGTCCAGTAGAGGTCAGTCTGTCGTGTTCATCAGAGGAGAGTTGAATGTTTTGTCTTGCATGTGTGACTTGGCAAAAAAACTGAAATAATGAAGAGCGTAAAATCAGACACACCAATATACACAATACAAAAATAAATGTTTTGAACAGTTTTAAAAATGGGAAGAAAAAGTTGTCTCCGAAATGCAAAATATTAGTATTTACACTTAACCTTTTTCATTAAAACTACAGTAAAGTATGATGAATATGTTAGTAATTTATCAAATAAAATTTAGAGTAAAATGTAGTTTTCCTTCACCAAAAATAAACTGTCCACGTATGTGGATGTCATGCAACAGAGGAGTCCGATTGCATAAAAGTCCTTTTTTCTGTAACCTGCTAGTATATCTATTCTATTATTTTAAAGATGTTATAAATTGTCTTATATTGTCATAAAACAGACATTCAACAAATATATCGACATAAATAGTCATTTAAAATGACATATTTCAGCATCAAATGGCAATTTTACACATTCATATGGAAACAAAGGAGCATTTTGCCTTCTAAACAGGGAAAGATCAGGTCAAGAAGTCAGTACAGAATAATTGAGAATATTCCAGAGGACAGTGGCAGTGACAGCAGTGATGAGTATGTGCCAGAAAATAGTATTTTACCCATACTGCAAACGCTTCTGCATATATATAACTACTGTTATTATTGTTCCTACAATATGTGTTTTATTGTTATTATATTGTACTATTATTGTTTTTAATAAATGAGCTGATATGAATAACAGGCCATTCAAAAAACCATATTGTCAGCTAGGCATGGGACAATAACCGTTTTCAAGGTATACCGTGGTTTGGAAAAGTCAAGGTTTTAAAACCGTCAAAATTTTCTGCAATACCGTTCCTAAGGTATGTGTAAAGTTTTTATTGACGTTTTTTTTGTTTTGTTTTGTATTTTAGGACAGCAGTATCTTCAGCAGAAAAGATTTCTAAAGATGTCGTTTTATATTGTAAAAAAATCTGTTTTTGAAACAAATGAAGACAGCAGAAGTCAATAATTCATTTAGCCTGACATGTTTACTCTTCCAAAATATTTAAAATGTTTCTCAAAATAAAATATATTGTGTTCAAAAGGTAAAAAAGTTTTAGTTTTTTATCCAGACATTTAAAAAGAATATATTTTAGAGCAGTAATCATAAAACAGTGAAACCGTGATATTTGTATCCAAGGTTATCATACCGTTAGAATCTTATACCGGCCCATGGCTATTGTCAGCTATGTCTTTATGTCCCATTTTACACCTTTGTTGCATGGTGTCCACTTATGTGGACAGTTAAATAACTTTTAAATAAAACTTTTGTAAAAATGAAAATGGATTTCATTTTTAGTGTCAAATTAAAGTTATAAAAATAATAATAAAAAAATCCAGATAATGTTTTTCATAATTCATGCATGAAATGGTTAAATAAGTGGAAATCAAATTACAGCAACATCTAAAAGTATTTTAAATGAGAACATTTTAGATGGAAAAGTGAAGTGATTGCTTTCATATTAATGTCGCATTGTTTTTTGATTACACATGATTAGAAAGTATAATTGCTAATTAATGTAGATGGAAATTTGTAAATTTGACAGTTCATATTCACAAAATGAGGGGAAACACAAATATTATTTAACTTATAAATGTAAAAACTGTACTTAAAAACGTGGAAGAGCATTTTAGTATTTGTATTGGTTTCAATGGATTAAATATCAACATATTTTATTAACAAAAATTAAATAATAATATCATAGAAATGTAATTATATTATTTTGTCTAGAATAAGTAATTTCACACAAAGGCTGTTTTCATATACTCCACAAGACCAAATAATATCATATATTAAATCTTTGCCTGGATGATCCATGAGTGTTTTTATTTTCTTTTTTTCAGAATAATTCTCCTGGTCATTCTTTTGATTTCAGTATTGATTTGAGAATTCATCGTGTCACACCAACGCAATTATTACAAAAGGTAAGAACATGCACTGATGCACTCACTGACTTTACCTTCTCAAAATATTGTGGAAATCTGCTGTTCTTGAAAATAAGAGAAATAATACAGGTCCCATATGTTTGATAGATGTCATTTTATTAGAGGACATAGATTTGGAATCTCTTCTTGGCACTTTTAGCGTTAAATAGTTGAAAGAGTGTTTAGCTAAGCCATATTCAGTGAAGTTTAATCTTAAACTAAATTCGAGAGCAGCACGTGCTCATGATTGACCTAGCTGGCCCACATTACCTGATTATGATTCTCCAATCAAAGGATCCCAAGTCACTATATATAACCTCATTTCCTTTCTATCTTCGTCTGGAAGAAAGCCCCCTCCTCCCCTTCTTCCACCTTTATCCAGAATGGGCGGCACGGTGGCCCAGTGACTAGCACTGTTGCCTCACAGCAAGAATACCAATGGCGTCAGGTCCTCGCTGGGCCATCTGGTATTTCTGTGTGGAGTTTGCATGTTCTCCCCGTGTCCGCGTGGGTTTCCCCTGGGTTCCCCGGTTTCCTCCCACCGTCCAAATATGCTCTATATTATAGATAAAATTAGCCTAATTCTTTTTTTTTAATGTCATACTCTCAGGAAGTTCACCTTGACCTCAGCAGCGGGGGAGTTTGAGGGCTCAAGGGCTCAGGGCTCTCTCCAGGGACAGCACGCCAAACAAGCTATGTATAAATCACGAGCTAAATGTGAACTCCTGAAATATGGTATCATTCATTCATTCATTCATTCATTCATTTTCTTGTCGGCTTTGTCCCTTGCGGGGTCGCCACAGCGGAATGAACCGCCAACTTATCCAGCACGATTTTACGAAGCGGATGCCCTTCCAGCCGCAACCCATCTCTGGGAACTTCCACACACACATTCACACTCATACACTATGGACAATTTAGCTTACCCAATTCACCTGTACTGCATGTCTTTGGACTGTGGGGGAAACCGGAGCACCCGGAGGAAACCCACGCGAACCCAGGGAGAACATGCAAACTCCATATGGTATCATATCCCAAATAATTTGTTTAAGAAAATTGGTGGCCTTGAATTTGTATTAAGATGTGATTATGATTGTTCAAAACTTCTTTTGAAGCTGTCTAATTTTCATACGCAAGCACGTCTTTTTTGGAAAATGATATTTACTGATTTTTCCCCTCATAAATCCACTCTTTGGAATAATAGCCTCTTAAAGCCCAAGGTGTTTTTTCACATGCATTTTTTATTTCTTATTGGGCTTATTGGAACCTAATTAAAATAAAAATCTAAGTATCATCTTTTGATATGATGTACTTTTAGACAAAAATGATGTCCATATATGAGGACTCGTGGTCCGAATTTAAATAAAACCCTTTTTTCTGACTGTTTTTTTAATGCATTAATAACACATACATATTTTTGAACATGTTTTGACTATCAGAGAGTAAAAACAAGATTTTTTTGCCCATTTAGAACAGTTAAAAATAGTGTTTGGGACATTTCATATGCTGCAAAACAGTTGCCGGATGACACTGTATGTCTGTAACAAAATATAAAGCATTCAAAGTATTTTAAATAGCCACTTAAGAGCCAAAATGTGCTGTCCACGTATGTGGACACTTAAGCACTAGGAGGATAGGGCTGTTATTATTAACAGAAAATCATTGTTTAAATGTGACTGGCACAGTAAAGGCATTATGTTTATTAATGATTTGTTAGATGAAAATGGACTGCTACTATCTCGTAACGAATTTTTAAATAAATATAGAGTTAGAATCACAGATGAAGGTTATACTAAAATTTGTGAGGCTATACCTATTGCTTTGTTTAGGTTAATTCAAAGTAATTGTTTTGATCCCTCATGTACTTATGTAACTTCTCTTCCGTCTTTAAAAATATCAAATGTTGCTATTTTCGATAATGAATGTAACAACAAGCTTATTTACAAAGAATTTAAACGCATTATCATGGGTAATTATATGTGTTATCATCTAAAAGTTGTTGAACCCTTAGTAGAAGACAAAGCTTTTACCTTTTATCTTAAATATCCTGTAGCACCTAAGGTTAAGGAAGCTCATTACAGGATTTTATTTAGGATATATCCTGTGAATGAGTTTATTCCAAAAAGGTTTAACTTTGATGTTGACAAGTGTAGCTTTTGTTCAAATCTTCCAGAAACACTTGATCACTTATTTCTTTTTTCCTGTGAATTTACTTCTAAATTCTGGTTTGACATCTATACTTGGCTTTGATTAAAGATGATTTCAGTCCCCCCTATTGTTCTAGAAGATATTTTCTTTTACAAATGTGATTTACATTTTTCTTTCTCTGATGTTGTGATCTTTATTTTACTAATGGGTAAATAGCATATTCATTGTTGTAAATGGAATAAATGTTTTTTTTTTCCTTAGATGTAGGTCTTTTGTACTGCTTGTTGCTGTTGCAGTTGTAACAATTTTAATTTATTTTATTTATTTTAATGGTAAACATGCCTTGCGATGTTGATTGTTTTCTGTTTTGTGATGTAAACTTTTTGCAACAATAATAATAAAAAACCTTCAGATTTACTGCAGTTGTATCATAATAGTACTGCAGTTTTATCACAGTAGTTACACATAGTACATACACATAAAATACAAATATAACTGTTGAAATCCAAATCCACTAAAGGATTGTTAGGCTGCATTAATTAGAGCAACACTTCCCAAAAACACTGCTTATATTAGTCTGTTTCTCTTTATCCAGCAGTCTGCATAATCTTGGATCTCAGTATCCTGAGCAGATGGCTGTCATGGTCATGGAGAACGAGTCGAGAACATGCAAAGACCCCAGTGACAGACGAGTCTCCGCATTGATCCCGTGGGCCAGTCTGAACACCCACCGGTGACCTACTCAGACCTGCAGCTTCTCTCCATGATGGACGTCCAGCATTCTCAAGTCTCTGGCACCCAGACTGCAGCTCTGCACAAGATGGTGACCAGAGGAGAACTGGTCATGCCCAGCTGTGCCTGGTTTCTCTTAAGGTATTTTTTCCTTTCAGGTCACTTCAATAGACCCTTTTCACAATGACGTCACTTCACTTACGCCTTTTCGCATCGCAGTGTATTTTTAGTTGCTGTTTACCTTTGAATGAATGCGATACTTCTCTGGAAAGTGTACAACTGAAAATATTAACATTGCACGTTGTGATTTAAGACTATTAAAGTATTGGACATGTGCCCAAAGGTTTCTCTTTCAATACTGAACCGCTTTCTGACTTTGAAAATCATTGTTTAAGGTATTAAGAGTAGAAGTAAGCTGTTGTTTATCAAGGAAAGTCTATGTTTGCAATATTTTCACTTATTAATTAAATTTATTTCCTCAATAATGGATTTATTTTTACTTCGATGCTGCTATGGAAATACATTTATATTATCTGTTATATGTAAATGTTCCAGCATGAGTAAAGCTCTTTATTAAATCTTCTCATATTAACTGGTAAGTTTGTCGTCTATAAATGCAATCGGTTTCATCGTTTATTATTTACTGATCCTTTAATGCAGGGGTCACCAATCTCGGTCCTGGAGGGCCGGTGTCCCTGCTGAGTTTAGCTCCAACTTGCCTCAACACACCTGCCTGGGTGTTTCAAGTACACCTAGTAAGACCTTGATTAGCTTGTTCAGGTGTGTTTGATTAGGGTTGGAGCTAAAATCTTCAGGACACCGGCCCTCCAGGAACATGTTTGGTGACCCTTGCTTTAATGGTTTGTTCAGTTTTTCAGTTTGAGTGGGTTAAGACCTTAAGATGGTGTCCAGCCGCCACCTACTGGCTGGTTTTAACCTGATATCTGTAACCTTTTAATTTATAATACGCTACAAATAATCTCATAATCAAATAATAATGAATTAAAATCTTAATAGTGTGAATTCTACAATTGTAAATGCAGAGTAAATACTTTAATTTCACTTTCTAACAACACTTCTGAGTCCGTCTCTGCACTGCACAGATACTGTAGATCACTTTTAAAATGATTTCTTTTGATTATTAAGAGTCACATACAACATGGTTATTTTATTTCATTTAATTTGAATATTAAATAGATCTAATATTATATTACTAGACCTAATATAATATTAAAATACCCTCATAGAAAACAAAATAGCAGCGAACTGAGCAGTAGAATGTGAATAATATAAATGTGTTTGTGAATCAGCTGTCCACTGTAAACCACCACAGTAAAATGCTCACAGTTTTATTTATTACTCATTCTTCAGGACACACAAAAGTAATTAAATTTGACGTAAAAAAGTGCAGCACCCGTGTAAACATCTGAAATCTTTATTTGACGAGTGCTGACTAGTACATACCAACTTCATCTGCAGTAAAGACAGCAACACAAAGCAATACGCAATGTTAAAAGATGCTGCATGTAAATGTTTGACTCTTCTAAAGCATAAAAACACCAAAATATGTTTGCAGATGTTTAAGAAATATGTTAACTGAATAACAATGCTGTAGTCAGATATTCTGCTTTGAAAATGTGCGTTATGTTCGGAACGGCTGTCGACCTCTGGTGGACAGTAGCAGCCCCAAAATGAGACACAGATTTAGTTCCACATGAGGTGGTTATAATTTAGCAAGTAATATAAATATTACGAAAGTAAACATTATGTGAGCAGGTCACATTGTAACACCATGTCCTAACATCACACTACGGGACGAAATTTGCAGTGATAAGCAGTTTGGCTGTTTGCACCAGACGAAACAGGACAGAAATTTAAATACAGCCATTCAGAAGCACAGAATAGTGCACTCACTGCACTCCAATGAAAAGGTAAAGTTTATAATCTAATTAATACAGATTAAACCTCTTTAACATTATCAGGGTATATGCAGAAATCCTAAAGGTAGTTTCAATATCTTTTTTGGACTTTCTCAGAATATTTTAAGACCTCATCGCCTCTTCAAGTTGTAATCAGTATCAAACCTTTAATTTAATAAACAGTTGACAATATACAGTTGTAGTTAAATAAACCAACGGTGCACAACCTTGCAACAGAACTCGGGAGAAACAAAGCTTGAAAGAATAAAGTACGCCATTGTTTTCAGCGACAGGCTTCAGCCTCTGTTTAAACTCGTCTTTCTTTAACCAGGAGTACGCAAACTTACATTTTCCCATTTTACCGTCTGTTTCACTCTATGCTTTTGCTACATGTGGAGAGCGTTACATCACCTTCCCGCATTTTTTGCAAATTACGTGACATCACCCGGACGGAGGAGCTTGGCCGGACACACTCCGGCCTGAACTAATCGCGTGGATCGAGCACGCCGTTGTTAATATTTGGAGGAAAATAAATATATTTATGCTTTTTGGAGTCAAACCCTTTACCAAAAATTAAGACCTCGTAAAAACACGACACAGACTTTTTAATAACTTTTATTTTCTCAAAATTGATTTATGCACTTTTAATACTTTTTAAGACTCCGCGGACACCCTGATTATTAAATGTACATGCTGAGTCACTGATATGTGTTGACTTGCACTGAGTCACAGTTCTGACGTTCAATTTCAAACAATTTATTTTATTTTCAAGATCTGAGGTGAACTATCTGCTGCTGCTTTCAGTAGTGGCAATAAATGTCACGTAAAAGGGCATTCAAACTCACATTATTAGCATTTGTAATGTAATGTAATGTAATGTGTATTTATATAGCGCATTTATCGTGTAAGGCCATACACCCAAAGCGCTTCACAATCATGAGGGGAGTCTCTCCACACCACCACCAGTGTGTAGCATCCACTTGGATGATGCGACGGCAGCCACAGGACAACGGCGCCAGTGCGCTCACCACACACCAGCTATTGGTGGAGTGAACAGACAGTGATAGAGCCAATTCGGTGGATTTAACACAGAATAAAGCACATGAGCTGCACCTGAGGTGATCGCTGTTTACCTGTGAGAAATAGAAGCTAAAAAGCCTAAAGGTTACTAAAATAGAAAATTTAGGTGTTGGTTAGATGTCAGATGTCTCGTCGGGACTTGTGGAGCTGCCCATCCTTTGATTTGCGCTTCCATGTTTTGGCTTTCAGCGGTGACATTTACATTACACTGAACGAAACTGCTTCAGTCCAGTTGTCACAGTTGAAGTTCAGTTTAATTTACTAGAACTATGTTAATCTGTTTGACACAATCTACATTGTAAAAAGCGCTTTAAAAGTAAAAATGAATGGAATAAGTAGTGAAGTATACAGGCATCACTGTGCCATTTAGTAAAACCTGAAACAATGTCGCAATAGTTTGGCAACCTCAACTGCTAGGTGAAGACAGGACAGTTCAACACTTTAACAATAGGAGTGCATTAAGTTAATATTGAACAAAATGAAAACACTTTATATTTGAAATGTACTCATTTTTATTCATTACAGACCAAGAGTTTATTTACAATCTCAAAAAAATCTTCTTCTCTTCATCCAGACACAAACGCTGGCCCCATTCAGGTCCTCCTCTTCATCAAACCACAAACACCAGCCCCAAACGGCTCCTCCTTTTAATGCAACCACAAACACCAGCCCCATTCAGCTTTTTCTATCTGTCAAGCCACAAACTGCCCCATGTTTGTGGCTTGACGGATTTTGTGGCTGAATATAAAGGAGGAGCTTAGTGTTAGTGGCTCGATGAAGAGGAGGAGCTTGGTGTTGATGGCTTGATGAAGAGGAGGAGCTTGGTGTTAGCAGCTTGACCTGAATGTCCCTCTAAACTGTTCTGATCTTCTTAATCTTTTCTTCTGTTGTTTGGCTTCAGGATCAAGACCTGGAACCAGTTCTGGAGGAGGATCTTTTCAAGAGGAATCCGCTTGTCTGGCTTACTTTGCAGACACGAGCAGATCAGATCTATGGCTTCTGTGAAGAAAGAAGGGAGAGATGTCAGGTTATTAGATTGCTACAAACTTTACGGTTGGTGTAAATGGTCACATTGTTTTAAGATCCTGTTTCATCATCCACATGCTCTCACCTTTGGATAGGTCTTCAGGCTGCCAGGTTCTTTTGACGATCTTGTGGAGCTCTTTTAGAGGGTAGTGTCCACACAGCATCTTGAACAACAGTTTGCCTAAAGAGTACACGATTGCAGGCTTGGCGTGGAACCTTCCATTCTGATAAAACTCCGGGGGAATACAAGCTCTTAAGCCTGGAGGAAAGAGAAAGATTTTGTCCCAATGCAGTTAGCTTTTTGTCTAAATCTCCATATTAACAAAATAACTTAATATAAATTGTGACCATTATCATACATACCCCAAAATGTTGTATAGCCAGTGTTTTTCATGAGGCTTCCGGTGCCAAAGTCCATCAGTTTGACCTGCAAGGTGTGGGGATTGATGAGCAGGTTCTCCAGCTTGATGTTGCTGTGGTAAACGCCCCTTTCACAGCATGCGTTGGCAGCAGTGACCACCTGGTGCATCACCACTCGTGCTTTCGCTTCGCTGATTTTTTGACCATTCCAGGATACAAACTGGTCCAGGCCCACACCTGATTTGGGACTCTCTAGCACCAGTATGTATTGGTCTGGTGTCTCATACCAGTCCAGCAGCTGTATTACTTGAGGAACGTTCGGACCTCTGCTCATCATAATCATCAATCCGACCTCTTGTGGAACAGTCTTGTCAGATGGTTCCTGCAGGAGAGATAATAGACATATGATATAGTGAGATGTGATTGAACTGAAGTGGAGACTATTTTAACAATTTTGTGAGTGTGTACTTACAATCGTGATCCTTTTCATTGATTTGCTCTTCTTCACGCATTTGATTTCCACCTGTTGACCAAGAGAAAGCGACAGTTAATTCACACGATCCAGTCATGTAACATTCATCAAATTTACATTGCAAGGGAAAAGCACAAAATCTTTTTGTCATGTCTGAAACAAACCTTTCGGCAATCCGACAGACGAATTCCATCATAGACGGCTCCTGATGATCCGTGACCTATCAAGTGATGGATTTTATATTCCTGGGAGATTCTACCTGTAAATAAAACAATGAAACAAACAATGAAGTACATTTATAGCATAAGCCATCAAAAAGCTGAGTGAAGATTGCTTTAGAATAGCTCTATTTTAACAAACTGTTATTATTATTAAAGGTGCCATATAATGGACTGCTTCAGTTAAATTGTTCTCTGATATCTATTTTATAGGTATATTATGGCTTAGGTATGTTTAAAAATCTGCTCATGTATTATTGCGTCCTCACACAGAACTGTTATAGGAACTTTCTGCTGTATGGATATTGCATACTAAATTTGATATATCGTGCAGCCTCAATCTCAGCCATGTTATGGTAGACAGACACTTAAATGTTTGAGCTTGGCATGCATGGGTCAGGTTCAGTGGTTTAAATCATCTCAAACACTTAACATTAGTACTTGCTAATATATAAACGGGGTCAGATTCACACAAAAACTTGATTAGCTAAAAGATTATTACGATTTAAAATGTTTTTAGTGCAATTCTCAAAAAACACTTAAGAAATATTTTCTTTAAGGAACATTTTTTTCTCATGAATACAGTTAAGTTATAGTATAGAGCTATTCGTGATAACATTGGTAATAACAACGTTTTATATTCTGTAATATGTTCACTCAGAACTTAAGTATTATTATATGGAGTGGAGTAAAAAGCTCAATGTTTTGTTTTGGATTATTATATAACTTCCAGTGAAGTATAATGTACTTCAGGATAAAAACACGTAATAAACTGACCTGTATTTCCTTCCCAATTAAATGTGGTTTCCTGTTCTGTTTTCCAAAAAACATCATCCGATGAGGAAGAGGTGCTTTCCTCGGACACGCTGGAGTCGTTTTCCTCATCGTTGTGGTGGTCAGCGGTCGGCGAAGACGCACAAGAGTGCCTATCGTGCACTGAAGCGCGGTCAGATTCGCTGATCCCCGCGGTGCCAAGCGAAGACGCACAAGAGTGCCAACTAAACACAGATGCGCGGTCAAATTCGCTGATATCCGGGGTGCCAAGCGAAGACGCACACGAGTGCCAGCTTTGCACTGAAGCGCGGTCAGATTCGCTGTTTCCCGCAGTGGTTAGAGAAGACACGGAAAAGTTCCAGCATTCAGTGTCACCGTGCTGTTCAGTTTCTGTTGACGGGGTCTTCACGGGGGTCTGTATAGACACGCACCCGTTGACCCGCTCGTCATGAACTGGCCTCGGCGACACACTCGCAGCTTCAGCATCAGGGGATCTCTGAGTCTGTGGGCTGCTCAGCTGGCTCTGTTGGGCCCTGGTTGTAGTTTTCTTGCATTTCCGAGAAAACCATTTCCAGAACCTCTTAAGTTTCTTCTTTGTTTTCTGTGGTGCTGGGCTTGGAGAAACACCAGCTCCAGTATACATGTGAGAGATGAACGCGGCGTTGCTTGGTCCGGCTTCGTCATCAGAACATCTCTGGTGCTCGAGGTCGCCCTCGTTTGAGCGCTGGTTCTGCTGGGTTTTCCCGGATTTCCGAGAAAAGGCCCAGTTACAGAACTGTTTTACTTTCTTTCCAACTCGTCCCATTGTTTTAGATATCTTTCCAAAATCGAGAGAATCGTTATCAACGGTGAACTGAATATTTAATATATCACAATCAACTGAAAAACTGAATAAATCAGATAAAAAACGCAGATCTGGTGATATAATACAATTCAAGCGATGTGTTGTAAGAGAATGAGCAGTTCTGTATTCTACAGCATTCTTAAAGAGCTACGATGGAACGTTTGACGTAATGGCTCATTTGCATACAGCAGCGCTAGGCAGCATCATTTAAAAGAAAACAGATAATTACAGAAAATGTAGATCTTAGCTGTGTTTAAACACATTTCTTCTTTCAAAAGCTTCTTATCACGGTTTACAATATCTTATCCGTCAAACTCAGAGCTGGAATCACTCACAAACATGAATTATTTATTGATAATCGCAATTACGTGGGGAGGGGGTGGTGAAATTTAATGCTTTATTTACATGAAGGATGTCAATACAAGATGTGTGTTTGGTGGAGTGGGAGTCTTCCCTTTATATAGTGTAAAATTGTTTGATCTGATCTGTATTAAATAATAGAACTGCTAATAATCAAAATATGTCCACGTAAATTTGACCCGCCCCCCTCCTTTCTCCCTCGCCCATAATGGTTCGATCTTTGTAAATGCATGATGGCGCACAGCGGTGATAAACTCTGTAAGTGCTCTAAAGACACATTTTTCTTGTCAAATTGGTGTTTGTGACTACATGTAGCCGAAAAGTAAAGTCAGATTAGACTCATAGTGTGTATTTAAAATAAATAATCATTTTAATTTAATTGTAATGCATTAATGTGCACTTCTTTGACCAAAGTTTTTCGTATGAAGGGGCAAAAACCAAGTATCATTGAGAGCCGTGGCTGAAGGTAAATATACCAAACTATAGTTGCTATGGGTAATTTCCTCATTTATTTCCTAATATTTCAAAATAAACATAAAGCATTACTTTAAATCGTATTAACTAATGCAGATAAACATTTAAAATGATAACTTGTTGCAATAAAAACATAATCACATTTCTAACACAGTGGAGTTCAATGCTGAATACTCTAGTCTAGCAGAATCTGCCTTTGACTTGATTTGCTCATCAAAGTCTCGGCATTGTCAGGTGACAGTATGCACATTTAAACAAAATCTGATTTAATTTATACCATTTAATTAAAACATTTAATTTCAGTTAGCTTTTAACAATAAAATAACAAAGTTTACATTCAATTTGAATTGACAATCTCGAATCCATCCCATTCCTTCTCTCTCTCTTCTCGTGGGATGGTGGGCCAAATAAAAGGTTGCCATGGGCCAACTTTGGCCCTAGTTTGGCCCTCTCTGAACAATAGTTATTGTGAAAAACGCCATACAAGTAAACTTGAATTGAACTGAATGTACATGCCTATGCTGGTACGTGGAAGTTACATCTCAGGTATAGCCTACTTCAATAACAGCCAGCATTGTAAAGCAAAAAGAAAACACTATTACTAAAACACTTTTATTAATGTTGTTATTGCTCTATATGGACTTAATTATTACTCATGATCCTTCCTTGTAAATAAACAAATGTAAAATGTATTTGTATGTGCAATGTATTTATGTGTTATGGAATTATTGCAATCTTGAAAAAGTCAATCATTAGAAAAAAACATGAATCCATTTGTGTAATGTTACAGTTTGACAGCATAAGTGTGCTATAAAACACAACCATACACAGTCTCATAAACCATTTGCATGCAAAACTACATTGTTGCGCAGGTTCACATCTGCATTGTACCGTCAAAACAGAAAAGCCATTGCCAATTCAAAGACTTCTCGTATTTCAATTATTTACTTTCATTAAATAGAGTATTTTAATGTCTCAGTGATGACAAAACAGATGATTTTGCTCACAGATCAAGATTATGAAGCCATCTACAGAGTTCTGCTATTTTTACTAGATATAGTCTAGCTACATACAGTATTCAAAAGAGCGATTGACTGAGAATGTGATCTACCTTAATTTCTGTACTGGTTGGAAGTGTCCGTGTAGAACTTTAGAACTGATTATTATACATTATCATATTATACATAGTATATTTTGTATATATAACACAAAAGGGTAATTACAAAATTGCGTAAGCACAAAATAATTCTCTTGCATTGCACAGCAAAAACCAAAAATAATTGTATGGGTCCAAATTGAGGTTTGTTTAATGCCAAAAACCATTACACTATTATGTAAAGATTGGGTTCCAGGAGGACATTTTCTACTCTAAATATATCAAAACTTATCTTTTTGGATTAGTAATGTGCATTCTAATCTCATTTGGACAACTTTAAAGGCGTTTTTCCTCAATGTTTCGATTTTTTGTTTGTTTGTTACACCCTCAGATTCCAGATTGTCATATAGTCGTATCTTGGCTAAATATTATCCTGTGCTAACAACAGTACATCAGTGGAAAACTTTTATTTATTATTTTTATTTCAGTTGATGTATAAATCTCATTTTTCATCACTGTTTTTTGGGGATTTTCCTGATTACTGGAAACTGATTTCTGTCCTGATCGTATTTGCATGACATTCATGTATGACTGTATTAAGAGCTGACAGTAGTTTGCGACTGTGGTGTATTGTTCGATATGACAGTATTAATTACACACAGCATTAATATTACACACACAGCTGTGTTCAGATGGCACTGATGTTGAATGCTGCTGGTCAGTTCAGGTCTTTGTCCAGTAGAGGTCAGTCTGTCGTGTTCATCAGAGGAGAGTTGATTGTTTTGTCTTGCATGTGTGACTTGGCAAAAAAACTGAAATATTGAAGAGCGTAAAATCAGACACACCAATATACACAATACAAAAATAAATGTTTTGAACAGTTTTAAAAATGGGAAGAAAAAGTTGTCTCCGAAATGCAAAATATTAGTATTTACACTTAACCTTTTTCATTAAAACTACAGTAAAGTATGATGAATATGTTAGTAATTTATAAAATAAAATTTAGAGTAAAATGTAGTTTTTATTCACCAAAAACAAACTGTCCACGTATGTGGATGTCATGCAACAGAGGAGTCCGATTGCATACAAGTCCTTTTTTCTGTAACCTGCTAATATATCTATTCTATTATTTTTAAAGATGTTATAAATTGTCTTATATTGTCATAAAACAGACATTCAACAAATATATCGACATAAATAGTAATTTAAAATGACATATTACAGCATCAAATGGCAATTTTACACATTCATATGGAAACAAATTAGCATTTTGCCTTCTAAACAGGAAAAGATCAGGTTAAGAAGTCAGTACAGAATAATTGAGAATATTCCAGAGGACAGTGGCAGTGACAGCAGTGATGAGGATGTGCCAGAAAATAGTATACCATTACCCATTCTGCAAACGTTTCTGCATATATATAACTACTGTTATTATTGTTCCTACAATATGTGTTTTATTGTTATTATATTGTACTATTATTGTTTTTAATAAATGAGCTGATATGAATAGAATAACAGGCCATTCAAAAAACCATATTGTCAGCTAGGCATGGGACAATAACCGTATTTAAGGTAAATCGTGGTTTCGAAAAGTCAAGGTTTTAAAACCGTCAAAATTGTCTGCGATACCGTTCCTAAGGTATGTGTAAAATTTTTATTGGTGTTTTTTTAATTTGTTTTGTATTTTAGGACAGCAGTATCTTCAGCAGAAAAGATATCTAAAGATGCCGTTTTATATTGTAAAAAAATCTGTTTTTGAAACAAATGAAGACAGCAGAAGTCAATAATTCATTTAGCCTGACATGTTTACTCTTACAAAATATTTTAAATGTTTCTCAAAATAAAATATATTGTGTTCAAAAGGTAAAAAAGTTTTTGTTTTTTACCCAGACATTTAAAAAGAATATATTTTAGAGCAGTAATCATAAAACCGTGAAACCGTGATATTTGTATCCAAGGTTATCATACCGTTAGAATCTTATACCGGCCCATGGCTATTGTCAGCTATGTCTTTATGTCCCATTTTACACCTTTGTTGCATGGTGTCCACGTATGTGGACAGTTAAATAATTTTTAAATAAAACTAACTTTTGTAAACATGAAAATGGATTTCAATTTTAGTGTCATATTAAAGTTATAAAAATAGTAATAAAAAAAATCCAGATGTTTTTCATAATTCATGCATGAAATGGTTAAATAAGTGTAAATCAAATTACAGCAACATCTAAAAGTATTTTAAATGAGAACATTTTAGATGGAAAAGTGAAGTGATTGCTTTAATATTAATGTCGCATTGTTTTTTGATTACACATGATAAGAAAGTATAATTGCTAATTAATGTAGATGGAAATTTGTAAATTTGACAGTTCATATTCACAAAATGAGGGGAAACACAAATATTATTTAACTTATAAATGTAAAAACTGTACTTAAAAACGTTGAAGAGCATTTTAGTATTTGTATTGGTTTCAATGGATTAAATATCAACATATTTTATTAACAACAATTAAATAATAATATCATAGAAATTGAATGTTATTATCTTGTCTTGAATAAGTAATTTCACACAAAGGCTGTTTTCATATACTCCACAAGACCAAATAATATCATATATTAAATCTTGGCCTGGATGATCCATGAGTGTTTTTTTTTCTTTTTTTCAGAATAATTCTCCTGGACATTCTTCTGTTTTCAGTATTGACGGTATGATTCGAGAATTCATCGTGTCACACCAACGCAATTATTACAAAAGGTAAGAACATGCACTGATGCACTCACTGACTTTACCTTCTCAAAATATTGTGGAAAACTGCTGTTGTTGAAAATAAGAGAAATAATACAGGTCCCATATGTTTGATAGATGTCATTTTATTAGAGGACACTATGTGTGTTACATACCTTATTAATATTCCAATTAGGTTACTATATTTGAGGAAATGTTCTACAGTTCACTTTTAAAATCATATATATATATTAAGTAACCTTCCTGACCCTGGTTTTATTATCAGGTTAAATTATTAAACACCTTATTGTTATTAGCTAATTAAATTAATCTACTTACATTAATACTGTTAACAATAAACAGATAATGTTCCAGCAGACAAATGCCAAACACCAGTGTGTTTTCTGTTTAAAATAAATCTTGATTAACAATTGATCTCGACTGAATTTAAAAAGGAAAAAAAGATACAGTTACAGGGTCACGAACCAATAATCATTGTATTGAGAAAGAAAGGGGATTTAAGTGACTTTGAATGTGGCATGGTTGTTGGTGCCAGACGGGCTTGTCTGAGTATTTCAGAAACTGCTGATCTACTGAGATTTTTACGCACAACCATCCCTATGGTTTACAGAGAATGGTCTGAACAAGAGAAAATATCCAGTGAGCGGCAGTTCTGTGGACGCAACGGCCTTGTTGAAGCCAGAGGTCAGAGGAGAATGGCCAGATTGGTTCCAGATGATAGAAAGGCAACAGTAACTCAAATAACCACTCGTTACAACCGAGGTATGCAGAAGAGCATCTCTGAACGCACAACACGTCCAACCTTGGGGCAGATGGGCTACAGCAGCAGAAGACCACACCGGGTGCCACTCCTGTCAGCCAAGAACAGGAAACTGAGGCTAGAGGCTCAGAATTTGGCATCAACAACATCAAAGCATGGATCTATCTTACCTTGTATCAATGGTATAGTCTGGTGGTGGTATAATGGTGTGGGCGATTTTTTTCCTGGCACACTTTGGGCCCATTAGTACTAATTGAGCATTGTGTCAATGCCACAACCTACCTGAGTATTGTTGCTGACTATGTCCATCCCTTTATGACCACAGTGTACCCATCGTCTGATGGCTACTTCCAGCAGGATAACACGCCATGTCATAAAGCGCGAATCATCTCAGACTGGTTTCTTGAACATGACAATGAGCTCACTGTACTCAAAATGGCCTCCACAGTCACCAGAGCTCAATCCAATAGAGCACCTTTGGGATGTGGTGGAACGGAAGATTCACATCATGGATGTGCAGCCGACAAATCTGCAGCAACTGCGTGATGCTATCATGTCAATAGGGACAAAAATCTCTGAGGAATCTTTCCAGTACCTTGTTGAATCTTTCATGAAGGATTAAGGCAGTTCTGAAGGCAAAAGGGGGTCCAACCCAGAAGTGTCCGGTGAGTGTAGGTGGCAATATTATGTTTTGTTTTTGTTTTTAATTAAAGGGATAGTTCACCCAAAACTAAACATTTACTCACCCTTCAGTTGTTCCAAACCTGTTTGAGTTTCTTTCTTCTGTTGAACACAAAAGAAAATATTTTGAAGAATGTTGGAAACATTCAACCACTTGAGGGTAAAATTCTGACCAATTCTCAAAAAAAGCACATTTTTATTTGTGGGTTATCTATTCTTGAACATTGGGTGAACTAATTCTGAAAATAGGCCTCACGGTGGCGCAGTGGGTAGCATGATTCCCTCACAGCAAGAAGGTTACTGGTTCGAGCCCCGGCTGGGTCAGTTGGGATTTGTGTGTGGAGTTTGCATGTTCTCCCCGTGTTTGCGTGGGTTTCCTCCGGGTGCTCCGGTTTCCCTCACAGTCCAAAGACATGCGTTATAGGTGAATTGGGTAAGCTAAATTGACCGTAGTGCATGTGTGTGACGTTGGATGTGTATGGGTGTTTCCCAATGATGGCTTGCAGCTGGAAGGGCATCTGCTGCAAAAAAACATGTGCTGGATAAGTTGGCGGTTCATTCCGCTGTGGCGACCCCAGATTAATAAAGGCACTAAGCTGTAAAAGAAAATGAATGAATTCTGATAATAAATTCCCTTTCACATCGGAGCAATTTAATTACAATGAATTAATTTATTAATGTTACTTAGTGGTCAGTTTAAGTACCCTTAGTTACAATGACTTTTGTCAAATGTACATGGGTACATGAGTAAAAAAAAAATTATTTTTGGTAAAACAATTTTAAGAAATGAGGTGTCACATCAAAGTACAACAAAACATTGTGTTTAGAGGTTTTTAGTTGTCGTTTGAATGAGACCAATGAATCCGCATAAAAACAGTGCAACTAGCTTTAGATGCGGTGGCGCAGTAGCTAGTGCTGTCGCCTCACAGCAAGAAAGTCACTGGTTCGAGCCTCTGCTGGGTCAGTTGGCATTTCTGTGTGGAGTTTGCATGTTCTCCCCGCGTTCGTGTGGGTTTGCTCCGGGTGCTCCGGTTTCCCCCACAGTCCAAAGACACGCGGTACAGGTGAATTGGGTAAGCTAAAATTGTAGTGTATGTGTGTGAATGAGTGTATGGGTGTTTCCCAGTGCTAGAAATTGTGTCTTTTTTTAAAGCAAAACAACTATAGAAATGCCCAAGTTTTGAGAAAACTTTGCTACCAAATCGATAATTTTGGCCACAGTAATTAAAAGTTTGATAAAAAATAAAGTTTTACAAGTTTAAAAACGATTTTAAAACAGAGCATGCTTGTAATGAATTACAGCGATTTTACCGTCTTTATCACCACAGCCAAAAGAAGACGCTGCAATCCTGGTTTGTAGACGTTAAATCAGGTTTATTTTGTACGTTAACATAATGGATATCTATACAGCAGGAGATATTAGTGTATCCTGTCTCATTTGCCATACAAAAACAGTGCAAAGTAAAACGCGCGCACTGTGTGTGTGTCTCTGTGTGTATGTTCATGATCTTTGTAACAATATTGTGTATCTCATCATCGCAGAAAGGCTTGAAATAACTCCACAACAAATACATCAAATAATCATTAGAAAAGTTCTCACTGTAGTATTTCTAGTAGTAACTAGCATTAAAGGCACAGGCCACAAAAACAGCTACAGTGTGTTCAGAGCAGAAAATCCAATATTCTGAAAGGTATAATGAATAATCTGATGGGTGTTTTGAGCTGAAACATTACAGACACATTCTGGAGACACAAAAGACTTCTCTAAATGTTGAAAAAGGGGTAAAATAGGTGACCATTAAAATTCCATCATATTTCAGAAATAATCCTTAAATCATTGGCTAGCTAGAGACATTTCCATATTGGGTAGAATTCTTTTGATTAAGACAGAGGGATTATCTAAAATTATACAGTATATTTAACTTATCCTTTATATACTCCTCTCAAAATAGTTAAATCTATACATTCAATATTATTTACATTTATTTGGCAAAATAAAACACATTATATGGTAAAAATCATATGGTCAAACAGTGTGAATTTGGAGGTTTGAAAGCCATAGATTTGAAATCTCTTCTTGGCACTTTTAGAGTTAAATGGTTGAAAGAGTGTTTAGCTAAGCCGCATTCAGTGAAGTTTAATCTTAAACTAATTTCGAGAGGAGCACGTGCTCATGATTGACCTAGCTGGCCCACATTAGCTAATCATGATCCTCCAATCAAAGGATCCCAAGTCACTATATATGTCCTCATTTCCTTTCTACAACTATCTTCGTCTGGAAGAAACCCCCCTCCTCCCCTTCTTCCACCTTTATCCAAAATGGGCGGTACAGTGGCCCAGTGACTAGCACTGTTGCCTCACAGCAAGAATACCAATGGCATCAGGTCCTCGCTGGGCCATCTGGTATTTCTGTGTGGAGTTTGCATGTTCTCCCCGTGTCCGCGTGGGTTTCCCCTGGGTTCCCCGGTTTCCTCCCACCGTCCAAATATGCTCTATATTATAGATAAAATTAGCCTAAATCTTTTTTTTATTGTCATACTCTCAGGAAGTTCACCTTGACCTCAGCAGCGGGGGAGTTTGAGATCGACCTGAGCTCAATTTCCCCTCGCCCTGCGAAAGGGGGGAACCCTGGGCCCGAGGATCCCTTGAGCTCAGGGCTCTCTCCTGGGACAGCACGCCAAACAAGCGATGTATAAATCATGAGCTAAATGTGAACTCCTGAAATATGGTATCATATCCCAAATAATTTGTTCAAGAAAATTGGTGGCCTTGAATTTGTATTAAGATGTGATTATGATTGTTCAAAACTTCTTTTGAAGCTGTCTAATTTTCATAAGCAAGCACGACTTTTTTGGAAAATGATATTTACTTATAATTTTCCCCCTCATAAATCCACTCTTTGGAATAATAGCCTCTTAAAGCCCAAGGTGTTTTTTCACATGCATTTTTTATTTCTCTTTGGCCTTATTGGAACCTAATTAAAATAAAAATCTAAGTATCATCTTTTGATATGATCTACTTTTAGAGAAAAATGATGTCCATATATGTGGACTCGTGGTCCGAATTGACATAAAACCCTTTTTTTCTGACTGTTTTTTAATGCATTAATAACACATACATATTTTTGACTATCAAAGAGTAAAAACTATATTTTTTTGCCCATTTTGGACAGTTAAAAATAGGGTTTGGGACATTTCATATGCTGCAAAACAGTTGCCGGATGACACTGTATGTCTGTAACAAAATATAAAGCATTTAAAGTATTTTAAATAGCCACTTAAGAGCTAAAATGTGCTGTCCACGTATGTGGACACTCAAGCCCTATGAGGATAGGGCTGTTATTATTAACAGAAAATCATTGTTTAAAAGTGACTGGTACAGTAAAGGCATTATGTTTATTAATGATTTGTTAGATGAAAATGGACTGCTACTATCTCGTAATGAATTTTTAAATAAATATAGAGTTAGAATCACAGATGAAGGTTATACTAAAATTTGTGAGGCTATACCTATTGCTTTGTTTAGGTTAATTCAAAGTAATTGTTTTGATCCCTCATGTACTTATGTAACTTTTCTTCCGTCTTTAAAAATATCAAATGTTGATATTTTCGATAGTAAATGTAACAACAAGCTTATTTACAAAGAATTTAAACGCATTATCATGGGTAATTATATGTGTTATCATCTAGAAGTTGTTGAACCCTTAGTAGAAGACAAAGCTTTGACCTTTTATCTTAAATATCCTGTAGCACCTAAGGTTAAGGAAGCTCATTACAGGATTTTATTTAGGATATATCCTGTGAATGAGTTTATTCCAAAAAGGTTTAACTTTGATGTTGACAAGTGTAGATTTGTTCACTTGATCAATTATTTCTTTTTTCCTGTGAATTCACTTCTAAATTCTGGTTTAACATCTATACTTGGCTTTGATTAAAGATGATTTCAGTCCCCCTATTGTTCTAGAAGATATTTTCTTTTACAAATGTGATTTACATTTTTCTTTCTCTGATGTTGTGAACTTTATTTTACTAATGGGTAAATATCATATTCATTGTTGTAAATGGAATAAATGCAGGCCCTCTTTTAGATGTTTTCTTTCTGAGGTAGGGAAAGTGGCTCAAAGCTTCAAATACTTCAGAGAAAATAAAATAACTGAAGCTCTTTGTACTTCATTTTCAGAATATTTATTGTTCTAATGTTTTTTTTTTACTTTGATGTAGGTCTTTTGTACTGCTTGTTGCTGTTGCAGTTGTAACAATTTTAATTTATTTTATTTATTTTAATGGTAAACATGCCTTGCGATGTTGATTGTTTTCTGTTTTGTGATGTAAACTTTTTGCAACAATAATAATAAAAAAACCTTCAGATTTACTGCAGTTGTATCATAATAGTACTGCAGTTGTATCACAGTAGTTACACATAGCACATACACATAAAATACAAATATAACTGTTGAAATCCAAATCCACTAAAGGATTGTTAGGCTGCATTAATTAGAGCAACACTTCCCAAAAACAATGCTTATATTAGTCTGTTTCTCTGTATCCAGAAGTCTGCATAATCCTGGATCTCAGTATCCTGAGCAGATGGCTGTCATGGTCATGGAGAACGAGTCGAGAACATGCAAAGACCCCAGTGACAGACGAGTCTCCGCATTGATCCCATGGGCCAGTCTGAACACCCGCTGGTGACCTACTCAGACCTGCAGCTTCTCTCCATGATGGACGTCCAGCGTTCTCCAGTCTCTGGCGGCCAGACTGCAGCTCTGCACAAGATGGTGACCAGAGGAGAACTGGTCATGCACAGCTGTGCCTGGTTTCTCATAAGGTATTTTTTCCTTTCAGGTCACTTCAATAGACCCTTTTCACAATGACGTCACTTCACTTACGCCTTTTCGCATCGCTGTGTATTTTTAGTTGCTGTTTACCTTTGAATGAATGCGATACTTCTCTGGAAAGTGTACAACTGAAAATATTAACATTGCACGTTGTGATTTAAGACTATTAAAGTATTGAGCATGTGCCCAAAGGTTTCTCTTTCAATACTGAACCGCTTTCTGAGTTTGAAAATCATTGTTTAAGTTATTAAGAATAGAAGTAAGCTGTTGTTTATCAAGGAAAGTCTATGTTTGCTACATTTTCACTCATTAATTCAATTTATTTCCTCAATAATGGATTTATTTTTACTTCGATGCTGCTGTGGATATAAATTTATATTATCTGTTATATGTAAATGTTCGGCAACCCAGTGGCGCAGTAGGTAGTGCTGTTGCCTCACAGCAAGAACGTCGCTGAGTCGCAGGTTCGAACCTCGGCTGGGCTGGGTCAGTTGGCGTTTCTGTGTGGAGTTTGCATGTTCTCCCTGGGTTCGCGTGGGTTTCCTCCGGGTGCTCCGGTTTCCCCCACAGTCCAAAGACATGCAGTACAGGTGAATTGGGTAGGCTAAATTGTCCATAGTGTATGAGTGTGAATGTGTGTGTGGAAGTTCCCAGAGATGGGTTGCGGCTGGAAGGGCATCCGCTGCGTAAAATCGTGCTGGATAAGTTGGCGGTTCATTCCGCTGTGGCGACCCCGCAAGGGACAAAGCCGACAAGAAAATGAATGAATGAATGATGTAAATGTTCCAGCATGAGTAAAACTCTTTATTAAATCTTCTCATATTAACTGGTAAGTTTGTCGTCTATAAATGCAATCGGTTCCATCGTTTATTATTTACTGATCCTTTAATGGTTTGTTCAGTTTCTCAGTTTGAATGGGTTAAGACCTTAAGATGGTGTCCAGCCGCCACCTACTGGCTGGTTTTAACCTGATATCTGTACTACCTTTTAATTAATAATACGCTACAAATAATCTCATAATCAAATAATAATGAATTAAAATCCTAATAGTGTGAATTTTACAATTGTAAATGCAGAGTAAATACTTTAATTTCACTTTCTAACAACACTTCTGAGTCCGTCTCTGCACTGCACAGATACTGTAGATCACTTTTATAATGATTTCTTTTGATTATTAAGAGTCACATGCAACATGGTTATTTAATTTCATTTAATTTGAATATTAAATAGATCTAATATTATATTACTAGAGCTAATATAATATTAAAATACCCTTATAGAAAACAAAATAGCAGCGAACTGAGCAGTAGAATGTAAATAATATAAATGTGTTTGTGAATCAGCTGTCCACTGTAAACCACCACAGTAAAATGCTCACAGTTTTATTTATTACTTATTCTTCAGGACACACAAAAGTAATTAAATTTGACATAAAAAAGTGCAGCACCCGTGTAAACATCTGAAATCTTTATTTGACGAGTGCTGACTAGTACATGCCAACTTCATCTGCAGTAAAGACAGCAACACAAAGCAATACGCAATGTTAAAAGATGCTGCATGTAAATGTTTGACTCTTCTAAAGCATAAAAACACCAAAATATGTTTGCAGATGTTTAAGAAACATGTTAACTGAAAAACAATGCTGTAGTCAGATATTCTGCTTTGAAAATGTGCGTTATGTTCGGAACGGCTGTCGACCTCTGGTGGACAGTAGCAGCCCCAAAATGAGACACAGATTTAGTTCCACATGAGGTGGTTATAATTTAGCAAGTAATATAAATATTACGAAGGTAAACATTATGTGAGCAGGTTACATTGGAACACCATGTCCTAACATCACACTACGTGATGAAATTTGCAGTGATAAGCAGTTTGGCTGTTTGCACCAGACGAAACAGGACAGAAATTTAAATACAGCCATTCAGAAGCACAGAATAGCGCACTCACTGCACTCCAATGAAATGGTAAAGTTTATAATCTAATTAATACAGATTAAACCTCTTTAACATTATCAGGGTATATGCAGAAATCCTAAAGGTAGTTTCAATACCTTTTTTTGGACTTTCTCAGAATATTTTAAGACCTCATCGCCTCTTCAAGTTGTAATCAGTATCAAACCTTTAACTTAATAAACAGTTGACAATATACAGTTGTAGTTAAATAAACCAACGGTGCACAACCTTGCAACAGAACTCGGAAGAAACAAAGCTTGAAAGAATAAAGTACGCCATTGTTTTCAGCGACAGGCTTCAGCCACTGTTTAAACTCGTCTTTCTTTAACCAGGAGTACGCAAACTTACATTTTCCCATTTTACCGTCTGTTTCACTCTATGGTTTTGCTACATGTGGAGAGCGTCACACCACCTTCTCGCATTTTTTGCAAATTACGTGACATCAACTGGACAGAGGAGCTTGTCCGGACACACTCCGGCCTGAACTAATCGCGTGGATCGAGCACGCCGTTGTTAATATTTGGAGGAAAATAAATATATTTATGCTTTTTGGAGTCAAACACAGACTTTTTAATAACTTTTATTTTCTCAAAATTGATTTATGCACTTTTAATACTTTTTAAGACTCCGCGGACACCCTGATTATTAAATGTACATGCTGAGTCACTGATATGTGTTGACTTGCACTGAGTCACAGTTCTGACGTTCAATTTCAAACAATTTATTTTATTTTCAAGATCTGAGGTGAACTATCTGCTGCTGCTTTCAGTAGTGTGGCAATAAATGTCACGTAAAAGGGCATTCAAACTCACATTATTAGCATTTAACACTGAATAAAGCACATGAGCTGTACCTGAGGTGATCGCTGTTTACCTGTGAGAAATAGAAGCTAAAAAGCCTAAAGGTTACTAAAATAGAACATTTAGGTGTTGGTTAGATGTCAGATGTCTCGTCGGGACTTGTGGAGCTGCCCATCCTTTGATTTGCTCTTCCATGTTTTGGCTTTCAGCGGTGACATTTACATTACACTGAACGAAACTGCTTCAGTCCAGTTGAAGTTCAGTTTAATTTACTAGAACTATGTTAATCTGTTTGACACAATCTACATTGTAAAAAGCGCTTTAAAAGTAAAAATGAATGGAATAAGTAGTGAAGTATACAGGCATCACTGTGCCATTTAGTAAAACCTGAAACAATGTCGCAATAGTTTGGCAACCTCAACTGCTAGGTGAAGACAGGACAGTTCAACACTTTAACAATAGGAGTGCATTAAGTTAATATTGAACAAAATGAAAACACTTTATATTTGAAATGTCCTCATTTTTATTCATTACAGACCAAGAGTTTATTTACAATCTCAAAAAAATCTTCTTCTCTTCATCCAGACACAAACGCTGGCCCCATTCAGGTCCTCCTCTTCATCAAACCACAAACACCAGCCCCAAACAGCTCCTCCTTTTAATGCAACCACAAACACCAGCCCCATTCAGCTTTTTCTATCTGTCAAGCCACAAACTGCCCCATGTTTGTGGCTTGACGGATTTTGTGGCTGAATATAAAGGAGGAGCTTAGTGTTAGTGGCTCGATGAAGAGGAGGAGCTTGGTGTTGATGGCTTGATGAAGAGGAGGAGCTTGGTGTTAGCAGCTTGACCTGAATGTCCCTCTAAACTGTTCTGATCTTCTTAATCTTTTCTTCTGGTGTTTGGCTTCAGGATCAAGACCTGGAACCAGTTCTGGAGGAGGATCTTTTCAAGAGGAATCCGCTTGTCTGGCTTACTTTGCAGACACGAGCAGATCAGATCTATGGCTTCTGTGAAGAAAGAAGGGAGAGATGTCAGGTTATTAGATTGCTACAAACTTTACGGTTAGTGTAAATGGTCACATTGTTTTAAGATCCTGTTTCATCATCCACATGCTCTCACCTTTGGATAGGTCTTCAGGCTGCCAGGTTCTTTTGACGATCTTGTGGAGCTCTTTTAGAGGGTAGTGTCCACACAGCATCTTGAACAACAGTTTGCCTAAAGAGTACACGATTGCAGGCTTGGCGTGGAACCTTCCATTCTGATAAAACTCCGGGGGAATACAAGCTCTTGAGCCTGGAGGAAAGAGAAAGATTTTGTCCCAATGCAGTTAGCTTTTTGTCTAAATCTCCATATTAACAAAATAACTTAATATAAATTGTGACCATTATCATACATACCCCAAAATGTTGTATAGCCAGTGTTTTTCATGAGGCTTCCGGTGCCAAAGTCCATCAGTTTCACCTGCAAGGTGTGGGGGTTGATGAGCAGGTTCTCCAGCTTGATGTTGCTGTGGTAGACGCCCCTTTCACAGCATGCGTTGGCAGCAGTGACCACCTGGTGCATCACCACTCGTGCTTTCGCTTCGCTGATTTTTTGACCATTCCAGGATACAAACTGGTCCAGGCCCACACCTGATTTGGGACTCTCTAGCACCAGTATGTATTGGTCTGGTGTCTCATACCAGTCCAGCAGCTGTATTACTTGAGGAACGTTCGGACCTCTGCTCATCATAATCATCAATCCGACCTCTTGTGGAACAGTCTTGTCAGATGGTTCCTGCAGGAGAGATAATAGACATATGATAGTGAGATGTGATTGAACTGAAGTGGAGACTATTTTAACAATTTTGTGAGTGTGTACTTACAATCGTGATCCTTTTCAGTGATTTGCTCTTCTTCACGCATTTGATTTCCACCTGTTGACCAAGAGAAAGCGACAGTTAATTCACACGATCCAGTCATGTAACATTCATCAAATTTACATTGCAAGGGAAAAGCACAAAATCTTTTTGTCATGTCTGAAACAAACCTTTCGGCAATCCGACAGACGAATTCCATCATAGACGGCTCCTGATGATCCGTGACCTATCAAGTGATGGATTTTATATTCCTGGGAGATTCTACCTGTAAATAAAACAATGAAACAAACAATGAAGTACATTTATAGCATAAACCATCAAAAAGCTGAGTGAAGATTGCTTTAGAATAGCTCTATTTTAACAAACTGTTATTAATATTAAAGGTGCCATATAATGGACTGCTTCAGTTAAATTGTTCTCTGATATCTATATTATAGGTATATTATGGCTTAGGTATGTTTAAAAATCTGCTCATGTATTATTGCGTCCTGACACAGATCTGTTATAGGAACATTCTGCTGTATGGATATTGCATACTAAATTTGATATATCGTGCAGCCTCAATCTTAGCCATGTTATGGTAGACAGACACTCAAATGTTTGAGCTTGGCATGCATGGTTCAGGTTCAGTGGTTTAAATAATCTCAAACACTAAACATCAGTACTTGCTAATATATAAACGGGGTCAGATTCACACAAAAACTTGATTAGCTAAAAAATTATTACGATTTAAAAGGTTTTTAGTGCAATTCTCAAAAAACACTTAAGAAATATTTTCTTTGTGGAACATTTTTTCTCATGAATACAGTTTGGAGCTATTTGATTAGTATAGTATTAGTATTAGTATAGTTTAGTATAGAGCTATTCGTGATAACATTGGTAATAACAACGTTTTATATTCTGTAATATGTTCACTCAGAACTTAAGTAACTACTATTATTATATGCAGTGCACTAAAAAGCTCAATGTTTTGTTTTAGATTATTATATAACTTCCAGTGAAGTATAATGTACTTCAGTATAAAAACCACTTAATAAACTGACCTGTATTTCCTTCCCAATGAAATGGGGTTTCCTGTTCTGTTTTCCAAAAAACGTCCTCCGATGAGGATGAGGTGCTTTCCTCGGACACGCTGGAGTCGCTGGGAGCGTTTTCCTCATCGTTGTGGTGGTCAGCGGTCAGCGAAGACGCACAAGAGTGCCTACTGTGCACTGAAGCGCGGTCAGATTCGCTGATCCCCGCGGTGCCAAGCGAAGACGCACAAGAGTGCCAACTAAACACTGATGCGCGGTCAGATTCGCTGATATCCGGGGTGCCAAGCGAAGACGCACACGAGTGCCAGCTGTGCACTGAAGCGTGGTCAGATTCGCTGTTTCCCGCAGTGGTTAGAGAAGACACGGTAAAGTTCCAGCATTCAGTGTCACCGTGCTGTCCAGTTTCTGTTGACGGGGTCTTAACAGGGGTCTGTATAGACACGCACCTGTTGACCCGCTCGTCATGAACTGGCCTCGGCGACACACTCGCAGCTCCACCATCAGGGGATCTCTGAGTTTGTGGGCTGCTCGGCTGGCTCTGTTTGGCTCTGGTTGTAGTTTTCTTGCATTTCCGAGAAAACCATTTCCAGAACCTCTTTAGTTTCTTCTCGGTTTTCTGTGGTGCTGGGCTTGGAGAAACACCAGCTCCAGTATAAATGTGAGAGATGAACGCGGCGTTGCTTGGTCCGGCTTCATCATCAGAACATCTCTGGTGCTCGAGGTCGCCCTCGTTTGAGCGCTGGTTCTGCTGGGTTTTCCCGGATTTCCGAGAAAAGGCCCAGTTACAGAACTGTTTTACTTTCTTTCCAACTCGTCCCATTGTTTTAGATATCTTTCCAAAATCGAGAGAATCGTTATCAACGGTGAACTGAATATTTAATATATCACAATCAACTGAAAAACTGAATAAATCAGATATAAAACGCAGATCTGGTGATATAATACAATTCAAGCAAGGTGTTGTAAGAGAATGAGCTTCGCTGTTATTCTACACCATTCTTTTTTTTTTTTTTTTTTTTTTTTTTTTAATTGCATAACAAGAACAATAGCATACAAAAAATGAGGAATACAATGCTTACTTTTTTTTTTTTTCTATTCTACACCATTCTTAAAGAACTACGATGGAACGTTTGACGTAATGGCTCATTTGCATACAGCGCAGTGAGGCAGCATCATTTAAAAGAAAACAGATAATATTTACAGAAAATGTAGATCTTAGCTGTGTTTAAACACATTTCTTCTTTCAAAAGCTTCTTATCACGGTTTACAATATCTTATCTGTCAAACTCAGAGCTGGAATCACTCACAAACATGAATTATTTATTGATAATCACAATTACGTGGGGAGGGGGTGTGGTGTTTAATGCTTTATTTCCATGAAGGATGTCAATACAAGATGTGTGTTTGGTGGGGTAGGAGTCTTCCCTTTAAATCGTGGAAAAATGTTTGATCTGATCTGTATTAAATAATAGATCTACTACTAATCAAAATATGTTCACATGAATTTGACCCGCCCCCCCCTCCTTTCTCCCTCGCCCATAATGGTTCAATCCTTGTAAATGCATGATGGCGCACAGCGGTGATAAACACTGTAAGTGCTCTAAATACACATTTTTCTTGTCAAATTGGTGTTTGTGACTACATATAGCCGAAAAGTAAAGTCAGATTAGATTCCTAGTGTGTATTTAAAATAAATAATCATTTTAATTTAATTGTAATGCATTAATGTGCACTTCTTTGACCAAAGTTTTTCGTATGAAGGGCCAAAAACCAAGTATCATTGAGAGCCGTGACTGAAGGTGGGGTTGCCACCCGTCCTTTAAAATACGGAATCGTCCCGTATTTGAGAATGAAATTGCGCGTCCCGTTTTGAATCAATACGGGATGGGTTTTGTCGCGTATTTTTATCTTTTTTTTTTTAAGTAGCTTTTCATGCAAATCATTCCACACGCATTGTATGAAGATGCCTCATTTCCTACTTTTGATTGGGTAATACTTGATGTCATCGTTAATTTGATTGGTCTTTGTCCAGTGAGGAGGGCGTGTCTTTTAAGCAGAGTCTGTCAAGTCTTGACAGAGAGTAGCCTAATGACAGATGCTTCTCCAGGTAACCCCCCGCGTCTTAAAGTTTCAAAGTTTAAACGCAAGCGGCTGCAAAAGTACCGCAGAGAGTGGGAGTAAACTAATACCTGGCTGCAGAGCGGTAGAAATTGTTATCAAGCCAACTCCACGATTTGTCCGGAGAGCGTTCTCTGTGGCTCATGCGTCGTGCGACAGCATGCCTCCGGAGAGCAGCATTCCCGCAATGACAGAGCTCTTCTCCCGAAGCAGACATGGTTATAACAGTGACCCAGTCTGTGAAAATCTAGCTGGAGTCATTTTTTTTTTTTTTTTTTTTTTTTTGTAATTTACTGTTGTCTACATGAAATAAAGAACAGTATGTGAAAATAATAAAAAAATATAGGTATTTAATATTAACTGAGTAAAACCATATCAACAACTGAAATCACAGTGAAATGAATGGCTACAATCATAATTTCTTGGCCTGGTTTTCACACACCGGGTCACAAATTGTAATTTGTAAAAATTCTGTAAATACAAGTGGATCACGTTCCAATGTAATATTATGATTTGCTTGTTAAGATTAAGTCAGGCACATAAGCATTAATTTAATACATGAAACATTACATTTATTACATTAATAAACAACATAATGCCTATGTAAAGAAAATAAACGAGTAAATTGCAACTTTCCATATTTTTAAATTAGAAATAGGCTATTTGAAACATAAACTAGCTACAAACATTAGCTAGTAAAGTTATGTGCTGTTTCCATGTTTGGATAGGTGTTACTGCAAATAATGATAAATATTTAAGCCAAAATCTGTTATCAATACCACCCTTTAAAATTAGGTTCATTAGTATTTTCTTCTCTCCTCTAGGTTACAGCAGCTGAGTTAACACAGGTGTACCACACTATTAAACACAACATCATGCTATAACAGTGCTGCAGAGTTGTAAAAGAGAAAGACTGCCTGCATCTGATCTGTTTACACAGATTTCAATATAAGACAGTTTATTTTAATGTCCAAGTGTTCATACTTTCCTGAAAACATATTTTAAGTTGCGATTTACCACCACTGGCATGCTATTGGGCCTGCGACTGGGGATGTGGCCCCCGCTGCAGTATGCGTCCCTTATTTTTTTGTATTAAAAGTGGTAACCCTAGCTGAAGGTAAATATACCAAACTATAGTTGCTATGGGCAATTTCCTCATTTATTTCCTAATATTTCAAAATAAATATAAATCATTACTTTAAATCGTATTAACTAATGCAGTTTAACATTTTAAATGATAATTTGTTTTAATAAAAACATTATCACATTTATAACACAGTGGAGTTCAATGCTGAATACTCTAGTCTAGCAGAACCTGCCTTTGACTTGATTTGCTCATCAAAGTCTCGGCATTGTCAGGTGACAGTATGCACATTTAAACAAAATCTGATTTAATTTATACCATTTAATTAAAACATTTAATTTCAGTTAGCTTTTAACAATAAAATATCAAAGGTTACATTCAATTTGAATTGACAATCTCGAATCCATCCCATTCATTCTTCCTCTCTTCTTGTTAGATGGGCCAAATCAAAGGTTGCCATGGCCCAACTTTGGCCCTAGTTTGGCCCTCTCTGAACAATAGTTATTTATTGTGAAAAGCGTCAGACAAATAAACTTGAATTGAACTGAATGTACATGCCTATGCTGGTACGTGGAAGTTAGATCTCAGGTATAGTCTACTTCAATAACAGCCAGAATTGTAAAGCAAAAAGAAAACACTATTACTAAAACACTTTTATTAATGTTGTTATTGCTTTATATGGACTTAATTATTACTCATGATCCTTCCTCGTAAATAAACAAATGTAAAATGCATTTGTATGTGCAATGTATTTATGTGTTATGGAATTATTGCAATCTTGAAAAAGTCAATCATTAGAAAAAAACATGAATCCATGTGTGTAATGTTACAGTTTGACAGCATAAGTGTGCTATAAAACACAACCATACACAGTCTCATAAACCATTTGCATGCAAAACTACATTGCTGTGCAGGTTCACATCTGCATTGTACCGCCAAAACAGAAAAGCCATTGCCAATTCAAAGACTTCTACTATTTCAATTATTTCCTTTCATTAAATAGAGTATTTTAATGTCTCAGTGATGACAAAACAGATGGTTTTGCTCACAGATTAAGTTTATGAAGCCATCTACAGAGTTCTTCCTCTATTTTCACTAGATATAGTCTAGCTACATACAATATACAAAAGAGCGATTGACTGAGAGTGTGATCTACCTTCATTTCTGTACTGGTTGGAAGTGTCCGTGTAGAACTTTAGAACTGGTTATTATACATTATTATATTATACATACTATATTTTGTATATATAACACAAAAGGGTAATTACAAAATTGCGTAAGCACAAAATAATTCTCTTGCATTGCACAGCAAAAACCAAAAATAATTGTATGGGTCCAAATTGAGGTTTGTTTAATGCCAAAAACCATTACAGTATTATGTAAAGATTGGGTTCCAGGAGGACATTTTCTACTCTAAATATATCAAAACTCATCTATTTGGATTAGTAATGTGCGTTTTAATCTCATTTGGACAACTTTAAAGGTGTTTTTCCTCAATGTTTTGATTTTTTGTTTGTTTGTTACACCCTCAGATTCCAGATTGTCATATAGTCGTATCTTGGCTAAATATTATCCTATATCCTAACAACCGTACATCAGTGGAAAACTTTGATTTATTATTTTTATTTCAGTTGATGTATAAATCTCATTTTTCATCACTGTTTTTTGGGGATTTTCCTGATTACTGGAAACTGATTTCTGTCCTGATCGTCTTTGCATGACATTCATGTAAGACTATATTAAGAGCTGACAGTAGTTTGCGACATACTGTGGTGTATTGTTCGATATGGCAGTATTAATTACACGCAGCATTAATATTACACACACAGCTGTGTTTAAAGTTCAGATGGCACTGATGTTGAATGCTGCTGGACAGTTCAGGTCTTTGTCCAGTAGAGGTCAGTCTGTCGTGTTCATCAGAGGAGAGTTGATTGTTTTGTCTTGCATGTGTGACTTGGCAAAAAAAACTGAAATAATGAAGAGCGTAAAATCAGACACACCAATATACACAATACAAAAATAAATGTTTTGAACAGTTTTAAAAATGGGAAGAAAAAGTTGTCTCCGAAATGCAAAATATTAGTATTTACACTTAACCTTTTTCATTAAAACTACAGTAAAGTATGATGAATATGTTAGTAATTTATCAAATAAAATTTAGAGTAAAATGTAGTTTTCCTTCACCAAAAATAAACTGTCCACGTATGTGGATGTCATGCAACAGAGGAGTCCGATTGCATAAAAGTCCTTTTTTCTGTAACCTGCTAGTATATCTATTCTATTATTTTAAAGATGTGATAAATTGTCTTATATTGTCATAAAACAGACATTCAACAAATATATCGACATAAATAGTCATTTAAAATGACATATTTCAGCATCAAATGGCAATTTTACACATTGATATGGAAACAAATGAGCATTTTGCCTTCTAAACAGGGAAAGATCAGGTCAAGAAGTCAGTACAGAATAATTGAGAATATTCCAGAGGACAGTGGCAGTGACAGCAGTGATGAGTATGTGCCAGAAAATAGTATTTTACCCATACTGCAAACGTTTCTGCATATATATAAGTACTGTTATTATTGTTCCTACAATATGTGTTTTATTGTTATTATATTGTACTATTATTGTTTTTAATAAATGAGCTGATATGAATAGAATAACAGGCCATTCAAAAAACCATATTGTCAGCTAGGCATGGGACAATAACCGTTTTCAAGGTATAGCGTGGTTTCGAAAAGTCAAGGTTTTAAAACCGTCAAAATTTTCTGCAATACCGTTCCTAAGGTATGTGTAAAATTTTTATTGGTGTTTTTTTAATTTGTTTTGTATTTTAGGACAGCAGTATCTTCAGCAGAAAAGATATCTAAAGATGCCGTTTTATATTGTAAAAAAATCTGTTTTTGAAACAAATGAAGACAGCAGAAGTCAATAATTCATTTAGCCTGACATGTTTACTCTTACAAAATATTTTAAATGTTTCTCAAAATAAAATATATTGTGTTCAAAAGGTAAAAAAGTTTTTGTTTTTTACCCAGACATTTAAAAAGAATATATTTTAGAGCAGTAATCATAAAACCGTGAAACCGTGATATTTGTATCCAAGGTTATCATACCGTTAGAATCTTATACCGGCCCATGGCTATTGTCAGCTATGTCTTTATGTCCCATTTTACACCTTTGTTGCATGGTGTCCACTTATGTGGACAGTTAAATAACTTTTAAATAAAACTTTTGTAAAAATGAAAATGGATTTCATTTTAGTGTCAAATTAAAGTTATAAAAATAATAATAAAAAAATCCAGATAATGTTTTTCATAATTCATGCATGAAATGGTTAAATAAGTGGAAATCAAATACAGCAACATCTAAAAGTATTTTAAATGAGAACATTTTAGATGGAAAAGTGAAGTGATTGCTTTCATATTAATGTTGCATTGTTTTTTGATTACACATGATTAGAAAGTATAATTGCTAATTAATGTAGATGGAAATTTGTAAATTTGACAGTTCATATTCACAAAATGAGGGGAAACACAAATATTATTTAACTTTCAAATGTGAAAACTGTACTTAAAAACGTGGAAGAGCATTTTAGTATTTGTATTGGTTTCAATGGATTAAATATCAACATATTTTATTAACAAAAATTAAATAATAATATCATAGAAATTTAATTATTTTGTCTTGAATAAGTAATTTCACACAAAGGCTGTTTTCATATACTCCACAAGACCAAATAATATCATACATTAAAATAACACCCTCTTAAATCTTCGCCTGGATGATCCATGAGTGTTTTTTTTTCTTTTTTTTTGAATAATTCTCCTGGTCATTCTTTTGTTTTCAGTATTGACTGTATGATTCGAGAATTCATCGTGTCACACCAACGCAATTATTACAAAAGGTAAGAACATGCACTGATGCACTCACTGACTTTACCTTCTCAAAATATTGTGGAAAACTGCTCTTGTTGACAATAAGAGAAATAATACAGGTCCCATATGTTTGATAGATGTCATTTTATTAGAGGACACTATGTGTGTTACATACCTTATTAATATTCCAATTAGGTTACTATATTTGAGGAAATGTTCTACAGTTCACTTTTAAAATCATATATATATATATATTAAGTAACCTTCCTGACCCTGGTTTTATTGTTAGGTTAAATTATTAAACACCTTATTGTTATTAGCTAATTAAATTAATCTACTTACATTAATACTGTTAACAATAAACAGATAATGTTCCAGCAGACAAGTGCCAAATACCAGTGTGTTTTCTGTTTAAAATAAATCTTGATTAACAATTGATCTCGACTGAATTTAAAAAGGAAAAAAATACAGTTACAGGGTCTCGAACCAATAATCATTGTATTGAGAAAGAAAGGTGATTTAAGTGACTTTGAATGTGGCATGGTTGTTGGTGCCAGACGGGCTGGTCTGAGTATTTCAGAAACTGCTGATCTACTGAGATTTTCACGCACAACAATCTCTAGGGTTTACAGAGAATGGTCTGAACAAGAGAAAATATCCAGTGAGCGGCAGTTCTGTAGACGCAACGGCCTTGTTGATGCCAGAGGTCAGAGGAGAATGGCCAGATTGGTTCGAGCTGATAGAAAGGCAACAGTAACTCAAATAACCACTCATTACAACCGAGGTCTGCAGAAGAGCATCTCTGAACGCACAACACATCCAACCTTGAGGCAGATGGGCTACAGCAGCAGAAGACCAAACCGGGTGCCACTACTGTCAGCCAAGAATAGGAAACTGAGGCTAGAGGGTCAGAATTTGGCATCAACAACATCAAAGCATGGATCTATCTTACCTTGTATCAACGGTTTAGGCTGCTGGTGGTGGTATAATGGTGTGGGGGATATTTTCTTGGCACACTTTGGGCCCATTAGTACTAATTGAGCATCGTGTCAATGATACAGCCTACCTGAGTATTGTTGCTGACCATGTCCATCCCTTTATGACCACAGTGTACCCATCTTCTGATGGCTACTTCCAGCAGGATAACGCGCCATGTCATAAAGCGTGAATCATCTCGGACTGGTTTCTTGAACATGACAATGAGTTCACTGTACTCAAAATGGCCTCCACAGTCACCAGAGCTCAATCCAATAGAGCACCTTTGGGATGTGGTGGAACGGGAGATTTGCATCATGGATGTGCAGCCGACAAATCCGCAGCAACTGCGTGATGCTATCATGTCAACAGGGACCAAAATCTCTGAGGAATATTTCCAGTGCCTTGTTGAATCTGTCATGAAGGATTAAGGCAATTCTGAAGGCAAAAGTATTACATAACAAAATATTTTGAAGAATGTTGGAAACATTCAACCACTTGAGGGTAAAATTCGGACCAATTCTCAAAAAAAGCACATTTTTATTTTTGGGTTATCTATTTTTGAACTTTGGGTGAACTAATTCTGAAAATAGGCATCACGGTGGCGCAGTGGGTAGCATGATTCCCTCACAGCAAGAAGGTCACTGGTTCGAGCCCCGGCTGGGTCAGTTGGCATTTGTGTGTGGAGTTTGCATGTTCTCCCTGTGTTTGCGTGGATTTCCTCTGGGTGCTCCGATTTCCCCCACAGTCCAAAGACATGTGGTATAGGTGAATTGGGTAAGCTAAATTGTCCGTAGTGCATGCGTGTGACGTTGGATGTGTATGGGTGTTTCCCAGTGATGGCTGGTTCATTCCGCTGTGGCGACCCCAGATTAATAAAGGCACTAAGCTGTAAAAGAAAATGAATAAATTCTGAAAATAAATTCCCCTTCACATCGGACCAATTTAATTACAATGAATTAATTTTTTAATGTTACTTAGTGGTCAGTTTAAGTACCCTTAGTTACAATGACTTTTGTCAAATGTACATGGGTGCATGAGTAAAAAATTGTTCATTTTTGGTAAAACAATTTTAAGAAATGAGGTGTCACATCAAAGTACAACAAAACATTGTGTTTAGAGGTTTTTAGTTGTCGTTTGAATGAGACCAATGAATCCGCATAAAAACAGTGCAACTAGCTTTAGATGCGGTGGCGCAGTAGGTAGGGCTGTCGCCTCACAGCAAGAAGGTCGCTGGTTCGAGCCTCTGCTGGGTCAGTTGGCATTTCTGTGTGGAGTTTGCATGTTCTCCCCACGTTCGTGTGGGTTTGCTCCGGTTTCCCCCACAGTCCAAAGACATGCGGTACAGGTGAATTGGGTAAGCTAAAATTGCCCGTAGTGTATTTGTGTGAATGAGTGTATGGGTGTTTCCCAGTGCTAGAAGGGCATCCACTGTGTAAAACATGTGCTGGATAAGTTGGCGGTTAATTCCGCTGTGGCGACCCCTGATTAATAAAGGGACTAAGCCGAAAATAAATAAATGAATGAATAGCTTTAGATGCATCATGTGACATTATAGCAATTCACATTTAGCCAAAGCTTGTTTGAACAAGGCCATGATTGTTGTCAATCGGTCAAAATGTTTGTGCTTTTAACAGTTGTTTATTTACATCATTTAGAGTCCTGTATTAAATATGATGATGGAGGGTATAGATTTGGTTAAGAGGTAAACTCTTTCTTTCAGTGTTCACTTTATATCAATTACAAAGACGACGGTTCTTCAGCTCAAAAAGGTACTAAGAAGTTGATTGTGTAAATTTGTGTCTGTTTTCAAAGCCAAACAACTAAAGAAATGCCCAAGTTTTTAGAAAAATTTGCTACCAAATCGATAATTTTGGCCACAGTAATTAAAAGTTTGATAAAAAATAAAGTTTTACAAGTTTAAAACGATTTTAAAACAGAGCACACAGCACAAAAATCTGTGTACATTTAACTCAATTTGAGTTTAACTTAACACTTCGTGGGTGTACATATGACTCCCTCCTTAAAATAACACTTTCTAAAGTGTGAAATTTGTGCATTACTCACAGAGTTCATTTTAACACAGTAAGAGTTTATTCTCACATCGAACTGGAGTGTGTGTTACCCCTTAAAGTGTTAATATATTACCTTTTTTCCTATATTATAAATTTGGTGTGTGTGAACAGTGATTAAGTATGTTGAAAATAGTTTTAATTTATTAAATGTTCATTAATCTTTTCAGAAACAATTTCAATACATTCAACTCTTTGCATTTTAAAATGCAACAAGACATGTTTCGAGTTTAAGTAAAACATACTGGTTTAATCACGGTTTGTCCGAAAGAACTGGTTAGAGTAAAAGAACTGGACTTCCCATCACTAGTGGGAAATAAACTTTTAACCCAATATGCAGTGTAACACTGAAAAAAACCCTTAAATATACGCTCTTTCACACTCGTGGATTAAAATGTACTCCGGTTTTAAAACTGAACAACACCAAAAAAATCACACTGTATATTTAACGCTGGAATTTTTGCTGTGCATGCTTGTAATGAATTACAGCGATTTTACCGTCTTTATCACCACAGCCAAAAGAAGACGCTGCAATCCTGGTTTGTAGACGTTAAATCAGGTTTATTTTGTACGTTAACATAATGGATATCTATACAGCAGGGGATATTAGTGTATCCTGTCACATTTGCCATACAAAAACTGTGCAAAATAAAACGCACGCACTGTGTGTGTGTCTCTGTGTGTATGTTGTTGAACTTTGCATCAACATTGTGTGACTCATCGTCGCAGAAAAGCTTGAATTAACTCCACAACAAATACATCAAATAATCATTAGAAAAGTTCTCACTGTAGTATTTCTAGTAGTAAGTAGCATTAAAGGCACAGGCCACAAAAACAGCTACAGTGTGTTCAGAGCAGAAAATCCAATATTCTGAAAGGTATAATGAATAATCTGATGGGTGTTTTGAGCTGAAAGATTACAGACACATTCTGGAGACACAAAAGACTTCTCTAAATGTTGAAAAAGGGGTAAAATAGGTGACCATTAAAATTCCATGATATTTCAGAAAAAAATCCTTAAATCATTGGCTAGCTAGAGACATTTCCATATTGGGTAGAATTCTTTTGATTAAGACAGAGGGATTATCTAAAATTATACAGCATATTTAACTTATCCTTTATATACTCCTCCCAAAATAGTTAAAACTATACATTCAATATTATTTACATTTATTTGGAAAAATAAAACACATTATTTGGTAAAAATCAAGAGTGTTTAGCTAAGCCGTATTCAGTGAAGTTTAATCTTAAACTAATTTCGAGAGGAGCACGTGCTCATGATTGACCTAGCTGGCCCACATTAGCTGATCATGATCCTTAAATCAAAGGATCCCAAGTCACTATATATATCCTCATTTCCTTTTTACAACTATCTTCGTCTTGAAGAAACCCCTCTCCTCCCCTTCTTCCACCTTTATCCAGAATGGGCGGCACGGTGGCCCAGTGACTAGCCCTGTTGCCTCACAGCAAGAATACCAATGGCGTCAGGTCCTCGCTGGGCCATCTGGTATTTCTGTGTGGAGTTTGCATGTTCTCCCTGTGTCTGCGTGGGTTTCCCCTGGGTTCCCCGGTTTCCTCCCACCATCCAAATATGCTCTATATTATAGATAAAATTAGGCTAAATGTTTTTTTTTTAATGTCATACTCTCAGGAAGTTCACCTTGACCTCAGCAGCGGGAGAGTTTGAGATCGACCTGAGCTCAATTTCCCCTCGCCCTGTGAAAGGGGGAGCCCTGGGCCCGAGGATCCCTTGAGCTCAGGGCTCTCTCCAGGGACAGCATGCCTAACAAGCTATGTATAAATCACGAGCTAAATGTGAACTCCTGAAATATGGTATCATATCCCAAATAATTTGTTTAAGAAAATTGGTGGCCTTGAATTTGTATTAAGATGTGATTATGATTGTTCAAAACTTCTTTTGAAGCTGTAATTTTCATACGCAAGCACTACTATTTTGTAAAATGATATTTACTGATAATTTTCCCCCTCATAAATCCACTCTTTGGAATAATAGCCTCTTAAAGCCCAAGGTGTTTTTTCACATGCATTTTTTATTTCTCTTTGGGCTTATTGGAACCTAATTAAAATAAAAATCTAAGTATCATCTTTTGATATGATGTACTTTAGAGAAAAATGATGTCCGTATATGAGGACTCGTGGTCCGAGTTTACATAAAACCCTTTTTTCTGACTGTTTTTTAATGCATTAATAACACACATATTTTTGAACATGTTTTGAGTATCAGAGAGTAAAAACAAGATTTTTTTGCCCATTTAGAACAGTTAAAAATAGTGTTTGGGACATTTCATATGCTGCAAAACAGTTGCCGGATGACACTGTATGTCTGTAACAAAATATAAAGCATTCAAAGTATTTTAAATAGCCACTTAAGAGCTAAAATGTGCTGTCCACGTATGTGGACACTCAAGCCCTAGGAGGATAGGGCTGTTATTATTAACAGAAAATCATTGTTTAAATGTGACTGGTACAGTAAAGGCATTATGTTTATTAATGGTTTGTTAGATGAAAATGGACTGCTACTATCTCGTAACAAATGTTTAAATAAATATAGAGTTAGAATTACAGATGAAGGTTATACTAAAATTTGTGAGGCTATACCTATTGCTTTGTTTAGGTTAATTCATAGTAATTATTTTGATCCCTCATGTACTTATGTAACTTTTCTTCCGTCTTTAAAAATATCAAATGTTGATATTTTCGATAATGAATGTACAGTAACAACAAGCTTATTTACAAAGAATTTAAACGCATTATCATGGGTAATTATATGTGTTATCATCTAGAAGTTGTTCAACCCTTAGTAGAAGACAAAGCTTTTACCTTTTATCTTAAATATCCTGTAGCACCTAAGGTTAAGGAAGCTCATTACAGGATTTTATTTAGGATATATCCTGTGAATGAGTTTATTCCAAAAAGATTTAACTTTGATGTTGACAAGTGTAGATTTTGTTCAAATCTTCCAGAAACACTTGATCACTTATTTCTTTTTTCCTGTGAATTCACTTCTAAATTCTGGTTTCACATCTATACTTGGCTTTGATTAAAGATGATTTCAGTCCCCCCTATTGTTCTAGAAGATATTTTCTTTTACAAATGTGATTTACATTTTTCTTTCTCTGATGTTGTGAACTTTATTTTACTAATGGGTAAACATCATATTCATTGTTGTAAATGGAATAAATGCAGGCCCTCTTTTAGATGTTTTCTTTCTGAGGTAGGGAAAGTGACTCAAAGCTTCAAATACTTCAGAGAAAATAAAATAACTGAAGCTCTTTGTATTTCATTTTCAGAATATTTATTGTTATAATGTTTTTTTTTTTTTACTTTGATGTCGGTCTTTTGTACTGCTTGTTGCTGTTGCAGTTGTAACAATTTTAATTTGATTTATTTATTTTAATGGTAAACATGCCTTGCATTGTTGATTGTTTTCTGTTTTGTGATGTAAACTTTTTGCAACAATAATAATAAAAAAAACCTTCAGATTTACTGCAGATGTATCGTAATAGTACTGCAGTTGTATCACAGTAGTTACACATAGTACATACACATAACATACAAATATAACTGTTGAAATCCAAATCCACTAAAGGATTGTTAGGCTGCATTAATTAGAGCAACACTTCCCAAAAACATTGCTTATATTAGTCTGTTTCTCTTTATCCAGAAGTCTGCATAATCTTGGATCTCAGTATCCTGAGCAGATGGCTGTCATGGTCATGGAGAACGAGTCGAGAACATGCAAAGACCCCAGTGACAGACGAGTCTCCGCATTGATCCCGTGGGCCAGTCTGAACACCCGCCAGTGACCTACTCAGACCTGGAGCTTCTCTCCATGATGGACGTCCAGCGTTCTCAAGCCTCTGGCACCCAGACTGCAGCTCTGCACAAGATGGTGACCAGAGGAGAACTGGTCATGCCCAGCTGTGCCTGGTCTCTCTTAAGGTATTTTTTGCTTTCAGGTCACTTCAATAGATCCTTTTTACAATGACGTCACTTCACTTACGCCTTTTCGCATCGCAGTGTATTTTTAGTTGCTGCTTACCTTTGAATGAATGCGATACTTCTCTGGAAAGTGTACAACTGAAAATATTAACATTGCACGTTGTGATTTAAGACTATTAAAGTATTGGACATGTGCCCAAAGGTTTCTCTTTCAATACTGAACCGCTTTCTGACTTTGAAAATCATTGTTTAAGTTATTAAGAGTAGAAGTAAGCTGTTGTTTATCAAGGAAAGTCTATGTTTGCAATATTTTCACTCATTAACTCAATTTATTTCCTCAATAATGGATTTATTTTACTTCGATGCTGCTGTGGATATAAATTTATATTATCTGTTATATGTAAATGTTCCAGCATGAGTAAAACTCTTTATTAAATCTTCTCATATTAACTGGTAAGTTTGTCGTCTATAAATGCAATCGGTTTCATCGTTTATTATTTACTGATCCTTTAATGCAGGGGTCACCAATCTCGGTCCTGGAGGGCCGGTGTCCCTGCTGAGTTTAGCTCCAACTTGCCTCAACACCCCAGATAGCAAGAACATTTGGGCCAAATGTGGGTGATAGCTGGCACATGTGGCGTAGGTATGGCACGGCTAAACAGATATGGGCCAGATTATTACCATATATGTTTTGCCATACATTCAGAATAGGCGGGAATGTTCTTCTGGTTCACAGCTCCTTTTGCAGTATGTGGGCCAGATAACAAAAAACACATAAGATCCTAGTAAGGTTCAGCTATGGCTGACACGGTAAACATCGACTTCTGGCTGACTTTGGGATGGCATTTGGAAAACACGTGAAACTAAACACAGGTGTATCGTTAGCAGACATCTGCCACGCCACACTTCAGTTGCCAAGACTTCTGTGCAAGTTTGACATTCTTCCCCCCTTCATTTGCTTCAGGTAAGTGATAATTTGGCATTTAAAGTGAGTTTACTTAAATATTCAATATTAAATATAAAAGTTAGAACTCATTGAGTGATTAGTTATTCATTTAATTAAGAAATGCGTCGAGTTGAATAGTATTTTCCTCTTTAAATGTGGTGTTTACATAACGTTAGTGCTCCAACAGTTTGCTGTTTAAATTAAGGTTAGCATTAAAGTTATTGCCAATTTTCAATTATGACAGAATACTAGTTATTTATTATAGATCAATATCAATTTGTGTAAATGTTCAGTCACGCTTCAGTGTGGTTTAATAAGGTTTAAAATAAAAGCGATCCCATAGGCCTAACATGACAGTAGAAGCCAATAGAAAAATTGTCTTATAATTGTAAAATGGACTAACAATATTGGTATAATGTTTCTGTAAAATATAGAGCCGAAACTCAACAACAAACATATATGAATCAACAAATTTTTGTTGTCTAATGGTAATTTGATATCATTAAATGTAATGTAACTAACTTGAATAACCCAGCGTTTGACCAGCGTGGCGCTGTAACGGAGACAGTTTTCAGCTCTTCTGGGTTCAGTTCAAAAGAAGAGCCCTTTACTCTTAATAACAAACTGGACAACAAAAATGACATCACTTAGAAAGCATTTAATCATAGCGATGTGATAATGGCACGATGTAATCTCTGCAATCTTCACTGCGACCACTGTATGTTCCTTTATATTCAATTTATACAATAGATTTAATCCAAACATACATTATTGATCCTAAAAAAATAACAGTGAAAAGTTTACAAGTTATTAAGCTGCTCAAATATAAATGTAAAAATAATATTATTGCATGTGTAAGTAGTTTGGTTTTTAAAGATTAACCTATGTTAGCTCTGTTTTGATCATTTTAACAGTTAAAAGGATAGTTCACACAAAAGTTGTAATTGTCATTATTTAATCTTCCTTCACTTGTTCCAAACCTGTTTAATTTCTTTCTTCTGTTGAACACAAAATAATTTATTTTGAAGAAACCTGAAAACCTGTGACAATTGACTCCAGTAGTATTTGTTTTTCCTATTATAACTCAATGGTTACAGGTTTTCAGCCTTCTTCAGAGTTTGGGAAATAATTTCTTTTTTTTTTATTTTTTTATTTATTTATTAATCATTTAAGTCTATACACTACAGAAATGCCTTTCTTAAATTTTCCCTGTTTCTAGTCCAAATATAAAAATAAATAAATAAATAAATCAAAAAGTTCTGCAGCTTTATTTTACAAATCTGTACACATAATCTAATATGTCAAAACCTGGAAAGTGTCAAAAATGAGATCTAGGCAATGTGGGCTGAAAATTTAAGTCAAGTGCAGGCCAGAAGATAATGACCTAGTAACTAGTGCTTGGGTTAATGTTCAAAAAGCTGGAACACTTTAGATTTGCAGAAATTTTTAAACTGATTTAAAATACTGGGATATTTATCATTAACAATTTATTGCAATTTTTTAAATAATGTGTAATCGGTAAAAAAACAACGAGTTTGAAAATGGTCAATATTTGAAAATATATAATATTTGAATGAATATTTAAAAATGTAACAGATTATATGTATTTGGTTACACCACACAGTTTAGCATTTTGATTTGTATTGTAATTTTGCAGATGTACCTCCAGGTTGTATTACTGATCATATTATTTACATTTTTCTTCACTGCAGGTGCTGTCAGACTGAAGCAATTAACCAGAAGGCATTCTAGGACAACACTCGTCACCAAGGAGGATACCGGTGCCCAAAAACACAGCGGTCCAACTCAGCCTAAACAAGCTAAATTGGACTTTTGTGCAGGATTGGGAGTGAAGGTATCTTCTGAATGTGAAGAGAAGTGTAGCTGCTTATGGGGCCGTTCACATATTGCATTTTTAGTGCACGCGGGATCACATTGGGATTGCATATTGTGCGCACTCACATTTCCCAAGCTCACCCAGTTGAAAACCATGAGTCACACGGCAAGAACTGACTGATCAGCTTCAGGCTTTGTATGGAATGTACATTTCTGTAGACTAATTACCTCAGACAAACACAGAACATCTAAACACTGCAGTGCTTTTTCATATTATGGATGTCGGTGGTTACAGGTATCCAGTCTTTTTCTAAATGTCTTCTTTTGTGTTTGATGTTCTGGGTCACTTCTGGGTCCGTCTCTGCACTGCACAGATACTGTAGATCACTTTTATAATGATTTCTTTTGATTATTAAGAGTCACATGCAACATGGTTATTTTATTTTATTTAATTTGAATATTAAATAGATCTAATATTATATTACTAGAGCTAATATAATATTAAAATACCCTTATAGAAAACAAAATAGCAGCGAACTGAGCAGTAGAATGTGAATAATATAAATGTGTTTGTGAATCAGCTGTCCACTGTAAACCACCACAGTAAAACGCTCACAGTTTTATTTATTACTTATTCTTCAGGACACACAAAAGTAATTAAATTTGACATAAAAAAGTGCAGCACCCGTGTAAACATCTGAAATCTTTATTTGACGAGTGCTGACAAGTACATACCAACTTCATCTGCAGTAAAGACAGCAACACAAAGCAATGCACAATGTTAAAAGATGCTGCATGAAATGTTTGACTCTTCTAAAGCATAAAAACACCAAAATATGTTTGCAGATGTTTAAGAAACATGTTAACTGAAAAACAATGCTGTAGTCAGATATTCTGCTTTAAAATGTGCGTTATGTTCGGAACTGCTGTCGACCTCTGGTGGACAGTAGCAGCCCCAAAATGAGACACAGATTTAGTTCCACATGAGGTGGTTATTATTTAGCAAGTAATATAAATATTACGAAGGTAAACATTATGTGAGCAGGTTACATCTAACACCATGTCCTAACATCACACTACGTGACGAAATTTGCAGTGATAAGCAGTTTGGCTGTTTGCACCAGACGAAACAGGACAGAAATTTAAATACAGCCATTCAGAAGCACAGAATAGCGCACTCACTGCACTCCAATGAAATGGTAAAGTTTATAATCTAATTAATACAGATTAAACCTCTTTAACATTATCAGGGTATATGCAGAAATCCTAAAGGTAGTTTCAATACCTTTTTTTGGACTTCCTCAGAATATTTTAAGACCTCATCGCCTCTTCAAGTTGTAATCAGTATCAAACCTTTAACTTAATAAACAGTTGACAATATACAGTTGTAGTTAAATAAACCAACGGTGCACAACCTTGCAACAGAACTCGGGAGAAACAAAGCTTGAAAGAATAAAGTACGCCATTGTTTTCAGCGACAGGCTTCAGCCACTGTTTAAACTCGTCTTTCTTTAACCAGGAGTACGCAAACTTACATTTTCCCATTTTACCGTCTGTTTCACTCTATGGTTTTGCTACATGTGGAGAGCGTCACATCACCTTCCCGCATTTGTTGCAAATTACGTGACATCACCCGGACAGAGGAGCTTGGCCGGACACACTCCGGCCTGAACTAATCGCGTGGATCGAGCACGCCGTTGTTAATATTTGGAGGAAAATAAATATATTTATGCTTTTTGGAGTCAAACCCTTTAACAAAAATTAAGACCTCGTAAAAACACGACACAGACTTTTTAATAACTTTTATTTTCTCAAAATTGATTTATGCACTTTTAATACTTTTTAAGACTCCGCGGACACCCTGATTATTAAATGTACATGCTGAGTCACTGATATGTGTTGACTTGCACTGAGTCACAGTTCTGACGTTCAATTTCAAACAGTTTATTTTATTTTCAAGATCTGAGGTGAACTATCTGCTGCTGCTTTCAGTAGTGTGGCAATAAATGTCACGTAAAAGGGCATTCAAACTCACATTATTAGCATTTAACACTGAATAAAGCACATGAGCTGTACCTGAGGTGATCGCTGTTTACCTGTGAGAAATAGAAGCTAAAAAGCCTAAAGGTTACTAAAATAGAAAATTTAGGTGTTGGTTAGATGTCAGATGTCTCGTCGGGACTTGTGGAGCTGCCCATCCTTTGATTTGCTCTTCCATGTTTTGGCTTTCAGCGGTGACATTTACATTACACTGAACGAAACTGCTTCAGTCCAGTTGTCACAGTTGAAGTTCAGTTTAATTTACTAGAACTATGTTAATCTGTTTGACACGATCTACATTGTAAAAAGCGCTTTAAAAGTAAAAATGAATGGAATAAGTAGTGAAGTATACAGGCATCACTGTGCCATTTAGTAAAACCTGAAACAATGTCGCAATAGTTTGGCAACCTCAACTGCTAGGTGAAGACAGGACAGTTCAACACTTTAACAATAGGAGTGCATTAAGTTAATATTGAACAAAATGAAAACACTTTAGATTTGAAATGTACTCATTTTTATTCATTACAGACCAAGAGTTTATTTACAATCTCAAAAAAATCTTCTTCTCTTCATCCAGACACAAACGCTGGCCCCATTCAGGTCCTCCTCTTCATCAAACCACAAACACCAGCCCCAAACGGCTCCTCCTTTTAATGCAACCACAAACACCAGCCCCATTCAGCTTTTTCTATCTGTCAAGCCACAAACTGCCCCATGTTTGTGGCTTGATGGATTTTGTGGCTGAATATAAAGGAGGAGCTTAGTGTTAGTGGCTCCATGAAGAGGAGGAGCTTGGTGTTGATGGCTTGATGAAGAGGAGGAGCTTGGTGTTAGCAGCTTGACCTGAATGTCCCTCTAAACTGTTCTGATCTTCTTAATCTTTTCTTCTGTTGTTTGGCTTCAGGATCAAGACCTGGAACCAGTTCTGGAGGAGGATCTTTTCAAGAGGAATCCGCTTGTCTGGCTTACTTTGCAGACACGAGCAGATCAGATCTATGGCTTCTGTGAAGAAAGAAGGGAGAGATGTCAGGTTATTAGATTGCTACAAACTTTACGGTTGGTGTAAATGGTCACATTGTTTTAAGATCCTGTTTCATCATCCACATGCTCTCACCTTTTGATAGGTCTTCAGGCTGCCAGGTTCTTTTGACGATCTTGTGGAGCTCTTTTAGAGGGTAGTGTCCACACAGCATCTTGAACAACAGTTTGCCTAAAGAGTACACGATTGCAGGCTTGGCGTGGAACCTTCCATTCTGATAAAACTCCGGGGGAATACAAGCTCTTGAGCCTGGAGGAAAGAGAAAGATTTTGTCCCAATGCAGTTAGCTTTTTGTCTAAATCTCCATATTGACAAAATAACTTAATATAAATTGTGACCATTATCATACATACCCCAAAATGTTGTATAGCCAGTGTTTTTCATGAGGCTTCCGGTGCCAAAGTCCATCAGTTTGACCTGCAAGGTGTGGGGGTTGATGAGCAGGTTCTCCAGCTTGATGTTGCTGTGGTAGACGCCCCTTTCACAGCATGCGTTGGCAGCAGTGACCACCTGGTGCATCACCACTCGTGCTTTCGCTTCGCTGATTTTTTGACCATTCCAGGATACAAACTGGTCCAGGCCCACACCTGATTTGGGACTCTCTAGCACCAGTATGTATTGGTCTGGTGTCTCATACCAGTCCAGCAGCTGTATTACTTGAGGAACGTTCGGACCTCTGCTCATCATAATCATCAATCCGACCTCTTGTGGAACAGTCTTGTCAGATGGTTCCTGCAGGAGAGATAATAGACATATGATAGTGAGATGTGATTGAACTGAAGTGGAGACTATTTTAACAATTTTGTGAGTGTGTACTTACAATCGTGATCCTTTTCAGTGATTTGCTCTTCTTCACGCATTTGATTTCCACCTGTTGACCAAGAGAAAGCGACAGTTAATTCACACGATCCAGTCATGTAACATTCATCAAATTTACATTGCAAGAGAAAAGCACAAAATCTTTTTATCATGTCTGAAACAAACCTTTCGGCAATCCGACAGACGAATTCCATCATAGACGGCTCCTGATGATCCGTGACCTATCAAGTGATGGATTTTATATTCCTGGGAGATTCTACCTGTAAATAAAACAATGAAACAAACAATGAAGTACATTTATAGCATAAGCCATCAAAAAGCTGAGTGAAGATTGCTTTAGAATAGCTCTATTTTAACAAACTGTTATTATTATTAAAGGTGCCATATAATGGACTGCTTCAGTTAAATTGTTCTCTGATATCTATTTTATAGGTATATTATGGCTTAGGAATGTTTAAAAATCTGCTCATGTATTATTACGTCCTGACACAACTGTTATAGGAACTTTCTGCTGTATGGATATTGCATATTAAATTTGATATATCGTGCAGCCTCAATCTCAGCCATGTTATGGTAGACAGACACTTAAATGTTTGAGCTTGGCATGCATGGGTCAGGTTCAGTGGTTTAAATCATCTCAAACACTTAACATCAGTACTTGCTAATATATAAACGGGGTCAGATTCACACAAAAACTTGATTAGCTAAAAGATTATTACGATTTAAAATGTTTTTAGTGCAATTCTCAAAAACACTTAAGAAATATTTTCTTTAAGGAACATTTTTTCTCATGAATACAGTTAAGTTATAGTATAGAGCTATTCGTGATAACATTGGTAATAACAACGTTTTATATCTGTAATATGTTCACTCAGAACTTAAGTATTATTATATGGAGTGGAGTAAAAAGCTCAATGTTTTGTTTTGGATTATTATATAACTTCCAGTGAAGTATAATGTACTTCAGGATAAAAACACGTAATAAACTGACCTGTATTTCCTTCCCAATTAAATGTGGTTTCCTGTTCTGTTTTCCAAAAAACATCATCCGATGAGGAAGAGGTGCTTTCCTCGGACACGCTGGAGTCGTTTTCCTCATCGTTGTGGTGGTCAGCGGTCGGCGAAGACGCACAAGAGTGCCTACTGTGCACTGAAGCGCGGTCAGATTCGCTGATCCCCGCGGTGCCAAGCGAAGACGCACAAGAGTGCCAACTAAACACTGATGCGCGGTCAAATTCGCTGATATCCGGGGTGCCAAGCGAAGACGCACACGAGTGCCAGCTTTGCACTGAAGCGCGGTCAGATTCGCTGTTTCCCGCAGTGGTTAGAGAAGACACGGAAAAGTTCCAGCATTCAGTGTCACCGTGCTGTTCAGTTTCTGTTGACGGGGTCATCACAGGGGTCTGTAAAGACACGCACCCGTTGACCCGCTCGTCATGAACTGGCCTCGGCGACACACTGGCAGCTTCAGCATCAGGGGATCTCTGGGTCTGTGGGCTGCTCGGCTGGCTCTGTTGGGCCCTGGTTGTAGTTTTCTTGCATTTGCGAGAAAACCATTTCCAGAACCTCTTAAGTTTCTTCTTTGTTTTCTGTGGTGCTGGGTTTGGAGAAACACCAGCTCCAGTATAAATGTGAGAGATGAACGCGGCGTTGCTTGGTCCGGCTTCGTCATCTGAACATCTCTGGTGCTCGAGGTCGCCCTCGTTTGAGCGCTGGTTCTGCTGGGTTTTCCCGGATTTCCGAGAAAAGGCCCAGTTACAGAACTGTTTTACTTTCTTTCCAACTCGTCCCATTGTTCTAGATATCTTTCCAAAATCGAGAGAATCGTTATCAACGGTGAACTGAATATTTAATATATCACAATCAACTGAAAAACTGAATAAATCAGATATAAAACGCAGATCTGGTGATATAATACAATTCAAGCGATGTGTTGTTAGAGAATGAGCAGTTCTGTATTCTACAGCATTCTTAAAGAGCTACGATGGAACGTTTGACGTAATGGCTCATTTGCATACAGCAGCGGGAGGCAGCATCATTTAAAAGAAAACAGATAATTACAGAAAATGTAGATCTTAGCTGTGTTTAAACACATTTCTTCTTTCAAAAGCTTCTTATCACGGTTTACAATATCTTATCCGTCAAACTCAGAGCTGGAATCACTCACAAACATGAGTTATTTATTGATAATCGCAATTACGTGGGGAGGGGGTGGTGAAATTTAATGCTTTATTTACATGAAGAATGTCAATACAAGATGTATGTTTGGTGGGGTGGGAGTCTTCCCTTTATATAGTGTAAAATTGTTTGATCTGATCTGTATTAAATAATAGAACTGCTAATAATCAAAATATGTCCACGTAAATTTGACCCGCCCCCCTCCTTTCTCCCTCGCCCATAATGGTTCGATCTTTGTAAATGCATGATGGCGCACAGCGGTGATAAACACTGTAAGTGCTCTAAAGACACATTTTTCTTGTCAAATTGGTGTTTGTGACTACATGTAGCCGAAAAGTAAAGTCAGATTAGACTCCTAGTGTGTATTTAAAATTAATAATCATTTTAATTTAATTGTAATGCATTAATGTGCACTTCTTTGACCAAACTTTTTCGTATGAAGGGCCAAAAACCAAGTATCATTGAGAGCCGTGGCTGAAGGTAAATATACCAAACTATAGTTGCTATGGGTAATTTCCTCAATTATTTCCTAATATTTCAAAATAAATATAAAGCATTACTTTAAATCGTATTAATTAATGCAGTTTAACATTTAAATAATAACTTGTTTCAATAAAAACATAATCACATTTATAACACAGTGGAGTTCAATGCCGAATACTCTATCAAGCAGAATCTGCCTTTGACTTGATTTGCTCATCAAAGTCTCGGCATTGTCAGGTGACCGTATGCACATTTAAACAAAATCTGACTTAATTTATACCATTTAATTAAAACATTTAATTTCAGTTAGCTTTTAACAATAAAATAACAAAGGTTACATTCAATTTGAAATGACAATCTCGAATCCATCCCATTCATTCTCCCTCTCTTCTCGTGGGATGGTGGGCCAAATCAAAGCTTGCCATGGTCCAACTTTGGCCCTCTGAACAATAGTTATTGTGAAAAGCGTCATACAAATAAACTTGAATTGAACTGAATGTACATGCCTATGCTGGTACGTGGAAGTTACATCTCAGGTATAGCCTACTTCAAAAACAGCCAGAATTGTAAAGCAAAAAGAAAACACTATTACTAAAACACGTTTATTAATGTTGTTATTGCTCTATATGGACTTAATTATTACTCATGATCCTTCCTTGTAAATAAACAAATGTAAAATGTATTTGTATGTGCAATGTATTTATGTATTATGGAATTATTGCAATCTTGAAAAAAGTCAAACATTAGAAAAAAACATGAATCCATTTGTGTAATGTTACAGTTTGACAGCATAAGTGTGCTATAAAACACAACCATACAGTCTCATGCATCTCATCTCACTCTCAGTCACATTACAGATTACACAATAATCAAACACTTGGAAACAAATGTGGTGGGAACCCAGGGGGTGGGTTGAAGTTAGGACGAATCTAAGGGCCCACGCCATTTTGGGGCCCTATTAGGTTACTATTCGGGGGCCAATCAATCCACACAACGCCCCCACAACAATAGAAGATTGGAAAAACGTTGCCTGGTCTTATGAGTCTCGATTTCTGCTGCATTTGGATGGTAGGATCAGAATTTGGCGTCAACAACATGAAAGCATAGATCCATCCTGCCTTGTATCAACGGTTCGTGGTGGTGGTGTAATGGAGTGGGGGATATTTTATTGGCACACTTTGGTCCAATTAGTACCAATTGAGCAATGAGTATTGTTGCTGACCATGTCCATCCCTTTATGACCACAGTGTACCCATCTTCTGATGGCTACTTCCAGCAGGATAACGCTCCATGTCATTAAGCGCGAATCATCTCGGACTGGTTTCTTGAACATGACAATGAGTTCACTGTACTCAAATGGCCTCCACAGTCACCAGATCTCAATCCAATATAGCACCTTTGGGATGTGGTGGAACGGGAGATTCACATTATGGATGTGCAGCCGACAAATCAGCAGCAACTGTGTGATGCTTTCATGTCAGTATGGATCAAAATCTGAGGAATATTTCCAGTACCTTGTTGAATCTGCCACGAAGGATTAAGGCAATTCTGAAGCCAAAAGGGGTCCAACCCGGTACTAGTAAGATGTACCTAATAAAGTGGCCGGTGAGTGTACATGTATGGGTTCAAATTATTGAGGTTTCTTCAATGCCAAAAATCATTAGAATGTTAAGTCAAGATTGTGCTCCATGAGGACATTTTGCAAACTTATATCAAAACTTATTTTTTACCTAACTTTAAACCCTCAGACTCCAGATTGTCATGTAGGCTAAATATTGTCCTATCTTAAGAAACTATACATCAATGAATGAATAGAAAAAATAATCCTAAAAAACAGAATGAGTACACTGAATGTGTTTCTCATATATACACGTACTTTATTAAGAATTATATATATTTTACAGAGGAAATCTAGTCGAGACTAATTGGAAGTTCCTTCAGTTGCTGCCCTGGTACAACCGGGTGTTTGGGTTTTCCAGAAGCTTCACTGTAAACAAGAGAAAAGCAAAGATATTTATGACAAGGTTATCATGGGGATGCATTAGTAAGAAATGTATATATACAGTATCATTCCAACTAAAAAGATAATTTTTAATGGTCCTAAGTATTCAGACCCTGTGCAGATATTTAACTCAGGTGCCATCCATTTCCACTTAAACCCAATTAAGCATCTCTTAGAGAGGACTAAAAAGGCATGTTTACCATCCAACCTGACAGAACTGGAGAGGATCTGCAAGGAATGGCAGATGAATACCAGAATCCAGGTGTGAAAAACGTGTTGCATCTTTCCCCAAAAAGGCTCAAAAGAGTGCTTCTACTACTGAGCAAAGGGTCTGAATACTTAGGACAATGTGATATTTCAGTTTTTTTCAGGGAGATCGGGTGGTTCGAAAGACCCACCCCTCACTCACAATGGTAAAGAATTTGTCCCATACACGAGCTCATTTGTCCTATTTTGACTGCTATGCCATCATAAATAGTGAAAATAACCCATAGAAAGTGGTTTCAAGAAGTGGAATCCTCTGGTGGCTTTCGCTTTGGTGCTAATCAGTTTTGTCCAATGCACACAATTATTTTTCATGAGTTCAACATCCAGTTGTGCAAAAAAACATACAATCTGACGCAAGAAGTCATCTTTTGCTACTGTATTGTTTTTTTTTTTTTTAAAGAAAATATTTTACAAGTAACTTTTATTATAAATCTTGGAGCTTATTCTTGAAACAAAAAATGACTAATGAAAAGGCGTGAAGCACTAAAAGTGTCCTATATTAAAATAAATATGAATACTATTTTGGCTATTGTCGTTATCCATGATTTTTCAAATGTACTTTTTTTTGCTTATGATGACCATCCGACAATCTATTTCAGCTAAAATAGTGCTTAAAATGTCACTAAAATGCAGTATTTAAATCCAATAATTAAACAGTAGCCTGAATGAGGCCTATAACTGCAAAAAGGTCCATATTTTGAGAAAAAAAGAACCACCCCTTTCACCAGGCTGGCCAAAGCTGGATTTATACTTTCGCCTAGCGCCACATCGCGCACCTCACAAAACAGACGAGGCTTTTATACTTGCTGCGTTCGCCGTTGTGATATTCTTTATAGTTTCCAGAACTACATCATATCATTCAATATTTTAAAACTAATTATTATTTTTACAAATTATTTTAATAATTATAAGGATTTTTTTAACCATTCAATATTTTTTTTTAATCAAACTTTGATGCATCACTTGCTTTTGTTCATATCTCGGACAGTTTTACCTATTAAAGTTTATTAAAATATATATATTTATAATATATATTTTTTATTATGGCAAGAATAAAAGCAAAAAAAAGTACACTTACTAAAAAATACAGATGTTAAGATTATTGTCTGGCTAGTTTCTTTCCTATACTTATGCTAAAAGGGCAATAATGGTCCACCATTATCACCAATAAACTTGTAAACCGATAGGTTCAAATATTCCTTTGCAGTTATCAAAGAAATAATTTGTGCCTTAATTATATTTTAATTAAAATAAATATTTAATTAACAATTAAATTTTTTTAAATTTAAAATTGTAACATACAGGCAGTGCAGAATTATTAGGCAAATGAGTATTTTGACCACATCATCCTCTTTATGCATGTTGTCTTACTCCAAGCTGTATAGGCTCGAAAGCCTACTACCAATTAAGCATATTAGGTGATGTGCATCTCTGTAATGAGAAGGGGTGTGGTCTAATGACAACAACACCCTATATCAGGTGTGCATAATTATTATCCTTTCCTTTGGCAAAATGGGTCAAAAGAAGGACTTGACAAGTTCGAAAAGTCAAAAATAGTGAGATATCTTGCAGAGGGATGCAGCACTCTTAAAATTGCCAAGCTTCTGAAGCGTGATCATCGAACAATCAAGCGTTTCATTCAAAATAGTCAACAGGGTCACAAGAAGCGTGTGGAAAAACCAAGACGCAAAATAACTGCCCATGAACTGAGAAAAGTCAAGCGTGCAGCTGCCAAGATGCCACTTGCCACCAGTTTTGCCATATTTCAGAGCTGCAACATCACTGGAGTGCCCAAAAGCACAAGGTGTGCAATACTCAGAGACATGGCCAAGGTAAGAAAGGCTGAAAAACTACCACCACTGAACAAGACACACAAGCTGAAACGTCAAGACTGGGCCAAGAAATATCTCAAGACTGATTTTTCTAAGGTTTTATGGACTGATGAAATGAGAGTGAGTCTTGATGGGCCCGTGGCTGGATCGGTAAAGGGCAGAGAGCTCCAGTCCGACTCAGACGCCAGCAAGGTGGAGGTGGAGTACTGGTTTGGGCTGGTATCATCAAAGATGAGCCTTTTCGGCTTGAGGATGGAGTCAAGCTCAACTCCCAGTCCTACTGCCAGTTTCTGGAAGACACCTTCAAGCAGTGGTACAGGAAGAAGTCTGCATCCTTCAAGAAAAACATGATTTTCATGCAGGACAATGCTCCATCACACGCGTCCAAGTACTCCACAGCGTGGCTGGCAAGAAAGAGTCTAAAAGAAGAAAAACAATTGACATGGCCTCCTTGTTCACCTGAGCTGAACCCCATAGAGAACCTGTGGTCCATCATCAAATGTGAGATTTACAAGGTGGGAAAACAGTACACCTCTCTGAACAGTGTCTGGGAGGCTGTGGTTGCTGCTGCACGCAATGTTGATGGTGAACAGATCAAAACACTGACAGAATCCATAAATGGCAGGCTTTTGAGTGTCCTTGCAAAGAAAGGTGGCTATATTGGTCACTGATTTGTTTTTGTTTTGTTTTTGAATGTCAGAAATGTATATTTGTGAATGTTGAGATGTTTTATTGGTTTCACTGGTGAAAATAAATCATTGAAATGGGTATATATTAGTTTTTTGTTAAGTTGCCTAATAGTTATGCACAGTAATAGTCACCTGCACACACAGATATCCTCCTAAAATAGCTAAAACTAAAAACAAACTAAAAACTACTTCCAAAAATATTCAGCTTTGATATTAATGAGTTTTTTGGGTTCATTGAGAACATGGTTGTTGTTCAATAATAAAATGAATCCCTTAAAAATACAACTTGCCTAATAATTCTGCACTCCCTGTATACATCATATCATTCCAAACTTTTTAGCAAAAACTTTCCTCCTTTCCCACGGCTGTTGCAATTTAGCCATGAATTATTGATCATCGGGTTATCTCTATAATCACGGATCATAAAGATGTCTGTACAGTCGTAGCTGTTTCAGACAAAATCTCTTCAAAGTGAGAGATTCAACTCATATCAAATGCGGCGCCGCGCACACTGTTCGCTCGAGTCTCAAAAAAAAATCATGCGCTCCGCCAGCCGAAATCATGTTGCGCGCATCCAAGCGAACCTCCGCAAACACAGCGATGACGTCACATTCGCCGCGTGCACTCAAGCGAACTAGCGGACGCGTCGAGTATAAACCAGGCTTAAGGGCCTGACTGTTCAAACAAACCGGGCAACGCGGTTCGGATAGCTTAGTGTGAGTGCACCCTATGTGTTTGGCTGTTAATAAAAAGAATGATCTTCACAAAACAAACCAGAAATCATAAATACATTCGTTTGTTTTCAACATTTGTTTTTTGTTGAGACTGAGGTTATAATCTTACTTAGTTCACTTATTAAATATGACAATAAAGATAACACAATAATGCATTTGCAGTAACGGCATTCAAAACATAACCAATGATCGTTTCGTAGATGTCAGTACTTTCTATTGAAGCGTTTATATTTTGAAATAATTAGCATTAGCCGAGGTCAACCCACCTTCCAGCTGTGAGGGCTTTCTGTGAAGACATGATCACGGTCGGTGGAACCATCTCTCTGCGTCCATCTCTCGTACAGTAGTAGTTGTTGGCAAACTTATGACTGGGTCCAACGGGAAGCTTCGGGGGTGGCTGAGTCCTGTCATTACCGCAATAAACAAATATTAATTATGGATTAATAATAATTCTATATTAATTATATAATGTTTATATTCTAGGCATGGGGTGATAAAATCCACCAAAATCGTGTGTTATATCATTCCTACGTTATATGATTTATTTATTTTTTAAACTTGCTTAGGACAACAGTATCAATGATTCAAGTCTAACATGTTTACTGTTCCAAAATATTTTAAATGTTTCCCAAAATACAATATATTGGCTGCGTCCGAAATCACCTACTACTCAGTAGCTACTGCATTTAAATTTTTATTTACTACTCGGCCGATAGAAAAGTATGTTCTATACAGTATGAACGAGAGTAGTATAAATGAGCTGGGACATACTACGGATGCCATTTTGTCATCATCACGTGATATACTCGCTTCGCTCCCATTCATGAATTATCTCGCGGGGCATCATGGCATAGCGTAGCGTCCATCAGATGCGCACTTCAGAATCTCGCCGGAAGTAGTAGTCATCCAGGTACTGGCAACTAGCCGACAGCTAGCTCTCGGCAACTCTCACATGGTCGCCCACTGAAGCTAAGCAGGGCTGCGCCCGGTCAGTACCTGGATGGGAGACCACATGGGAAAGCTAGGTTGCTGCCGGAAGTGGTGTTAGTGAGGCCAGCAGGGGGCGCCCAACCTGCGGTCTGTGTGGGTCCTAATGCCCCAGTATAGAGACGGGGACACTATACTGCTCAGTCTTTCGGATGAGACGATAAACCGAGGTCCTGACTCTCTGTGGTCATTAAAAATCCCAGGATGTCCTTCGAAAAAGAGTAGGGGTTTAACCCCGGCATCCTGGCCAAATCTGCCCACTGGCCTCTGTCCATCATGGCCTCCTAACCATCCCCATATCATAATTGGCTTAATCACTCTGTCCCCTCTCCACCAATCAGCTGGTGTGTGGTGTGCGGTCTGGCGCAAAATGGCTGCCGTCGTGTCATCCAGGTGGATGCTGCACACTGGTGGTGGATGAGGAGATCCCCCCCCCTATGTGTAAAGCTCTTTGAGTGCCCAGAAAAGCGCTATATAAATGTAAGGAATTATTAAATTATTATTACTTCTCGCATACGGTTTCGAATATTATGAATTCAGACATACTACTCGAATTGCTTACTGTTTTTAGCATACTATATAGTATGGAAGTATGTGATTTGGGATGCAGCCATTGTGTTCAAAGCGGAAAAAAGAGATTTAGTTTTTTTACCCAGACAATAAAAGAATAAATTTAAGAGCAGTAATCACAATACTGTGAAACTGTGATATTTTTATCCAAGATTATCATACCGTTAGAATGTTTTACTGGCCCATGCCAAGTATATTCAGTATGATGCAAAAGTAATAGGCTAGCTCAGGTGTTTTTGATTTTAAAGTTGTAAAGACCATTTATTTTTATGTTTTGGAAGACATGTATACACAAACACACAAAATCAGAGAGAAAGGGTCCTTATGTTATGCCAAAAGTAATTTTGTGTGACCTTCCTTGGCACTAAACACACTCTTGGACTCATTTGAGGAAGATCTGAAGTTAAAGTCACTGCTTAGTAAATTACTTGGAATTTATAGTCTAACTGTTGGTTACAAATTACATAATAAACAATGTAGGTAGTAAACCTCTACACTTTTAGATTACCTAATTTGTCATGTTTAACTGATTAGTTTTTTTTCCCAAAAGTGAAAGAAAATGATTTACATGATGTTATCAGTCACATTAAGTGTATTAAACGCTACATTAAATCTGGTTTTACCAAACTGAGAACCTGTGAAAAACACTGCAGGGGTATCTGAGTTGATAATTCAGTCAGAACTGAATTTTAGAATTAAATTTTTTCTTCTCTCTTATATTATTATTTCCATTCCTATTAGGAATTCCTGTGTTACATGAAAAACACACACGCATAAGCATGTAAATTACATTACATAGCCACGGTTGTCCAGGTTTTTAATAATTTTAGCTAAGATTTTTAGAATCTATAATTAGCAAATGGAATTAGATATGATTAACACATATTATGACAAAACACATAATTATAAATCAACTGTAATCATATAAAAAGCATTACAAAATCGAATGTTTTTTTGTTGTTGTTTTTTTAAAATCTGATTAAATAACACAGAGTACATATAATAAATGACTACAAAGCACGAACTGAAGTATAGCAGGCATCTTTAAATATCAAGAGTAGATAAAGGCATCTTATATTTTTTTTGTTTGTTTTCTTCTCTGTACAGGTGAGCCCATTCTGCCTCAATAATATTCAGGTCTGATCTCCATGGAGGCCAGTTCAAAACTAACAGCGTTTAACCAGCCGTTTTTCTCTTTAAATATAATTTCACCCTGCAGGTGGAGGTGGACTGAAGTAAAGTTGGTTTTATATTCACACACACATGTCATTTTTTTTTACAGTTTTTCTCAGTGGCTTTGGTGCATTTCTCACAACACTCTTTACATTTGCACAACAGTTAATGCATTTCTCAAAACAATTAGTCATTTGTGCACATCATAGTAGCAGTTTCTCATTCCTTCCAACAAATTGCAAATGCTTTTGGACATGCAACAATTGCTTTCATACAACTCTCTGCTGTTTATAACATTATCATTCGCTTATGTCATGTCAGTCAAAATGAACTAAACTTGTGAATGCTGAATAGTCATTCCATATAAAACTAACAGTCCTCATTTCATTACTTCAGTCTTTACATACAAAAATGTTGAACTAGTTGTCAAAATCTGTCAAGCTAATTTTATAAAAATGTTTAAATCTTTTTTTCCTGAAAATGTCTTCTAAATTGAACAATTTGATGAATGATTTACAGACCCGTGTATGTTGTAGGTTCAGTTCCAATATGTACTGCAATATTGTTTACAGTTGTGCACTGCTCTACCCAAAGGAAGTTTATGTTTGTTGTAAATAAGGATGTGTTTATTCTTTTGCACAATGCTGTGAATAAATTAGAATTGCAAAGAGCAAATGCAGTAAAAATGTGAAACACACATATTCAGTGTCTTGTACTCAGATACCTCACTAATGCAGTGATGTCTAACTTTACTGTAGTTTTCAAAGGGCTGTGCTAATAGTATATAGTGCTGTCTTGAGCATTTTCAGGAAGTGTCACCAAAATCAGACTTTTTTGCATTGGAAAACATTTACAGAGTAAAGTCATAATGAAAACAGGACAAAGCCATTTGACTATCATGTTCATAAACAATGGTGTCAGGACTTTTCATCTTGATGACATTGACACTTTCATTGACATCAATACTTGCGTTTGAGGAATGAGCTCTCCATTTTGAGCAAGTGACACGCTTTTGCAGGTTATCAACCAGGTTTTGCAGTTTGTACTAATTGTTTTGAGAAATGCATTAACTGTTGTGCAAATGTAAATAGTGTTGTGAGAAATGCACCAAAGCCACTGAGAAAAACTAACAGTGAACACTTGTGAAACACTACTTTGAATATTCAGTCTAAAATTGCATGTAATTATGACTTAAAAACAACATAAGCCCTATTTAATTGACTGTGAACAATGCTGTACTTTGACAGTCAGTAACTTCTAATATGATTTCCCTGTTTAAAATTGGCAAAGAATACTTTTCTGGTATTAAGAAGAAAGTTTGAATTAAATAATATAGTTACCGTGTCACAACCTGTCGCTGTTTGAAAAAAATTGAACGAATGTGCGAATATAAAACCAACTTTACCTCAATTGAGTTATTTGGGTAAAGTTAGTTTTATATTTGCACATGTTTTATCTCAATTTTTGAAGACAATTGATATTTTAAAACAATCAATGAACCTTTATAAAAATAGTTTCAATATACATACTTTAATTATATCATTGTAAACAAAGAAGACTTCAACATTTTGTTGATGTCAGTTAGAAAATTCACTTTAAGACTGAAGTGTTTATATGAAATGCTGTAAGTAGGCACCTTTTTGCAACTTCAGTGTATCGAAGTTGTAGTTTTGATTGGAGTTCTTGCTGTTAAGAAACGAGAAAGGCGAATGTTGGTTTACAAAACGATATGTCAAGCTATCTAGATATGAAAACAAGCATGAGGTAAAGTTGGGTTTATATTCGCACATTCATTCATTGACAATTAGTGACTCGGTCCCTAAAGTTATATCGTTGTAGAAAATTCGGTCTGAAATCGCATACAAGCAAGTATGACTAAAACATTAGCACCAGTGATGTAGTCCTGAAAGAAAAAGTGGTGTACTATTACCCACCCAACCCAAATTTTAAATAAATGTAAGTAGGCAAAGAAACAACAAAAGTCAATGTTTCTTTGATTCCTGGTTTCCTGCTTCCTTCAAAATATCTTCTTTTGTGTTCAACAGAAGAAAAAAGCAAAACCTTTAGGGGGGCTGAATAGAAATATAGAGGGGCTAAAGCAACTCCCATGCTGTTTTAAAGGGCACGTGAACATATACATGTACATTAGGGAAGTCTAATCAGCTAAACAATTGAGTATACCGAGGGTAAATGCAATTATTGGTCATCAGAAGTGGTAATACCCAAGCAGCTCGTAGAAAAAAGTAGGCATACTGAGTATACGTGCGTATAGCCCCGACTACACCACTGATTAGCACTATTTAATTGACTGAATAATGTACTTTAGTAGCCATTGGCTGTTAATATAATTTACCTATTTAGAAATTGCAAATAATACTGAAATTATATTATTAAGGAGAAAGTCCGAATGTGCGATTATAAAACCGACTTTACCTCATTGAAAACAAATGGTGATCACTGACTGAAAGACAGGAGAGCAAATCTAGACGTGTATAAAAACAGTCTTTTAAACATTTCTTTCTACCCGTTTTTATATTGCAACGAAACGTTGGATTTTGTACGTCTTATACTGCTCGACTGATAAACAATTAAATCGTCTTCATCTCACCCCTGACAAATAATTCCTCAGCCTCTGGATAATTTTCGTAGCCGTCGCCATACTTGCTGTCAAGGTGAAATTGCTGTTCACTGCGAATCTGTTGCAGAGTCAGTTCTAGTTTAACCAAACCTCATACTGATTAAAAGAACGTAGAGCTGTAAACTGATCCTGGATCAGATTATTGACTGTAGCAGGGAAATGACCAGTGGACCGGATGTTCTTGTTCTCTGGCTCAGTCATGGGCTGCTTCTGCGATAGATACGGAATTAAGCGCCACCTGTCGAATCAAACGCAGAAGACTGCACAAACGACCATTTTACAGTTTTTCTCAGTGGCTTTGGTGCATTTCTCACAACACTATTTACATTTGCACAACAGTTAATGCATTTCTCAAAAAATTAGTACAAACTACAAAACCTGGTTGATAACCTGCAAAAGCGCGTCACTTGCTCAAAATGGAGAGCTCATTCCTCAAAAGCAAGTATGGATGTCAATGAAAGTGTCAGTGTCATCAAGATGAAAAGTCCTGCCACCATTGTTTATGAACATGATAGTCAAATGGCTTCGTCATGTTTTCATTATGAGTTTACTCTGTACATTTTTTCGGTAACACTTTACAATAACAGTACATGAATAATGATGTATTAATGTGCAAACTAAACATTACTTTATTATGAATTAATGATGAGTTAAGGTATGCACTAATCATGAACTAACTTGAACTACAACATGAGTCACATGAGTTCATGTGTGAATAACGGCTACCTTAATTACTTGTTAGTACATGTTGTTAATTAATGTATTAGTTAACATTTAAGTTTAAGCTAAATGTAACCAACATGAACTCATGAGCTGTTAATGTATGATTTTGTCATGACTTTACTTGGAGGGGCACATCATCATTAACTCATCCTTAACTACTCATGAACTCCTGTTCATGCTGATGTTGACAGAACACTTTTCTATTGTTATTCAGTGTAAACTGACTAGTTGGACGTGCATAAGGAGTTCATGAGTAGTTAAGAATGGGTTAATGATGATGTGCCCCTTCAAGTAAAGTCACAACATAATTATATATTAACATATCATGAGTTCATGATGGTTAAATTAAGCATAAACTAATGTGGTAATTAATACATTAATTAACAAACAATCATGTACTAACAAGTAATTAAGGTAGCCGTAATTCACACATGAACTCATGTGACTCATGTTGTAGTTCAAGTTAGTTCATGATTAGTGCATACATTAACTCATCATTAATTCATAATAAAGTAATGATTAGTTTACATATTAATTCATCATTATTCATGTACTGTTATTGTAAAGTGTTACCATTTTTTCCAATGCGATAAGGTCAGATTTTGGTGACTCTTCCTGAAAATGCTCAAGACAGCACTATATACTATTTGCACAGCCATTTGAAAACTACAGTAAAGTTAGACATCACTGCATTTAGTGAGGTATCTGAGTACAAGACACTGAATATGTATGTTTCACATGTTTACTGCATTTGCTCTTTACAATTCTAATTTATTCACAGCATTGTGCAAAAGAATAAACAGAACACATCCTTATTTACAACAAACATAAACTCCCTTTGGGTAGAGCAGTGCACAACTGTGAACAATATTGCAATACATATTGGAACTGAACCTACAACATACACAGGTCTGTAAATCATTCATGAAATTGTTCAATTTAGAACATTTTATTACAGTTTTTCCCAATTGTTTACACACAATTACTTGTACTTCAGACACAATGACTACAACATGTAACTGATGCACCAACCCCCTGAACCAATTCTGCTAAACTACAAGCACAATTCCTGCTTTACACTCAAATTGCAGATTTAAAACTCACTTTTTTCTAAACACTACACACAATTCTCTGCATTTGGCACAATTTTCATGCAGAAAATCTCTTGTTTTCACAAGGAACACACTGTCATTCACAATTGTAAAGTCAGTTGTCCTACTTTGCATACTAACTCATCACATAGGTAAACACCTCTCACACATAAATGCAATTTAGAAATCAGAGCTCATCTCATATTCTCCATTTCTCAATCCTATTGAGGATTTTTTCTGCCTGGAGATGGAACGTGTGTGACCGAAATCCACACTTTTTTTAGTTTTTTTTTACTGTAACTGTATTCTGTAAATACTTCGGTTGATGGCACATATAGACCACATTATGTGGAACTTTGTGTTGATTGGGATGTACACTGTTTTTGTGGGAAAAATACAGTAAAATATATTTGGTACCGTGTATTTGTGTGTTTTGTATAAAAACAATATTCTGAAATATTTTACAATGCACTTATATAGGCTTATGTACTGTCTGCAGTAAGTGTAACACCGAACAAAAAAAGGCTCACAGTAAGTCATTATGATAAATGGAGAAGAAGTGGTCATAGTGTACATTAAGCACATCAGTGTTCAACTGTTCTTATAAATGTCTATTCATGTGATGGCTTGTGTGTGTCATTTGAAAACAAAACACCATTTTGAGAAGAAATTACATTGTTTTGAATGTAAAGTTTGATTTTGCAGGAGAATTGAAGGGTTTTGCCCAATGTGTGTGTGTGTGTGTGTGTTTTGTGACTTGTGTGTAGAGTTCTAACATATGCTTTCAGAAAATGTGTGTAAACAATTGAGAAAAACTGTAATCCGGCCCTAGTCTTGAGCATTTTCACGAAGTTTCACCAAAATCAGACTTTTTTTGCATTGGAAAAAATGTACAGAGTAAACTGTCATAGTGAAAACATGACAAAGCCATTTGACTATCATGTTCATAAACAATGGTGTCAGCCAGGGCTTTTCATCTTGATGACACTGACACTTTCATTGACATCAATACTTGCTTTTGAGGAATGAGCTCTCCATTTAGAGCAAGTGACACGCTTTTGCAGGTTATCAACCAGGTTTTGTAGTTTGTACTAATTGTTTTGAGAAATGCATTAACTGTTGTGCAAATGTAAATAGTGTTGTGAGAAATGCACCAAAGCCACTGGGAAAAACTGTAATTTGTAGTAATGCTATATATAAAAAAAGACATAATTCGCAGATGCAACTTTTTCTTATTGAAATCTGTTGGTCTGTTTCCAGAAAAGTAGCCTATGAATCTGGGAACACTGTATACAGAATATGTTAACTGGGTTTCTTGGGGACTTCCAGTCTGAGATATCCAATATTCATGCCTGACTCAGATAGGTCTAAATGTAGAGCTCTTGAACTTGAAGATTACGACGTAGTTACATGGGTGGGAAGAAATCAGGACCACCCATTCAATGCCCTGCCGCCAGCAGAAGACATGCAGCGCCGCCCATGAGCGCGAGCGATACAGTCAAGCAGATTATTTCAACGGGATCCCGCCACAGACTGATAATCATTTACTAACTACGGAATGAACGGTAACTACGTGTCGACCGACGGCTGAAAATCAATCATCACAAACCCGGATTAATAACGCGCAAAGAAAAAGAAGCAGCAGCAAACTTCACCCAAAGGGTAAGACAAAGTTTCGTGACTTCCGAAAAGTAGCTGGACTTACTTCTTCACTAGACTCTCCTCAGATAGTTGAAGGTTTACGTTGAACATCATCGCTTAAACAATGACAAAGTTTAACTGTCACTGTTAAAAGTCAAGTTGGCAGTGTTGTACTGCAATACATGAGGGGTGGGTTGTGTGATAAGGAGTCTTATGTCAGTCTTGTTCTGGCTCGCTCGTTCAGGGTTTCAGAAGTAAGATTAATTATTGAGGTAAAGTTGGTTTTATATTCGCATATTCATCCATTTTTGAACAATAACAACTTGTTGTGACACGGTGCCTATAGTGTACTTTGAAAATTCGTTGTGAAATAGCATGTAAGTATGACTTAAAACAACATAAGCACTACTTAATTGACTGTGGACAGTGTATTAGCTGATAATATGGTTTCTCAACTAAGAATTTGCAAATAATACTTTTCTGAAATTATATTATTAAGGAGAAAGTCAAAATGTGCGAATATAAAATCGACTTTACCTCAGTGATTGAGTTGATACAAAAATTTCAATTAATGTCAAGATTAAAAAACAGCTGTGTCTGTTCGCTGTTGTGTGTAGGCTATACATTGCTTAAAATGGTTAATATTTGGTTTATATACAGTTGAAGTCAGAATTATTAGCCCCCCTTTAGGATTTTTTTTATTTTTAAAATATTTCCCAAATGATGTTTAACAGAGCAAGGAAATTTTCACAGTATGTCTGATAATATTTTTTCTTCTGAAGAAAATCTTATTGGTTTTATTTCGGCTAGAATAAAAGCAGTTTTAAATTTTTTTAAAACCATTTTAAGGTCAAAATTATTAGCCCCTTTAAGCTATATATTTTTTCGATGGACTACAGAACAAACCACCGTTATACAATTTACTTGCCTAATTACATTAACCTGCCTAGTTAACCTAATTAACCTAGTTAAGCCTTTAAATGTCACTTTAAGCTGTAGTCTTGAAAAATATCTAGTCAAATATTATTTACTGTCATCATGGCAAAGATAAAATAAATCAGTTATTAGAAATGAGTTATTAAAACTATTATGTTTAGAAATGTGTTAAAAAAATCTTCCATATGTTATACAGAAATGGGGGGGGGGTGACAGGGGGGTAATAATTCTGACTTCAACTATATATTTTAGAGCAGTAATCACAATATTTTTATCAAAGGTTATCACACCGTCATCATATACGGGCCCTTGCTTAGATGTGACATGTGAAATTGGCACTTGTGTGAGTTTGGTTAATTAAACATTAACAGAGACATTTTTGAGTATTTTTAAAGCATTGTAAAATACTTGCTTACACAAAAACTGCAGAAACGGTTTCGCTCTTTTGGCAAAAACTTCTTTTTTTTCATGGCAAGTTCGACATTTGCATGGAATTGCTCATATATGTTAGGGCTGGGTGATATGGCAAAATTGCAGTCTCGTTAATTCTTTTCCATGTTAAACGATAACGATATATATTTCCATATAAGTTGTGAATGCTTCCAGTTTTAAAAGAGTTTCCCAACAATGACTGAAGCCACAAAGATTAGACGCTTGATTATATAACATTTTAAAGTATTGTTTATTAACAAAAACAGTTTACACATTACTCAGATTTTTTGGAGATTTTCTCTAATATACTTATGATCTTTAGTAAAAATATAGTAATCTGAAGAACTGTAACTGACAGCATATATACAGTAAACAATACACTGTCTGACGTACACTGTTTTCTGGAGCTCAGACGAGTGCATGACAGTGTGCGTGTCTGTGGCTGTGTGTGTGTGGTCACGTGATGTGCGTTTTCAGTAGACGGAGGGCTGTTCAGAAATGCCAGGTGAAACGCCAGTGTGGACGTGGATCATTTTCGTTCTAAAATGCCATCTTAAAACTAAGCTGTATTAGTGTAAGCGGGGCCTGAGTGTGTAATTTTCACGAGCGGGTTTGCAACGGGGGCGGGGCGGAGGATCGGCGATGCCGACTCAGCATCGTGATGTCTATCTGCCATCGGCGATGGACGATGGCATCGTCTATCGGCCCAACCCTAGTTAGTACGTCTATCAAGTAAATGCGATGTTTTGACTTCATAGAAATGGTTTTTTCCAGTGACAATATACATCCATATCGCACTGCTACGAGTGTGATATTGAGTTTATGCAACAGTTTGATGGTATAATCATGTATGCAGAAAAGAAAACACGGCGAATCTAAAAATCCTTTTGTATGAGGAACTACTTTCCTCTCGCCGTCCATACACATCTGCAGCTGATGTCAGAACAACAGAAACCGTTGCTACTTCACAATCGTCACTTTACCCACATGGATAAAACCTATATGAGGATACATGCGCATATATGAAACCTATATGCAGTATACATGCACATATATGATAATATATACACTGCATTTATGTGTATATATGCCACATATACACTGTAAAACCCAACAGTCAACTTTATCAAGTGAAATGAGTGTAGTTAACTCAAAATTTACTAAAAATTAATTACTCATGTGAAAAGAGTTTTGAACTCAGTGTTGAAGGTAATGAGTTAATTAAATACCTCATTACCTCAACTTAAATGGAGTAAGTTCACAGTACTCATATAGATTAGTTTTTTATAACTCAAATGGTTTGTAGCAATCAGTTTCCTGAAATGGTTTGAGTTGCATTAACTTATTGGGTTTTACAGTACTCAATTGGTTTGAGTTCTCTTCATTTATTGGGTTTTACTGTGCTCAAATTGCTTCGTGTACTCAAGTGGATTAAGTTCACAGTATTCATTAGGATTAGTTTTTTAATTTAAATGGTTTGTTGCTATCGGTTTTCTCAAATGGTTTGAGTTACCTTAACTTTTTGGGTTTTACAGTGTAGGCAAAATTGAGGTCACACTTTATTTTGATGGTGCGTTAGTTGAATTTAAGATACATTGCAACTAATTCTCAGTAGATTATAAGTAGGTTGTTAGGTTGGGATTGGGGTTGGGGTTGGGGTTAGGGTTAGTGTAAGTTGACGTGTACTTGCAAAGTTTCTTATAGTCAGTTAAATGTCTGTTGAAGGATTGTTAAATGTCAGTATCAACAGATATTAAGCTGAGAGTCTACTAATACTCAAATGGACCATCAAAATAAAGTGTTACCAAAATTGATAAAAAATGATTTATCAAGAACTACAGGAAAATATTTGCTAACAAACACTGCGTTTGCCAAGCAAGTCTGATTACCAAAGTTGCAATGTTTGGAATATGTTTGTTTTTACTTCATGAAATATGTGGATTTATCAATAATTCAACAAAGTATTTGGTACCAAACTATTAAAGCTTTTTACTGTGTGATGTCACATGAACAAGGATTCAAAACTGCATTCAAGCAGTTCCCAAAATTTTTTTTTTTTTTTAGGGGGGATAAATAAGTAATCTTTCTAAAAACAAGCGACAGAAATTGTTTTAACTCGTGTTTTGACTCAAATCGTGATTTGTGCAATGCCTAAAATGCAATAGCAAATAAATACATGTAAAAATAATCAAATTAATCATTTGAAAATGCACAAAAAAAAGAGTTCAAAATCAATAAATGCATGACCTTTCCACTAATCGAGTGTACTGGCCTCCGCTATTAAACTTCGTTTAACAATACACTATATTGTTAAACCAAAAAAGTACCTGAAAATTAAACTTGCCTCCGAAACACTGAAGAATCACATGCTTCGGGTCTCATGATTCTATTTACAGGCCTGTCTGGGTCGCCCCTACACCATCCGCTCTTCTCCTATCCCATAAAGTGAAATATGACATTCAGGACGATGCTAAAATTAATATCGCCTTCTGATTAATAAAGTTCACTCTGAGGATGATGATGATGATGATGATGAACATCAGGATTTTAGTAGATGCCTGTATAATCTCTGCATGTTCATGTGATCAAATTCATAGATATATATAGTCAAAAAATGACCATCTGTTCTGTTTTCATTTCATCCCATTCAATAGTGTAGCTTTGCACTGTAAATGTGGTTTAAAACATTCCTCTCTTTAATCTAATATAGTTAAATAGTGGTACATGATTTTGACTCGCTTCCAGGACAAGAGTTCTTTGTTCATCCCTCAATGTGGGGAATGTATAAGTTGTTTACAGGGGAATTAGAGTCTGCAGTGTGCATCGAAACTTTCTCTTTATCTAAATCACATTATTTGTCGGTATGTGGATAATTGTTAAGCCACGGGAGACAGAGGTCTGTCTGAAAATGTTAAACCAATTAGCACGTCACAAACTGTTGAAATGAGCATAGAAAATGTTACTCACATCTGGCTTTGCCTTTGGTGTATACAGTGGAAGTTTGTTTTTATCTGTATGTTGAGAGCTGATGTGTTCAGCACATGGTTTTGTCTAAAGCGGCTTACAAAGGCAGCTTTTTGAAAGAGGCAGGCAACAATATAACTAGATTAGGAAGCAAGTGAAGATGAGACATTGAGTTCGGTGATAATCTGAAGTTCAATCAAAGTCAGACAAAAGTTATTAACCCATACAGGAAGTTAAACTAGGGTCAGAAGGTTGCAATTATTACCTTTTGTTGTTTTTTTTAAGTATCGTCTACATTTTGTTTGATAAAATACTATTAAAATAGTGTTTCTATTTCTATTTAAAATAAATAATTGATTTTATGTGAACGTTTTAAAACACAGTTTGATTCTGTGATTCAGAATACCTATCAGAAATGATTTTAATATGCTGATTTGTTGCTAAAATACTATCATTTTCTAAATACTATCAATGTAATTTGTATATTTTTTCATATTTCTGGAAAGATTACCGGTCAGAAGAACCAAACTGAGTTAGTCATTTATTTTAATGTAGATTTTCCCTTTAAAAAGTGTAGCTTTAGTTTATTTAGATTTAGCTTTGTGATGAGACATTGAGTTCGGTGATAAGCTGAAGTTCAAAGTCAGACAAAAGTTATTAACCTCTACAGGAAGTTAAACTATGGTCAGAAGGTTGGAATTATTACCTTTTGTTGTTTTGTTTGATAAAATACTATTAAAATAGTGCATTTACATATTATTTCTATTTAAAATAAATAATTGATTTTATGGGAACATTTTAAAATACAGCATCATGGTGGCGCAGTGGGTAGCACAATTGCGTCACAAGAAGAAGGTCGCTGGTTCGAGCCTCGGCCGGGTTAGTTGGCATCTCTGTGTGGAGTTTGCATGTTCTCCCTATGTTGGTGTGGGTTTCCTCCGGGTGCTCCGCTTTCTCCCACCAGTCCAAAGACATGTGGTATAGGTGAATTTGGTAGGCTAAATTGTCCGTAGTGAATGAGTGTGTATGGATGTTTCCCAGTGATGAGTTGCAGCTGGAAGGGCATCCGCTGCGTGAAATAAATCAGTAAAGATTTAGGGCTCTATTTTAATGATCTAGGCCGCAGCACATGGTCTAACAGGATTGTGCTTATTCTCTTAATGAGTTATGGGTGTGTTTTGAACATAACGTGCAATAAAGCAATCAGAGCCTCATCTCTCATTCCCTTTAAGAGTCAGTTGCGTCGCTCCATGGCGCATTTGCTATTTACATGGCGGACTTTGTAAGTGGAAAAACTGAATACTTCACTAGCGAGAAAACAGTTAAACAGACCATCTGCAGCACAAGGATAAAGAATGAGCCTCCTTCGTTCTGCCTCTTTACTTTCTCTTTACTTTACTTTTACTCTTTACTTTACTCCTTTACTCTTATGGATAAGGAAACGGTGTTGTACACACTCCACTGAAGACTTCCATCAGTCTACATATTTAATTTAGTTTGTTAAACGCAAAGATTTGTTTCAAAACTATTTCTAAATTCAGTTCTAATTTCCAGCAAACGAATAAATGAACAATAATAACGAAGTGTGGTCAAAAGTTATATCCTGCACAGGTGCATAACTAACATGCTCTGCGCTGGGCTTTAGACCTTCTTTCAGTTAGTCAATGGTGCAATCTATTTTAGTTCCTCAAAATAGCAACATGTCAACAATGCGCCCACCTCCTTTATAAACTGGCACACACATGAGTCCACAAAGTGGCGCAAATGGATTTGCTATTTAAACAACATGGTGCAAAACATGAAAATTACTGTTGCGCTGGTCTAAAAAATAGCAACAACCCGTCTTGCGCCTTATTGCGTTGAGTGTATGATAGGGCCCTTAGTTAAAAAACAAAATGAAATAGTTCATTTATTATTTTTAATTGTGTCATTTTAAGAAAACAAATCATTTGAAAAGGTTTTACAAGATACTTTACATGTCATTTTGATTTAGCATTAAGATAAAAAGTAGAAAAGGAGATTGAGTGATATAAGTAAAAAAAATGCAGCTAAATAAATTCAAGTACAAAAGGTGCATTTTAGGACTATTGGGCCCCATTGGCTGGAATTGCTTAGGGCCCCCCAAAATCTGCCCCTGAATAATTGATCATAATAGAGCAGCAAATAAAGTAGTGTTTTTATGTAATATTCAAACAGAAAAGAAGCTTATTTTGAAAGTGTTTTGTAGTATTAATAAATCCAGAAGAAGGGAATTCTTTCGGAAACATTAATGTGAGAGTTCAAACGCAATCTCACGGCAATTCGTAACTTTTTGATTTAGTGGCTAATTTGTATGAAGTCGTACGATCTAATTCGTACAAATTAGTATGATTTGCTCATTAGCCACTAAACTGACAAAACGTAAAATACTTACATTTCCTCGTGAGATCAGGCTGGAGAGTTCACCTAAAAATTAGATTTTACCTGCTATTTACTCACCCTCAAGTTGTTCCAAACCTTTGAGTTTCTTTTTTTCCACAAAAAAAGATAATTTGAAGAATGTTAGAAATTGATATGCACTGAGACACACAGTTGGGAAAACAAATACTATGGAAGTCAGAGGTTGCAGTTTTTCAGCTTCCTTCAAAATATCTTCATTTGTGTTCAATTAAAGAAAGAAACAATTTTGGGTGAGCTATCCCTTTAACAAATCTTAATGTTTCCTAACTTTTAACCAGCACCATAACATGTCAAAAACACAGCTTAACACATACACTTTCAGGTACAACACCTGTCACAAGTGGATATTGGTACCTTTAAGGACCACTCAACTAGGGATGCAACGATTAACCGGTTTCACTATTAACCGGGCTTTAATTTGTCACGGTTAATTAATCGTAAAGGCTTCTCAACACCGCATTTCTGCACAGAACAAAACTGCAGCAACCAAACAAAGGTATGCCAACTGTGCGCTAGTTTGTACACCGAGACTAAAAACTACGCACACTGGATTAACTATTAATAAGGCTATTAACTAAGGCAAGCTTGTGTAAATTGGTTATTTCCAATGGAGGGACGCGCACGCGACGCAACGTGCTCACGATTTTCAGCCGCACCTAGTTGAGATGACAGAAAGATGTGTGACTGCGAGAACTGCAAACGGCTGAAGTTTGGGGAAGAAGCAATGAGAAGTACACAGGTTTGCAAACAATGTTTACAAATAATGGTGCCAATGAGCGCATGTTAGCCTAATCCGAGAGAAAGTTAATCCGCCAGCCGAGATCAATCGAGTGATTTCAGAGAGTGCCGGAAAACTCGGAGAAGATCAGCTTTTTAATGGCCCGAATCTCAATGCATTGCATTCACTGCGTGTTCAGCGCAAATGGACGCTAAATGTAAAATCTAACACAGCATAGTCAAGGACTATACAATAGGGACTTTGGTAAAGTATATACGTATAAAAATAACAGTGCAAAATGTATATTTCTAACTGCAATGCTTCATTTTTGCTTGACGCAAACCATACATTTATGTCAATGTAACAGTTGGACTTTTCATAGCAGATAACTCACATTTAAGCACATTCAGGGCAGCATGAAAATGAGAAATGTAATACAATGTTAGTATTATTGTCATCAGAGTCATCATTAATATTTTATAAATATTAGACATTAATCAGTCATAATAGAATTAGTTAATTTCTGTTTTTTTTTTCCTGATTGATGTTGTTTTCAAATACAATAAATCTGTTAATATACAATATGCAGAGTGCTCATTTATTTTTGGTGGGTGCTCTTAAATTTTTTGTGGTGCTCTTAAATGTTTGAAGTTGGAGCACCTCTGCTACCAAGTAAAAAAGTTAATTTCGAGCCTTGCATTAGACAAATACTAATTTTTTATTCTCATTTTTATTTATTTTCTCATTGTTCTGTCATTTATTTACAGCGTAAAAATTATTTGTTTAAATGTCAAAAATGTCACTTATTTTTGAGCACAAAGAGAAAAATTTAACTATTGTTTGTTTTTAATATTAGTATGTGCTGTATTATTTAGTTACTGAGCAGCAATAAACAACACTTAAAAATATAAGGAGTTTTCATGTGATTTTCTAAACTAGTCGTGTTTTGAAATTAATAAATGCATAATAATCGTGATAACCGTGAAACCGTGATTATTTCTCAGACTATAATCGTACAACCAAAATCTATAATCGTTGCATCCCTACACTCAACATTCTTTTAAAATGGCCTCATTTTAAAAGTCACCAAGAGTTACACGGTTGAGTTTTAACATTTTTTAATCCATGCAGCCGATCTCCGGATCTGGCTTGAGCACTTTTAGCTTAGCTTAGCATAAATCATTGAATCAGATTAGACCATTAGCATCTCGCTCAAAAATTTTAGAAGAGTTTCAATTTAGAGCTTGACTCTTCTGTAGTTACAGCATGTACTAAGACTGATGGAAAATGAAAAGTTGCTATTTTCTAGACTGATATAGCTAGGAACCATACTCTCATTCTGATGTAATAATCTAAAAATTGCTGCCATACCAGGGCTGTAGCAGGCACATTGATATTACAAAGTGCCTAAAAGTAGTCCTCAGCTAGCTAACTAGGCAACAGTGCAGCGTAATATCATTGCTCCTGCTGTGAGACATAGTACAGCAACACAATTCCTTGATTATTACACCAGAATGAGAGTATAGTAGCCATATCAGCCTAGAATATCGGCCTAGAAAATAGCAACTATGCATTTAAAGGCATGGAGGGTATAAATTCATTGTTTACTTATGGCAGAAGTTAGTCAAATGGTTAAAATGTCTTGTGTGACTACCAAAACTTATCTCTTGTGTAACGTATTACTTCATAGAAGGTCTATGAAGAGTTATGGTGCGCTGTTATGGCAGAAATGCCCTGACATTGACAGGATCAAGTTGATAATCAAGCTGGAAATAGACTCATATAAAACAGCACCCTGCTTGTCAGAGCCAAAAATACCCCTAAATACACAAACAAACACACAAACATATAGTGCTAGATAAAGAACTGAACTTCGTGTTCATTATTTAAAGAACTGAGACACTTCCCTGGGTGAATACTGATTGATATGTGTGTGAGTTTGCTTAATTTTTTGCACTGTATACTGTGAACCAATACAGGCCAGATTCATTCTTTGCTTTATATTAGGGCTACACGACATTAGAAAAATCTAACATTACAATATTTTTTTTATTCTGCAATATATATTGGCAATAGGAATACAATTTCACTAGATTTGTTGAATAACTATTTGGAAAGAATTTATAATTTTAGATTTATTGGGACGATTCGGAGAGTGCATCTGCATAAAATATAAGAAACAATCGACAATAATAGACAAAATCAATAAAGGAAAATATACTATTTAAATAAACAGTGTTTGATTGTTTTCAGAAGAGTCGATCTGTATTCAGGTCAGGGGCGCTTCCAAGGGGTTAGGCCACCCCTGGGTAAACTCTGGCCACCCCTGTGGCCACCCCAATATGATTTTGCTGTTGACATTATTAATTTAAATGTACTTATGTAAATTCCCAATATTTCAATAAATAAAATGCAGCCACTAAATTATTGTTGGTGCCACTGATGTAGCTGATTCACTGCTCTCCCCCTCAGCGCTGGTTCAACGCTGGTAAAAGCAAACTGACGCATGCGCGCAGAAAACCATTCCCGTGCGCCTCACGCACTCCTGTGAGAATCACGGTTGTTTGCATGCACGCTGATAAAATACGCGCCGCTCATGCGCCGTGAAACAGGAGTAACAGCCTTTTGTGCAGAGGTGTCGGCACGCATCGAGTTTTGCAAGTCGACTAAACTAAAGTTTATATATGATGATGTAGTAACTTTCACTAAGCATGGCTTTAAAGCAGAAATGGAGGGATAAAGAGTCAGGGAGGTAAGACTTCATAACATTATGTTGTGTTTGGGATGGTTCGCCCATGGTGTCATTTAAACTAGAACCACCACTGCCCTCCCCGATCGTCGTTGACAGCACACACACGCCTTTAATAGACAGCAATGGCAATATAATATTTACCTTAAGGTACATCAATAGAAGAAGCTGCATTAATAATATTGTGGCTCAAAAAGGAATATGGATAAATTATATTATTAGGGTCTGTATAGTGAATGTGTGTGTAGTAATGCCTTTTGTTCAGTTTGTTCATTTGTTTGTTTTATTAATTAATTCATGAATCTTCATGAATTTTAGACTTGGCATATACCATATTCTGTGCAATAAAAGTATGTAAAAAATAACTAAAAAGTTATATATATATATATATATATATATATATATATATATATATATATATGAAAAGTGTTTTTAAACTAAATATTGATTTTTATTTGATTTGCACATGTACTTGCTGAATTATTTCAAGGAATAAATTGCAATATTTTAAGAGTAATTAATGAAACGAATTAAAACCACATTATTTCATTTACCAGAAACAAAAATATAACATTACACTGAATTCATAAATGTTTTTTGTGTGCCACCCCAAGATTTGCTGCGGCCTCTTCTGGCCACCCCTAAGAAAATTTTCTGGGGGCGCCACTGATTCAGGTACACGAATATTCAGGTACATTAAAAAATTGAATGTAAAATAATAGTCTTCTTATTCTTCGTTTGATAAACAACTCAATAAAATTAATCATTATTCATTTGTCAAAGTTAAAAACGGTACAATTTCCTATGCCTCAATGCTTTTAAAGCCCTCACACACTCAAAAAACACTTGCGAAATGATCAGTTATAATCCAGACTCAACATTGAATATTCTCACAATGTGACTATTGCTAACGATCACATTGCCATATCAATGCTGAAACGATCATATATATATATACTGTATATATATATATATATATATATATATATATATATATATATATATATATATATATATATTAGGGTTGTCACGATACTGGAATTCGTTGCCAATTGATACCAAAATCTTTAAAACGTCCATCTCCAGCGAACATTTGAGCGCTGTTGAGCACGTTCGCATACAGCACTGATTTGCCATTGTGTTCATGTGCTCAACAGAAATGATTGTGATTGGCTGTGAAGGTCATCAGTTCACGGAACTCACCCCTGTAAACACAGATACAGGGACACCGGAGCGTTTCAAAGTTACGTTGATCAGCTGGTTTGTCTATAAGCTGACATACGAGCGATCCGCTGATGAATTGCGGCTTTAAAATGCTCCAGTGTAGAGCTGTAATCGGGCCATAAAAATTAGGCCCGATAGGGTCCGAGCCCGACCGAATTCGGCCCGAGCCCGACATTTTGATTGACAGTTTTGTAAAGACCGAACCCGTTTTTAACCCGATATTATCCAAATGTGCACATGCACACAGCTCTTTTGCCTTTTTCAAGAATGAGTCATTTATATGTTTTAACATAATTTATTCGTAACAAACATAGGCTATAGGTCACTTGGAAGTTGGAACAAAGAAATAAAATAAGTCCTCTGTAACATCGTAAGATCTCAGCACTCTAAATAAGCCTAGGTACATAGACTTAGCCTTTAAATTGGCCAACACCCCAATGAAAAAAAGTCTTTCTTAACAAATTAAATTAAAATAAATTCTAAATTATGATGGGTATTTGGCAATAACGAAATTAAGATAAAGGCTCTGCGGGATTTGTTTCGCCACTTCTCTGAATATTAGAAGAATAATGCCAACATGATTTTATGGTTTAATTAATGTTTATTTATAATTTAAAAACCCTTTACTCACCAAGATTAGGCTACGTGTTTTTGTGGAGGAACATTGTTGAATCCACTGTAAATGGCTTTAGCGCAGTCCTGCGCTCAGGATAGTGCGTCCAGCAGCACCGAACACCCTTTCACTGCTGCTGCAACAGGCTGAGATGCATAGTTCTGATCTGGCTAATTTTGCAAGTTTTGGGTAGGATTGTTTGTTCATCTTTTACCAGCCAAGAACAACCATTTAATTTTCCATGACAGCAGTTTCAATGTAGCGAGTGACCTCGGCATCTTTCCTGTCAGCTTGCTGTACATACATTGCTGTTTAGCGCTCTACCGTAAAACGCAGTGTATAAGTGACCGCCGAAATACCTTGGGGGCTAGAATGATCGTTCTTTTTGGACTAGCGGCTGGCCTGACCACAGTCAAAATTCGCTCTTTTTAACTTCTCCGTCATCATTTGTTTTATCTTTGAAGGGATGGATTTTAATGTTGTAACAAACGATTTGATTACTTTCTCGCGCTAATCGAAATGCATCACATGACTGTTCATTTACTGCGCAAGCCAAGCCTGGCCCGACCCGACCCCGTCTAAAATGATAGAAATTAAACCCGAACCCATCGGGTTCCGCCGGGTCCCGTCGGGTTCGGGCAAAGATCTTCAGCTCTACTCCAGTGTCCCTGTATCTGTGGCTATTGAGCAAAATGTTAGCGGGAAATGGATGTTTACAAAATGTCAATATCGATTGGCACTTAATTCCAGTATCGTGACAACCCTAATAAATACAGTTGAAGTCAGAATTATTAGCTCCCCTTTAAATTTTTTTTCTTTTTTAAATATTTCCCAAATGATGTTTAACAGAGCAAGGAAATTTTCACAGTGTGTCTGATAATATTTTTTCTTCCGGAGAAAGTCTTATTTGTTTTATTTCGGCTAGAATAAAAGCAGGTTTCAATTTTTTAAACACCATTTTAAGGTCAAAATTATTAGCCCCTTTAAGATATATATTTTTCCGATAGTCTACAGAACAAACCATCATTATACAACAACTTGCCTAATTACACTAACCTGCCTAGTTAACCTAATTAACCTAGTTAAGCCTTTAAATGTGACTTTAAGCTGTATAGAAGTGTCTTGAAAAATATCTAGTAAAATATTATTTACTGTGATCATGGCAAAGATAAAATATTAAAACTATTATGTTTAGAAATGTGTTGAAAAAATATTTTCTGCGTTAAACAGAAATTGGGGATAAAATACACAGGGGGGCTAATAATTCAGGGGGCTAATAATTCTGACTTCAACTGTATATATATACAGGATTTTCTGGCTGGATGCTACGTGCTTACCTAATGGCTGAAGTATAAATTTATCCTCAACAAACTTCACTATGTGAGGTATTATTTATGTGTGTAACACACACACAATGTGGGAGATTTTACATTAAGTCAAGACCATTAGCATCTTGCTCAAAAATTTTAGAAGAGTTTTAATTTAGAGCGTGTCTCTTCTGTAGTTACAGCAAGTACTAAGACTGATGGAAAACGCAAAGTTGCTATTTTCTAGACTGATATAGCTAGAAACTATACTCTCATTCTGGTGTAATATTCTAAAATTTGCTGCCATAATGACTAATGACTTATTTTCCAGTTTCTAAAACTAGCTTTGTAAATCTGTTTATAATCCTGTAAAATGTGATCAGCTTCTTTTTTTTTTTTACAGGAAGAGTCCATTTACTGAATCAGATTTTTAGAAACAATTGAAGGATGTTGCTGTTACCATAATCTGCAGCAGCTGTCCACTAATATGCTTTTGTAAACCTTTAACATGTACATGCAGCAGGTAAAAACATTGCACTGCCTTGCTTCTTTTTCATTGCTAGCAATCATGTTTACATGTGCTCGTTTTGTTGAGATGTATGAGATGTCAGCTTACAATTTATCCATGCCTTTTTTTTGGAGTTTTTATTATTGGAATATCGTCTAGTGCACAATGGTACCTATCTTGACCAAGAGCTGCCCATTTATATTACACTGATCCAAGAGTGAGATGCTATTAGTTGCTACAAAAATGTACAAATATAGAAACTGAATCACTTCACAGCCATATACAGTATACAATAAACACATATATTAATTTTCAACCGACTTTCCGGGGCCAGGTCGCAGGGGCAGCAGTCTTAGGAGGGAACCCCAGATTTCCCTCTCCCCAGACACTTCCTCCAGCTCCTCCGGGGGGATCCCGAGGCGTTACCAGGCCAGCCGAGAGACAGAGGCTGTTTCTCAATATGCGTTCTTCAGTGATCTTGCGTCCTCGTGTTCTCGTGTAACGTCATCATCAGATGCCAAAGTTCAGTTCCAATACTCAAGAACGCAAGAACAGGGGACGCGTGAAATTTCTCGGATGTGTTCTTGATATCGAGGACGCACAGATGCAGACTTGAGCACCGATCTCGCTCTAGAAGTCCCAGAAGTCATTGCGATTGGAGGTGGGAAGTGCAGCATTTTATTTAGAAGCATGTGAAGGTCACGTGACCATCAGGAAGAACAAGGGAAGAACGCAGCATCTCATTTCTCACAGGACGCGTTTTCTGTTCTCGTGGTCTCCCGAGTTCGTTCTACCGAGGACACCTGGCAAGACCGGTCTCCACAAGGACGCAAGTCCTTTCTCTGCGTTCTTGGAATTGAGAAACAGGCATAGTCCCTCCAGTGTGTTCTGGGTCTTCCCCAAGGCCTCTTCCCAGTCAGTTTCTTGTGCCTGATGATCCGGTTGTCGTGGTCCTAACATTCGACCACTACTCGTTCCACAATGCACCAGCCCCTTGTGGCTCCCCCTGCAGGTTCCGTGGGAAAAAAAAAACACACTTAGTCTGACCTGTCACCTAAGGCCTTTTTTGCTTTGGGAGACCCTACTAGGGGCATTAGCCCCTGACAACATAGCTCTTAGGATAACTCAGGCACTCAAACACCTCCACCACAATAAGATGGCGGTTAAAGGAGGACTATACAATAAACCAGGGGTGGGCAAACTCGGTTCTGGAGGGCCGATGTCCTGCACAGTTTAGCTCCAACTCTAATCAAACACACCTGCTTATAGATTTCTAGTGATCTTGAAGACACTGATTAGCATGTTCAGGTGTGTTTAATTAGTGTTGGAGCAAAACTGTGCAGGACACTGGCCCTCCAGGACCGAGTTTGCCCACCCCTGCAATAAACAGAAAAAAATAAATATAAATTGAAAACGATGTTGGGTGTCACGGTGGCTCAGTGGTTAGTGCTAACGCATCACACGCATCAAAGCAATAAGGTCACTGGTTCGAATCCCGACTGGGCCAGTTGGCATTTCTGTGTAGAGTTTGCATCTATCCGTGTTTGCGTGGGTTTCCTCCGGTGGCAGTCCAAAGACATGCCATAGAGGTGAATTGGATGAACTAAATTGGCCATAGTGTTTCCCAGTATTGGGTTGCAGCTGGAAGGGCATCCAAGTAGTGCTTGTCAATTCCAACACTGTAAAAAATTCTTGCTATTTTAAATTTAAGTTGAATCAAATTAACTTTTCTAATCATCTCAACTTCCATCAATAAAACTGACTAAAATATTAAGTTGAACTTTTTAGAACTTAAAAAAAAATGAGTTGAAACCTGATCAGGGGTGCGGATGCAAATGCTGGTTTATTAGAATGGTCAGGCAAGCAATGGTAAGCACAGAGGCAAACAGATGTATACAGGCAATCCAGAATCTTAGTCAATAGGCAGGCAGATGATCAGAGGCAGGCAGCAGACAGAAAAAAAAGATATAAACGAGGTGAGGATCAAAAACACGACAAAGCAAGACAAAGGAAAACGCATTGTAGTGTCACACAAACAGTAGACAAGACTCAGCAACAACTGTGTGTTATGCCGAGTTCAGACTGCATGATTTACAAAGTAGTCGTGTCACAGATGCTTTCACACTGCATGACTATCTGGGCTAGCGTTCTGTCGGCGCTGTGTTTACACTGTAGGATGGATCGGCGACATGAGAGTTCACATTGCATGACTTTGAAATAGAAAGAATCACCGACAACTTTGTCCAAACTACGTCTCACAACCAAACTTAACATGTAAATCACTTGCGCTTGACGCTTCTTCCGCGTTTAGTGTGAACGCATCAGTAAACACCCAGCAGGCACAGGACGTCAACATGACGTCTGATTGACGTTGAACCCTAATGTCATGGGGACTTTGCATTTTGTTTGGAAATGAAAATCGGGTTGACGTCAGAACTCAACGTCAGGCCAACATCAATATCCAATGTCCAACCTAAAACCAACAAAATATCAACGTCTAATGATGTTACAGCTTGACATTGTGTGAACGTTACCACTATGACGTCTATCAGACGTTGAATTTTGGTTGCCATACCTGATGAATAAATGTCAGTATTTGATGTCAATATGACGTTTGTTTAAGATGTCGGCTCAAAGCTGGATTTTTGTCACTTTCTAACAACCTAAAATCAACCAAATATCAACGTCATTTGACGTCGTTATTGGACATCAAAATAACATTGTCCTTAGCTGCTGGCTTGACAATTAATTTTGGTCACCTGACATTACAACCTAAATCTAATCTAATATTAATGTCTCATGATGTTGTGTGCCTTCAGGGCAATAACTAAATGCGCTACAGAATGTTACGTTTACACACTCATGGACAAATTACATGTAAACATATCAGCTTTTGACAGCATAATACTCACTACTCACTACTCTTGAGTACTTTTGAAAGGGCTACTTTTTACTCCTACTTTGAGTAATATTTACAACAGATACTTTTACTCTACTTGCACTACATTTTTAGGCAAGTAATGGTACTTTTACTTGAGTATGATTTTTCAGTACTCTTTCCACCACTGTTAACTACATAATGTAAACAGAAGGCTTTAGCTTTAGAAATTGTGTTGCTCACCTGGCTTTTGAAGAGAATTAAAAATTCCTCCTCAACTTTTTTTTGCTCTTGACCTGATTGTGATATTGATCAGATGACGCGTCAAACAGACACAGTGCTCCTGCCAAATTTACACTTTTTTCCTCCATTTCTTGAGTCCAAGTAAACTGACAATGAGCGCTTTTAACTTCTCCCCCAACCTCCCGCTGGCCTGCAGGTACCCGTAGTAGTGAATGCTGCTCTCTTATTGGCTGTAGGTGATCGCGGATGTTATTTTCAGAACACCTTTCACACGGCATGATTTGACTCATCGGCGATTCTCTCATATCGCGTCCTTGATAGTTCATACTGTGTGATTGTCACTCACATGAACGAGTACTGATTTGCCTGTCATTTCAGGCATTTGTCAGCGATTTCTCAAAACCTGTCGGCGAGTCAAAATCAGGGCTAAAATCATGCAGTCTGAACTCGGCATTAGTGTGCTGTTTTTATAGTGCAGTAATCAGTCCAAAAGCAGCTTCAGCTGTGAGTGTCTAATCAATGGTGACTTGGAGTGTGTGTGTTGCATGACTGGGATCTGTAGCCCATAAACCGGCAGATTTGTAGTTCGTGTGAATGTGAATGTTTTCCAGAGGTGTAAAGAGTACCTGAAAACCATACTTGAGTAAAAGTATTCACCAATTCCAATAAGACTTGAGTAAAAGTATTAAAGTATCCGAAGTAGAACTTAAGTATTTTACTTATACTGAATGTATGCTCAAAGAACACCAAGAAAGGTTTAATTTCCGTAATATATAAATTAAATTTAACACCTTAATGTTATAAAATGGCAGAACAAAATATATAAAAAAATAGAACAAAAAGTCCCAGTCAAACTCAAATGTTCAAAAAAGGCACAAACAATTTATCAAAAAAAATAAATAAATAGTAAAACGTAGTAAAAAAAATCAAAGCTGACTTTGATGTGATTCATCTCTCAGTATCAGAGGGGGGCAATATTTTTATTTTGAGTAGTTTTTCAATTGATTAAGATGTTTTCTCTGTATTAAAATTAAACAAAGAGGAGCACTGTTATTTTTCAACTTAGTAAACTACATATAAATTCAAGCTTCGGCTTCATCACTGGCTGCAGCCATGTTGCTAATTAAACACCTGGTATTAGGCAAGCTGCTAATTCACGTTCACATGATTTAGCTCATAAATAGCATACAGTACCTTCAGCACCCTGCAGATGGCGATATCGCCTCATCCGCCCAACAAATTAGCTGTGGTAGATAAAGATGCTGACTTGTCGTGCACAATCACAATGTAATGAGTAACGGTAAGCATCCGTTCAACTGTAGTGGAGTAAAAAGTACATATATTCAATCAAAAATGTAGTCAAGTAAAGAGTAAAAGTTGCTTATATTTTTGATACTCAGTACAAGTACAAAGTAGCCAAAAAAATACTTAAGTAAAGTAACGAAGTCCATTTACTCAAGTACTTTACACCACTGATGTTTTCCAGCGATATATGGTGTTTAGATCGCTGGTGATCGTGACAAATACAGTGCTCAGCATAATTGAGTACACCCACCCAATTTTGAAAATGAATATTTTTATCCATTTCTCAATAAATATAGGCAATGTATTTTGGTGCATTTAAACAAAACAAGTTTATTAAACAGATATATTTATTAAAATAATATTTTAGTCACCAAACATATTTAGAAATTGAAAGATAATACAATTAAATTCAAGCTAAATTTAGCAAAAAAAAATTACAACCTAGAAAATTTCAACAAAACTTGAATTTAGTTTTTTTGCTTTTCTTGATTTTTCCTTTTTTAAATTTGTATTTAATATTTTTCTATAACATATAACTTTAGGTGTACTAGTTTTTTGGACTGTTATCGTAAGTTATTTTGTTAGATAAGCTCCAGATTTGGCTTCAGTACTGACTAATTTAATGTGTATGCACAAATATAATATTGTATAGCTTTCAATTAAAAATGTGAATTTAAAAGAGAGATTTGTTAGGGTCGTACTTATATACAGGGAGTGCAGAATTATTAGGCAAATGAGTATTTTGACCACATCATCCTCTTTATGCATGTTGTCTTACTCCAAGCTGTATAGGCTCGAAAGCCTACTACCAATTAATCATATTAGGTGATGTGCATCTCTGTAATGAGAAGGGGTGTGGTCTAATGACATCAACACCCTATATCAGGTGTGCATAATTATTAGGCAACTTCCTTTCCTTTGGCAAAATGGGTCAAAAGAAGGACTTGACAGGCTCCGAAAAGTCAAAAATAGTGAGATATCTTGCAGAGGGATGCAGCACTCTTAAAATTGCCAAGCTTCTGAAGCGTGATCATCGAACAATCAAGCGTTTCATTCAAAATAGTCAACAGGGTCGCAAGAAGCATCTGGAAAAACCATAGCACAAAATAAACTGCCCATGAACTGAGAAAAGTCAAGCGTACAGCTGCCAAGATGCCACTTGCCACCAGTTTTGCCATATTTCAGAGCTGCAACATCACTGGAGTGCCCAAAAGCACAAGGTGTGCAATACTCAGAGACATGGCCAAGGTAAGAAAGGCTGAAAAACGACCACCACTGAACAAGACACACAAGCTGAAACGTCAAGACTGGCCCTAGAAATATCTCAAGACTGATTTTTCTAAGGTTTTATGGACTGATGAAATGAGAGTGAGTCTGAGTGAGTGGGCTGGTATCATCAAAGATGAGCTTGTGGGGCCTTTTCTGGTTGAGGATGGAGTCAAGCTCAACTCCCAGTCCTACTGCCAGTTTCTAGAAGACACCTTCTTCAAGCAGTGGTACAGGAAGAAGTCTGCATCCTTCAAGAAAAACATGATTTTCATGCAGGACAATGCTCCATCACACACGTCCAAGTACTCCACAGCGTGGCTGGCAAGAAAGGGTCTAAAAGAAGAAAAACTAATGACATGGCCTCCTTGTTCACCTGAGCTGAACCCCATAGAGAACCTGTGGTCCATTATCAAATGTGAGATTTACAAGGAGGGAAAACAGTACACCTCTCTGAACAGTGTCTGGGAGGCTGTGGTTGCTGCTGCACGCAATGTTGATGGTGAACAGATCAAAACACTGACAGAATCCATGGATGGCAGGCTTTTGAGTGTCCTTGCAAAGAAAGGTGGCTATATTGGTCACTGATTTGTTTTTGTTTTTGTTTTGAATGTCAGAAATGTATATTTGTGAATGTTGAGATGTTATATTGGTTTCACTGGTGAAAATAAATCATTGAAATGGGTATATATTAGTTTTTTGTTAAGTTGCCTAATAATTATGCACAGTAATAGTCACCTGCACACACAGATATCCTCCTAAAATAGCTCAAACTAAAAACAAACTAAAAACTACTTCCAAAAATATTCAGCTTTGATATTAATGAGTTTTTTGGGTTCATTGAGAACATGGTTGTTGAATGGAATGTGAGGACATTAGAACACTGTAAATGTAATGTAATGACCAAAAAGTCACAACAACATATATTTCTATGTTGCTTCAACTTATTTTAACAAGTTAATCAGGTTTCAACTATGTTTTTTAAAACATACAAAGTTTAAATTCATATTTTTAGTCAGTTTGATTGGTGTAAGTTGAGATGACTGGAAAAGATCATTTGATTCTACTAAAAGTCAAGGCAACACATATTTTTATATTGCTTCAACTTATTTTATTAAACAAGTTAATCAGGTTTCAACTACGTTTTTTAAGTTCCACAAAGTTTATTTAATATTTCTAGTCAGTTGTATTGATTTAAGTTGAGATGACTAGACAATTTCATTTGATTCAACAAAAAAAAAAAGTCAGCAAGATTTGTTTTACAGTGAATGATTGAGCCATTTTAAAAGTCATGTTGAAGGAAGTTTATTAGATTTGCACGTTTACAAGATAAATGTGACTGAGACTGACTGAAAAAGATGTTTTGGTCTTTAAAATAGGGTCCCGTTTCCTGCAGAATCTAGACTTTTAAACTTTGGCTTTTGTTGACTGAAAAATGAGCCGATGTCGTATGTGCATGTGCTTCCTTTCCTTGTTTATTTTGCTTTGCCTGGTCTTTGAGGAAGCAGCTTTTGCTCTATTGATCAGCTGTTTAGCTCTCGCTGTCCTGCAAGACAATGGCTGCTGTTTTCAGAAGACCCTGGGGTTTATCAGGCCCACTTCCCTTCAGGAAAGAGCAGCTGTGTTGGACGTAAAAACCAAAGTGCAGTATTTCTAAAAAAAAAACAAAACCAAAAATCATTATTACTCACTATGAAACCTGGTGAAAATATGAACATCACAAAAACAGCTTGTTTTTTCTGTTGCACGGGAAGGAGATAATTAGCAGAATGCTCACGCTGCTACTTTCTTCAAAACAAAGTCAATGAAAAAGGACATTGTCAGCATTCTTGCAGTTTAAGCAAGTGGAAGATTGCATTAGCTTTGGAAAGTTCATGGGTTGAATTCTCAGGAAAGACGTAAACTAATAAAATGTGTAACAAAGGCCTGACAGCGTGTCCTAACAACATGCTACAAGATTCCAGCGACAAGCAATTTGTTTGTCTGAAGTAGACGTGACATGAAGGAAACATATCAGCCGTTCAGACGGTTTATAATCTAATTAATAAACATTAATCTTCTTTAACATGATTAAAAGTGCATACTGACTGATGTTATTGTTGTTATGTTATTTACGTTTTCTAGTTATTTTATTTTTAAAATCTGAGGTAAACTTTGTGCTGCCGCTTTCAGTACAACGGGGAAAATAAGTATTGAACACGTCACCATTTTTCACAGAAAACATATTTCTAAAGGTGCAGTTGACTTGAAATTTTCCCCGGATGATGGTAACAACCAAAGAAATCCATATATGCAAAGATAACAAAACTGATTAGTTTACAAATTAAGGTATGCGTAGGCCCACACGGAATCTGCACGCGCAGAGTTCCGCAGATTTTTAGCCCATCATTAATTCTGTTTATTTACTTGAGTAAATGTGTGTAAATCTGAATGTATTCAGTTTTTAAATTACACATATTTCACATATTAAGGTTTTAGTTATGAGACTCCCAAAATAATTCCGCAGAAATCCGCAGATTTTTACCAAAATTCTCCGCAGAAATTGCAAAAAACGTCCGCAGATTCCGTGTGGGCCTAGTTATGCGTAATAAAATGAAATGATACAGTGAAAATGTATTGAACACATGAAGAAAGGAAGGTGTAGAAAGGCAGTGAAAGCTCAGACAGCAGCTGAAATCTCTCAGTAGTTCTTCAGCAACCCTCTATCCTTCGTCAATCTAAATTAGCTGCTTCAGTCCAACATCTATATTACCAGATGATGAAGATGAAAACAGGGTGGACATTTTAGCAAGACAATGATCCAAAACACAGCCAAGGAAACTCTCAAATGCTTTCAGAGAAAGAAAATCAAGCTGTAGATTGGCCCAGCCAATCACCTGACTTATATCCAATAGAAAATACAAAATAAAGATCAGATTTGATAGATGAGACCCAAAGAACCATCAAGATTGTTACACTCTGTTGAAGTCTGTGAAAAAAAATCACACCTGAGCAATTTATGTGACTTCATTCTCCATATGAGAGGCCAGGGCTTAATTTGTGCCGGAACACGCCGGGTCCGGCACCTCTGAAATCTGAACAGGCACCTCATTTTACCGATCCCCCTCCTCTCCTCAACCGCTCTCTGCCCCTGTCCGCTGTTCACTTTCACTTTCTTTCATGACTCCCCATTGTTCGTCCGCGACAAACCCAACCCACCCCCCACCCCCATCCCCCGCTCTTCACTTTCGTTAAGTTATTTTATTTTCAAAATCAAACCTAAAAACTTTGTGCTGCCGCTTTCAGTACAACAGGGAAAATAAGTTTTGAAATCGTCACCATTTTTCTCAGAAAACTTATTTCTAAAGGTGCCAATGACTTGAAATTTTCCCTGGATGTTGGTAACAACAAAATAAATCCATATATGCAAAGAAAACAAAACTAATTAGTTTACAAATTAAGTTATGCGTAATACTCACACCATACGATGCCCCCCTCACGCTCTTTACTTTCATCCACGACAACCCCTACCAACTGCCCCCACCCCCTTTCCACTTTCGTGCGCGACACCTCTACATCCTCGGTTAACATGCCGGATCCGTTAACCCGATCCGGGGTGCGTTTCCCAAAACCATCGTTAGCCAACTAAAGTTGCAAGTTCCGTCGTTACAAAGATAGTTTGTTGTTTGCCGTTAACATTCGCAAACTGCGTTACAAACTCGAGCACTTAAAACGACTCCTGTGGAGCTGTAGTTTGAAACATAGTTCCTGGCTGTGTTCTATTCCCACTTATCCCCCCTATGCCCTATTCATTTAGAACATTCTAACATTCAAAGTTGGAATTATTAAAAATAAAAAAGCATTAAAGTCATCTCTCTTAGGTGTAATTTGCTTTCAAAGTATGTTTACAGTTCAGTTTTAGCGATCTTCATGTTTACAATTGCGCTCCCTTCACAGTGCACTTTGAAAACATTGATATCATTTTGAACACAGCCTCATGACAAAAGCTATAGGTGAATTTATGTTACGTCTCCAAAGCTTGTGAAAACAAAAAACATAGCATACGTTAATTATTTATTTTATAGTGGGTTATTTATTAAGTATCTGTACTGTATATGACATGGGCCTGCTGGTTAGAGCATTTCTGCAGTGGTTTGCATGTGTCCAAAGTAGACTTAAAAAAAATAAATAAACAATATCCTACTTAATAATCATCATCATCATCATCATCATCATTAATATTATTATTAAAATATGATTTTTTTTTTCATTTTCTAATAAATAATAAATATTAAATTAAATTTCTTAATAAATAGCCTCATCATTTATTTATTTATTTATTTATTTATTTATATGATTTATATTAGAGATTAGAACACGTGTTAGCTTTTGTAAGTGATTTTATGTTTTAAAAATCAATAATATTTGTAAAGCAAACACAGGCCCTATATGTGCTATTTACATATATTTCAGTTAATATGGAAAACGAGTGCAAGTTTTTATCAAAACTAATATTGGATTTTATTTTAAATGCGTGTGCATGTAAAACAATATAATTTGCACAAAGAAATTTTGGGGTTGTTCTCTAAAGAAGTTACTCCACCCCGTTTTATGGCCGTTTTACGTTATAACTAACGTGGTTCAAATGATGGATCTGCGACAGAGAAACTAAGGGTTTTGGGAAACACTCGTCACTACATCGTTCTTTTCCAAAACAATGCATCGTACTATGATAGTTCAGCCGCGAGTTACGTCGTTGTTTGGGAAACGCACCCCTGTTCTGGGACCTCGCAATTCACAAATTAAGCACTGTGAGAGGCGTCTTTCAGCTGCCATCACCAAAACAGCCTTTTATATAAAGTATTAAATAAGGTTCAGTAGTTCAGTACTTTGTGTCATTTCATTGTTATTACACATAACTAATTTTTCTAAATTTTTATGTTTGTATTGTTTGAGGTTTTACCTAAATCTGGTTTAATTCCATGTCAACAGCTCCTTTATAAATATTATTTCCAGGAAAAAACATGACATTTTCGATACTTACAGTATTTTTCCTGCTGTACAGTACAGTATGTCATGTAAAATAGTATTTAGACTCACACTGGTAATATTTGACACTGAATAATAATCACTACGTGAGGTGATCATTGTCATAGTAGTTTATGCCGTTGTTCAGCCTCGACGTCTAAAAAATAGAAACCGTTTTTAAAACAGAAACTTCGCCCATTGCCATTGCGGATGGTTAGGACAAAACTTGTTTTAGCATGGAAAAGATGGCTTTTATCATGTCGCAGCATACTCTAAAGCAAGGTGTAACACTCACTAGAGGATTTTTAGATCTTAAAGGAGACCTATTACGGTCTTTTATAAGTCTTGATTCTGTTTAGTTTGAAACAGGCATTATTTTAGCATATTTTACTTTATTACATTACTCTTCTCCCAAACTTCGCACAAGCAGTTCGATAATTTTCGATTTCTCCATTTTAATTTTTTGTTTAAAAATGGCCTGTCTTTTGAAAAATATGTTGCGGTTGGTTAGCTCTCCTAGTGAGTTGTGATTTATGAAAAGCTTGGACGGTGTTTCAGTACTGCTTCGTGTACGCCAAATCAGAAAGTTCTGTTTTTTCCATGGAGGCTGGCACAAAGAAAGACAAGCGCATTTCTTGTCAAAGATCAAAATTTACCATTTTTTAAAAATGAGTTTGCAATTGTTTTGGGTTGTAGACATTTAAATTAGGGATGGATCAAAATGGAAATTCATGGCCAAAACCAAAACTGAAAATTCTGGATGGAAAAACCAAAACCAAAAATGCTTTGTAATAATTATTTATTAATTTAATAAGTACTATACATTTGATTTTGTAAGACTGTTTGACATTTAATTTTGTGAGAGTGTATGGGTGTTTCCCAGTGATGGGTTGCAGCTGAAAGGGCATTCGCTGTGTAACACATATGATGGATAATTAAATTCATTCTGCTGTGATGACTAGGCATGGGATGATAACCGTTTTCAAGGTATACCGCGGTTTGGAAAAGTCAAGGTTATCATACCGCCAAAGTTTTCTCTAATACCGTTCCTATAAGGTATGTGTAAGATTTTTTTTTACACTTTTTTTTAACTACAGCATCTCCAGCAGAAAAGATATCCAAAGATGCCATTTTAAATTTGTGTTTTTGAAACTAATGAAGACAGCAGAAGTCAATGATTCATTTTCATTATTTAGCCTGGCACGTTTACTGCTCCAAAATATTATAAATGTTTCTCAAAATAAAATATATTGTGTTCAAAGGGGAAAAAACTTTTAGTTTTTTACTCAGACATTTAAAAAGAATATATTTTAGAGCAATAATCACAATACTATGATACCATGAAACCGCGATATTTTTTTCCAAGGTTATCATACCGTCAGAATCTTATACCGGCCCATGCCTAGTGGTGACCCCGGTATAATAAATGGACTAAGCCGAAAAAAAAATTAGTGAATGAAAGGCAGTGAGTCAAGAGGTGTCATATACAGCAGGAACAATTATACAACATAGAAATGTTCTGTTATTTGTGCAAACTTTGCTTTTCTGGTGAGCTTGAGCTGTACATATATAGACAGCTATGTATTGGTACATGAGGTAAATATACACAGAACAAAGTATTGAGCTATTTTAAACTTTGACAATGAAGCACACAAGCTAATTGGCCCATTGAAATGAATGGGTTTCATAGTGCATCGCTTTCCGCATCAGGTATGAAAACTAGGTGGGTCAGCATAACCTTTTTCAGCTCATATTTTTATTCATTTTAATCTTTTGGCCTGAAACGAAATAAAAAAAAAAGCTATTTTGGCCGTCAAAAATTTGGTGTATCCCTATTTTGAATACATATATTTAGTAGTATGTTTTAATGGCTTTTAAAATACACGCTGATATATTTGGAAGATACCCGTGATAATCATTTCACACATAACCTGACAATGTGCGTTATTCATAATTGATACACACGGTTGAAGTATAGAACATTTACTTTGTTTTTCAAGTTAAACAGCCACTTACACTGTAAAAAATGCTGGGTTCCACATGATTTATTCATGTTGATTTAAACTAAAATCGATTAAGTTAACCTAATCCTTTTCACAAATTAAAGTGGAAACAATTATAAAACAAATATAAAAGTGAAAAAAACATGAAACAATTAAGTTGTTCCAAAAAAACTCAAGAATTGTGTTGATTCATCTCATTTTAAAAAGGTAGTTTGAGCAAGCAGCAGAAATAATTAATTTAGAATAATAATTTAATAATAATAATAATAAAGATAAATAAAAACTATTTTTTGAGTGTATACTTTTATGTAATTTGTGAGAAGTTGATGAGTTTACATGTTGTAAACCCAGCAGTTCCAATCTCTCAACTGCAGCGTAGACTATCACCCATCATAGATAAACCAATATGGTAATAATTAAGATATTTAAACAATGAAATACATGTCCTTACACATATCTGAGAATCAGAATATCAAATATTCCAAAATATAATAAATTTGAGCTGAGAATATTGGTCAAGAGAATTTCGCAATCCTTTGCACGTACCGATTTGGGCGACTTTGTGACATCATTGAGCCCAGAAAACGTTATACTGCTTGAATAGAGATTTTTAAAAACCTTTTGAGTAGATTTTGAGATGTATTATATTTTAGATCTTTTTTAACACACTAAAAACACTGACTAACATTTAAAAAGTGAAAAAGCATAAAAGGACCCCTTTAGCCATTATCAAACATAAGATACAAGTCTCTGAAATTCCACACTACACTGCAAAAAATGCTTTTCTTACCTAGATTTTTTGTTTTGTTTCTAGTTTAAATATCTACAAATTCTTAAATCAAGAAGAATTTTCTAGACAAGCAAAACATCTTGTCTTGTTTTCAGAAATAATACGCCAAAATTAAGTGAGTTTTTCCTTAAAACAAGCAAAATAATCTGCCAATGGGGTAAGCAAAATAATCTTATGTCAAAAGGAAAAACAAGATTATTTTGCTTACCCCATTGGCAGATTATTTTGCTTGTTTTAAGGAAAAGCTCACTTAATTTTGGTGTATTATTTCTGAAAACAAGACAAAATGTTTTGCTTGTCTAGAAAATTCTTCTTGATTTAGGAATTTTTGGATATTTGGACTAGAAGCAAAAAATCGAAGTAAGAAAATCATTTTTTTGCAGTGTAGATGCTTCAGCCGCAACCTGAGACAAAACACTTGCAAATCTCACAAAAACTTCATCTAAATTGACTTTAGAAGAAACACATTTGTGTGTATTTTGTTTTGGAGCTGAGAAACATACAGTAGAAGCATTCATACTGTTGTCATAGTTGTACAAATCATTCCTCTCGGTCACTTTCATGACATGTTTGTGGCCGCCATGTTTAAGCTATATCAAACACGACTGAAATTTACGATCTGGGATCAGACTCAGTAAAACAATCATCATGACACCACACAATTGAGAATCTTTTGATCTTGTTGCAACAAGCCTCAAATCAACCCACTCCCCCCTCAGTTGTTGGTGGGATGCAAATCAGGCTTAAAGTCTTCAAGTTTGTGGCCAGCCTATGTTGCTTTGCATGAAAGCATCTGCCAAGTGCTTAGTTTACCCCAAATTATAATTCTGTCAACTTTTCTTCAACCACAGATCATTACAAATTATCATTAAGATATCTTTGAATCACAAGACCAGGCATTTAAACTGAAACATTTTTGTGAGAAGAACTTTGTTTAAGCTTCTTTGTTAACTCTTTGACAAGCTCTATTTACTTGCAATGATTATGAAAAGTCAAATTATAAAGTCAAATAAACCTAAAAGAATAAAATCTCCTAAGAAGACTTGAATTAAACCACATTTGCCCCTGATGAACTAATTTCTTAATTAGATAAACTTCTAATTTAACCCTTGTGCGTCAATATAAAAGTCAATCCCCAAAAGCTGCAATAAAATATTATACCAATATTTTCCCCACTTTCATCAATGTTGATTATTATTATTTTTATATAAGTATCAGTTCTTATCAGAATCACCTAACAATCATTGTAACCATTTAAATGCTAGTTTGTTTACATAATGCCACAGAAGAAAAAAATAGTAGTTATTTTCCATATACTAAATGTTAAGTAGATTTTTTCTCTTCGTTTGTTACAGTCTTGAATGAAAAACAACATTTATTTTGAGGAATTCATATTTTTTATGAAGGTTTAATGGGATTTGAAGTAAAGATGATGCTATTTTAGTGTCTTTATTTTTGTGTAACTACTCCTTAAACTACTGAGTAATATTACTGCATGAACTGCACTGTGAAAAATTACAAGATCAATTAGTCCTCACAGCATATGATTTTAGGTCATTGTAACTTATAAAAACTAAAGTAATCATGTTCTAACTTAATTTTATACGTTACGCAAGATGTTTTAAGTCAGTTTGACATAATATAAGTTCAATAGACTCATAAGGTTAATTTGATTCAGCTTAAAAATTTAAGGCAACCAGGATTTGTTTACAGTGTACATGTACTCACTGTTTCCACTGAGTGGTACGGTACAGGTCAGTACGGGTCCCCTTTATCAGGCTTGCGTTTCCATTGCTAAAAGCATACCAATGGTACTCTTTTGGTGGGCGTGATGTATGACAGAAAGTTTCAGTCGACGTCATTCTCGCTTGAGGAAATGTCAAAATAAAGCTGTATGGGTCGTTCACATATCATATGAGAAGCACTTCTCAGAAAACAGATGCTTTATACACATAAATAGATGAGTATAAATTAGGGATGATCCGATCGATCGGCCAGAGATCATTATCGGCCGATAATCACATTTTATGACTCGATCTGTACTCGCCAATCTGGCCGATCTCATGATCACTGATCACAGGTGTCTGTTTACAATTTATATGCAGAGGAACCAGACATGCTAGTTGGAGAGCAAACTATTGGAATGGTCTTAGACCTTTTTACATATATAAGAACTGAGAGTTCTGTGTTTTTGACATTTTTACAAGTTCCCTAAAACCTGGCTGAAATGCAATTAAAAACGTAAAAAAATGTTTTAATTGAATATTTCATAATATACCTTTTTGTAATATACTTACTGCAATAAACAAATATATATATTTTATAGATGTGCATTTTAACATCTTATGCATCAAATATGTACTTTTTCTTGATTGAGACATGTCGAATTCTTCTTCCATCATTTGCAATGTTTGCAAATTGCTTTGTTAGTTGTTTTTCTTACCCTTTTTTTGTATCTGTTTTATCTATTATTTTCTGTAAAGTTGTTTCTGACCATGACATGTCCACACTAAATGGTTATAAGAGACATGTTTGAGGGATTATATGCAACATTCTTCATTTATTCTCTGAGGTGTAAGGCAAGATCTCCACTTAATTATCATACTTAGGGGGAAAATGTGCTCCATGTATTATAAAGCTTGAAGCATCAGAATCGGTACTCAGTATTGGCCGATCACCATCACAAAGAATCGGTACTTGGTATCGGCTGCAAAAATCCTGATCGGAGCATCCCTAGTATAAATGTTCATTACTAACCTTTTTATGAACATGATTTGATTAGAACTGCAGATCAATGATGCGAAAAATAGCCTACTGTAATGTCTGCAATTATATAAAATAAATAAATAAATGCAACATATATGAACACATACAGACCCTTACAGTCTCCGATATTTGACCAATTACAGACAAACTACACACAGCATACATTTAGTCCTTATTTGGGTTCAAAAACAGCATGCAACATATAGCCTACAGTCAGTGCAAACCTCTCATCTGCATCTAAAAGGTGATGAAAAGTTAAACATGGCAGTTTATTCATCTTTTAAGTTGCTGAAAAAATCATTTGCTCCTTTGTTTTTTCGGCTTCTCCCTTGTTTTTTCACGCGTCATTCTCGTGATTGTCCGTTTCTGAAAGAATCGGATGTTAGAAACACTTCAATAGTCACGCGCATGTTATTATCATCAGCTCAAGATGTTCGTTATTTCAAATATAGACATGTGGCGAGCAAAAAGTTGTATGGTACAGTTCACTTTTCGCATACTGAACCGAACCGTACCGTACTGTACCGAACCAATCAGTGGAAATGGGCCATATGTGGTTAGGGTTAAAAGTTGGTATAGGCAGTGTTGGGGAGAATACTTTGTAAATGTATTTAGTTACAGAATACAGAATACCTGCTTTAAAATGTATTTTGTAACGTATTCCGTTACTTTGCTTAGTCCTGGTACTGTATTCTAAATACTTGGAATACTTCCACTTGAAAACAGCCTTCAAGTCTATTAAATGTCACACTATGTGTTGGTAGCAATTTCTGCAGGAAAACAGAGGGCCTCTAATGCTAAACATTATTGACTGGTAGGGAAAAATAAATAAAACAATATAATTATGTTTATTAAAAAAATTTTATTTATCAAAGTGTCAACAAATTCAATTTCTGTAATAAAGATAAAAAGTGCTTGAACATAGACAGCATTACTGTCTGTAATATACAGTATATGTATATAATATGCATTTTGCTTACCCTTTGTATTTCACAGTCTGCACAGAAAAATATCAGGTAAACAAGAAAAGAAAAACTTCAAAATTGTTTATGTAAAACCAAGGTAATGTAACAGGCTCTATCCAACATTTTAATTTCTATTATGAAAACTTCTCACCTAAGAACAATATTACAAATATTAGAAGAATGCAAAATCTGTTTGCTTTAAAAATGTAAACATCAAAATGAACAAGTTTTGTTTTAAGTCAAACATATTAGCCAGTAGCCACCTATCTACAGCACCTTGAACTACCTTGCTTGAACTTCCAAGACGTGAATGCATTTTTTCCTTTACTGCTGCTAGAAAGTGTAAAAAAGACGTCAAATATATTGCAAAAGGACGTCAAAAAGACGGCGAAAAGACGTCGAAAAGACGTCAATAAAACACGTCATAAAAACTTTCATTCTGGCTCTTCAGAGGACATAATTTCAACGTCTGACAGAGACGTAGAAAAGGCGTCTTTTGGACGTAACTTTGCTCGGTGGGAAGTTGCTTCGGTTGCGGCTCCAACCCCTCGAGCTCCTGGTCTGAATCCTCCATATTTGTACACTCAAGTTAACCAGGGCTGCCAACTTTGGCTAAGGTGCCCATAAGTCCCGCCCACATTTGTGTCAGAAAATCGAATGTAAATTTAAGCGTAAACGAAACCTCTAAAAGCGCAAACGAAACATCAAGCAGCGAATTCACCAACAATGACGGCAAAAAAAGCAGTTTATTTGAAAATCATGGTTGTTGTCCGGTTGTTCGGTGTTTGCGATCGTCCTTTTTGCTGCGTGAGAAAATGGAGGTGTGGTGTGAGAACAGGGTCATTTGCATGAGTCTCACTGAGTTAACGCTGGCGACAGCAGTCAGGAGTGTAGCTTCTGTTTCTATGGTTTCGGCGGCAATTTAGTAATATTATTATGGGCCAGACACCCATCGCCCAAAGTATTCCAATGGTATTAGGAAAGTAACTGTATTCTAAATACCCTGTTTAAAAATAGTAACTGTAACAGAATACTGTTACTCATGAATAGTATTCTAAATACGTACCGCTGGTACATGTATTCCGTTACTCCCCAACACTGGGTATAGGTTGTCAGAATTACCGATTTCCATGGTGAACCATGGTCAAATTTGTGAAAACTACTGTTTCACATTTGATGATTACAATTTTGAAAACTCACAGTAAATCCTGGAACATCATGATGAACATATTGCAAAATGCTGCAATGTAAATAAAGATAGTCTGGGTTGAAAGTGAAACTGCTCTCTGGGGTTTTGTGCTCAAAGCACCTGTTGACTGCTGGAGTTCAGACGCGTACAGTGTGTGTGTGGTCACATGATGTGTGTTTTCAGTGGTATAGTGTGGAATAACGGCTTTTCAGAAATGCTAGTCGAAACGCCAGTGTGGATGTCGATGGTTTTTGTTCTAAAATGGCATTTTAAAACTGAAACATATTAGTGTAAACGGGGCCTGAGTGTGTATTTTTTTGCAAGCGGGTTGCTGGGACGGGGGTGGGGCGAGGGTCGCGATGCCGGCTCAGCATCGTGATGTCTGACGGCCATCAGCGATGGACGATGGCATCGTCAATTGACCCAATCCTAACCTACACCTACATTTACCTTTAAAAAGCACATAAAAAAAAATAATATATATATTTTAGGATAATGTTATGTGAGAACTTCCGGACCCCAGAGCTATACATGCCGTATATACAGATTATTGAAAATTTAAAGCAATGTGTTTGCTACTTTTGTACTATTTGTCTTAAAGGGCACCTATGGTGAAAAATCTACTTTTCAAGCTGGACAGACATATGTGTAGGTATAGTGTATAGACCGTCATGTTGGGGTGATATAAACACACCCAGTCCTTTTTTTCAATTTAACAACATAAAAACGGTGGACCAATTGGAGCAGTTTTAAGACCGACTGCATCTTGACGTAGGAGTGCGGTCCCCCCGCCCATCGAATTGATTGACAGCTGCGTATTAACATGTCTCCGTAGTAACGCTTATAATCCCATCAACAAGACAGGACGTGCGCAAAGCAACCGGGAATAAAAGATCTGTTGAGTTTGCTAGGATCATCAATCATCATCAAATGTGATCAAGAGTGAGTTTTACAAGCTTAAAATCTTTTAAAACAGTGCATGGGTAATGAATTACAGCGATTTACTTCAGATTTACTTCATCAACACAGCCGCATGTCAGTACAATTATAAAAGAAGACGCTTCAATTCCGGTTTGTGGACGTTAAATCAGGTTTATTTTGTACATTAACGTAACAGATATCCATACAGCAGTGGATATTAACCTGTATCCTGTCACATTTGCGTGCAAAGACAGTGCAAAGCTAAAAGCACGCACTGTATGTACACAATGCGCAGTACACAAAACAGCAAAAAGCTGTTGAGAGCTATAAAATAGAAACTAGTGAAAGCTATAATGAATAATCTGATGGGTGTTTTAAGCTGAAACTTTACAGACACATTCTGGGCACACAAAAGACTTATATTATAGTTATTATAGACTTATTATAGTCTTTTGTATATTAAGACTTATATTAAATCTGGAAAAGGGGTAACCTAGGTGCCCTTTAAGTAAAATCAATGTCCATTGAGACAATCCCCTTTTCCTTGACTGCATGATTCATTGTGACTACAGCAATTTATATTAAAAGCTATTTAATTAAACTAAAAAGTAACTCACGTTACATTTTATAAAAAGTAACTCAAATATTACTTATTTTTTCAAAGTAATGCGTTACTTTACTCATTTACCTTACGTTACTTAGAAAAGTAATATTATTATGTAACACGCATTACTTGTATTGCTTTAACCCCCAACCCTGATTATTAATATTTTCCAAATACTAAATTATATTTGTTTTCTTTATTACAGTCTTGGAAGTGCCACTGATAAACAATCCCATTCAAAAACAGAAAAAAAGCGCTCAGGGGTAGCTCAAGTATTTTGTCGGTGCTCTTTGGGTGAGGGATTCATCAAAAACAAACAACAAAAATCAGTCCAAGGCACTCGAATAATGTGAAAAATTTAAAAAGCCTTTATTCACATGGCCAATTCCTAATAAAAACCAACGCGTTTCGGCAGAGAACTGCCTTCATCAGGGTAACAGTGATCAGGTGCGTCTAGAGTTTCTTTTAAGTGCTACGGTCACATGACTCATTTTAAATATCTCAACAACACTGAAAAAATATAACAAACAAAGTCAACTACCATCATTAATGATGAAACAGGGCATATACGCATATATACAGACACAAGCATAAATAAATATATAGGACAGAGTAGTAAAAATGTACAGATCAATACTCTTAAACATGGCTTGTACACATATACACACGAACACACACAAGCATATGCATATACACATTACACACACATATACGTACACACACACACATATATATATACATAAATATATATATATACACACACACACATACATACATATACATATATATATATATATACATATACATACATACATACATACATACACCCATATATATATATATATATATATACACATATACATACATATACATACACACACACATATATATATATATATATATATATACAACAATCCCATTCATTTTGCATTACTCCTGTATGTACAGATATGTGTACCAATCTGTTGGAGAGACTTCTGTGCTCGCTCTATAATAATTTTTTAACCTTAAAACCCTACACATATCTACAGTATATATGACAAATAACTATGCTTTCCCTGGATAATAAGGAGAAGTCTTAACATTTGGCTGTAAATCTTATTTTGTGTTATAGAAGGAAGTCACGTGGGTTTCAAGCAACATGAATATCCGTAAATGATTACGCATTGTTTTTCATTATTTGCCAAACCTTTCCTTTAAGCCACTGCACACAGAATTCCTGACAATGCTTTAAGGTTGCCGTCAAAAGGCTCTTTGAAATTTTTTACTGGACTGCCCACTCCTGAAACAGGCCTGTTTTAAGTAAGATGTGTCCTTGCCCTGCCTGCGAAAGTTCACATAACATATAATGTGAACAGAGAGCTCCTGCTTCCTCTGCAGGAAAATGGGAGGGAGAGCTATGAGGTCACTTGCAAAACATGACTCCCATTCAGACAACGCCACAGTGGAAGATTTGTTCCAAGTTATACGCCTGTTCTGAGAAGTCACTGTTCCCATGTTCAAATTGGGGAATGTTATTCACAAAGCTTTTATTTTTATGGACCAGAACTGAAAGAAGTAACTAAAGGTACAAATGCAGAGCATTTCTTGCAAACTCATTTGAAATAGGTTCTTCGGCCTAAATATTTAGCAAAATATCAAATACATTGCTTTGGGTACTTTCGTTGCACGTTTCAGATGACAAATGTACTAGAGGGTGCTGTCTACACTTTTGGTACTTAGCGAAAAACTCATTTGAAATAGGTTTTTATTCGTCGGCCTTAGGCCTGTCACAATAATCAATATATCGACTTATCGCACAACACATGGATATCAATTCAATTATTTTTAGTGATGCAATAAATATCGCCCATACATAAAAACAATTCCAGCAACATTTTAACTGATTGTGCAACATCTCTACCTCTACTGGAGGTGTCAGTATGGTTAAAAACACTATAGTATTTACTATAAATTACTATAGTATATTTTCATGTGTATGTCTGACAACTGAAAATAGATCTGGTAGCAGATATATTACTTTTCACCTTGCAATTTTTTTGTTAACACTAATTATTATTCATTTAGGATATGCGTTTTCACATTCTGATTCCAATGCCTAATTATTGAATTGTTAAAATGACTATAATTAAATTAAATATTCTTAAGAAAATAAAATATTGTGTGCTGTTTGAGTGTACTTGCATTGGATATTATATTGTCATTCTGGCATTATATAATGAGTGGCATAAAATGATCTTAAAATGACAATAATATTGTTTATCGCAATATATTTTGGTGCAATATATCGTACAACAAAAAATAGATATCGTGACAGGCCTAGTCGGCCTACATTTTTTTTGCGAAATGTAAAATACATTGCTCCAGGTGCTTTTATTGCTCGTTTCAGATGACAAATCCACTAGAGGGCGGTGTTTACATTTTGTTTATCTAAAATATGCTACTTAGGGAAAACTCATTTGCAATAGATTCTTCGATCTACATTTTTGCGAAATGTAAAATGCATTGCTTCGGGTGTTAACGTTGCACGTTTCAGATGACAAATCTACTAGGGGGCCTGTTAAATGTTTTGCGAATCTAAAATATGTTACTTGGGGAAAACTCATTTGAAATAGGTTCTTTGGCCTACATTTTTTTGTGAAATGTAAAATACATCGCTCCTGCTGCTTTTGTTGCATTTTTCAGATGACAAATCCACAAGAGGGCGCTGTCTAAAATTTTTTGAATCTGAAATATGTTACTTGGGGGAAACTCATTCGAACCCAAGTCGAACTATGAATCACAAGTAGATCAACGTACAAGGTGAGCTACTGAGCAAACTGACCAGAAAAGTTGTTTATACAGAGATAGATAGGTGAAGCAAACATATAAGATTTCAAATCATGTACAGAGTTAAGTTGTTTTTATGGTATTTGTTTGCTGTTGTGCAGAGAACTGCATAAAAATGTGTTGATGTATCCCTGTAAATATCATTAGCGTGAAAAGTAGTTGTTTGCGTCATTCTGTCCTGTAGTTTTACCTATAAACTGATTAATAAAGGGTAGACGAATGCAAACTATGCCTAAGATGAAATAGTATTTGTAAATATTAAAGCAATAGAAGTGTATAGCAGCATTAAAATGTCATATATTAGAACTCTGTTTAAACCGCTTTGGGTGATGCAGTGGCGCAGTAGGTAGTGCTGTTGCCTCACAGCAAGAAAGTCGCTGGTTCGAGCCTCGGCTGGGTCAGTTGGCATTTTTTGTGTGGAGTTTGCATGTTCTCCCTGCGTTCGTGTGGGTTTCCTCCGGGTGTGTGAGTGTGTGTGGATGTTTCCCAGAAATGGGTTGCAGCTGGCAGTAAAACATATGCTGGATAAGTTGGCGGTTCATTCCGCTGTGGTGAACCCGGATTAATAAAGGTACTAAGCCAAAAAGAAAATGAATGAATGAATCACAGTATGTAATTTTCGCCACTAGAGGGCGCGTGTTCACAACAAACAAAGGCATAGTTTAATGATGCTGTGACTGAGTGTGGAATCATGGGAGTTGTCATCTTCAATAAATCCTACAGCCAGTTCTGTTATAATGCTGCTCTTTGCAGTCTAACACAGCACACAAATATATTAAAGCTTGGTGTTTAACTGATTTTTATAAAACCAAACCGTTAATCAAGGCTATGTGATGTCTTGTGACAGCACAGGAAACGGTTTATGTTTTTCTGGATTTGAACATTCTTCAAAACATTTGGGATATTGTAGGTACATAAGTAAACAGAATTTATAACACTGTTCAAGCGTTTTTTAATTATTGTAATGAAACAATCAAACATATTGTGCCTAAAAATATACACTTTTGAATGATAACTTACAGTACATGTTAAAATTGGAGTTATTTCTGTTTTACATAAATATATTTTTGCCACACTCAACCTTTTCTGCCTTAATTTTAGATATTATTTTCATAAAAAACTGCTGTAAACGGGAATGTAGACACTCATCCTGTCTTTGACAGCCTACCGTATATATTATAGTCTAGGGAAAACTTTAGAAAGGAAAAAAATTACTATTTTGCAACAGAAAGTGAAGGAAAAAGTGTTCGTTGATCAAAGTGTTAACATTTAAATTGTCCAAAGTTTAAATATACAGCAATTTTTTCATCAATACAGAACCCCCAAACTTCAACTGCTGTTATTTTGTAGTTTTAATGTTATTATCATTTTAAAATGTGCAGTACAGTAATAATCAAGAAAGGGTACACTGTAAAAAATATCTGTAAATTGTTATTTTTACGGATTTTGTGATTCATGTTTTTATTTTGTTATTTGTCTCTGTTTAATTATGCCTTTGAATCACATTACGAGATCTCGATCTTTCTTTTTACACCCTTCAACCTAAAAACGTTGGAAAACGTGACTTTTATGAACATTTTTAATAGTTTAAAGTGATATATAGCCTGGGTTAGTGGTCTATATATTACAGTACAAAAAACTTGTAATAAACTGCCAGTACATTTTCTGTTATTTAAATTTTCTGTGACTTACACTCACCGGCCACTTTATTAGGTACACCTTACTAGTACCGGGTCGGACCCCCTTTTGCCTTCAGAACTGCCTTAATCCTTCGTGGCATTCAATTTCAGATTCAACAAGGTACTGGAAATATTCCTGAGATTTTGATCCATATTGACATGATAGCATCACGCAGTTGCTGCAGATTTGTCGGCTGCACATCTATGATGCTTTATTGGATTATGATCTGGTGACTGTGGAGGCCATCTGAGTACAGTGAACTCATTGTCATGTTCGAGAAACCAGTCTGAGATGATTCGTGCTTTATGACATGGCGCGTTATCCTGCTGGAAGTAGCCATCAGAAGATGGGTACACTGTGGTCATAAAGGGAGGGACATGGTCAGCAGCAATAGTCAGGTAGGCTGCGGCATTGACACGATGCTCAATTAGTACTAATGGGCCCAAAGTGTGCCAAGAAAAAATCCCCACACTATTACATCACCACCAGCAGCCTGATCCGTTGATACAAGGCAGGATAGATCCATGCTTTCATATTGTTGACACCAAATTCTGACCCTCTAGCCTCAGTTTCCTGTTCTTAGCTGACAGGAGTGGCACCCGGTTTGGTCTTCTGCTGCTGTAGCCCATCCGACTCAAGGTTGGACGTGTTGTGTGTTCAGAGATGCTCTTCTGCAGACCTCGGTTGTAACGAGTGGTTATTTGAGTTACTGTTGCCTTTCTATCAGCTCAAACCAGTCTAGCCATTCTCCTCTGACCTCTGGCATCAACAAAGCATTTGCGCCCACAGAACTGCCACTCACTGAATATTTCCTCTTTTTCGGACCATTCTCTGTAAACCCTAGAAATGGTTGTGCGTGAAAATCCCAGTAGATCAGCAGCTTCTGAAATACTCAGACCAGCCCGTCTGACACCAACAACCATGCCACATTCAAAGTCACTTAAATCACCTTTCTTCCCCATTCTGATGCTCGGTTTGAACTGCAGCAGATCGTCTTGACCATGTCTACATGCCTAAATGCATTGAGTTGCTGCCATGTGATTGGCTGATTAGAAATTTGCGTTAGCAAGCAGTGGGACAGGTGTACCTAATAAAGTAATAGAGTGTATTTCTCTATATATTATTTCTTATACGTTATATTATTCCAAACTACTAAAATGTCACTTTGTTAAACCGTAAAGTTGAATTTTCAACACAGCAAAGATCGAGCTCTCATAATGCAATTTCCAACCGTAAATAAACAGAAAACACTTCAAATACAGGACTTGTTAATTAACAGATCTTTTTTTTACAGTGTATATCCCAAAACACTTTAGTCTTGCACTTCATGTGTTCATACTGTATGTGTGTGTGTCAAATGGAGCAAATGCATTTGTTTTTGTGAGCCTGGCATGTTTGTAGCATGCTGGTTAAGTAGGTCGACAGGAATGTGTTTTTTCCCCCCTTTGCCTTGTAATTAGGCTTTTTTACCAGCAGGCAAGCACAGTGATACCTCTCAGCGCACAGCTGGAGGGACGGGGAAGTCCTGCAAGCTGCAAATCAAGAGAGCACGCTTTTGAGCTGACAGACTAGACTGTAGTCGCGGGGACTGAAAATATGCTCAGCTGTGTGCGTTTGCGCCAAACACAGTCAGTCTCTCCAGTGCAAAACATATTGAAGCATTTGGGTTCGGCCTCCACGTGATACTGTTACTTTGCCCAATCAGTGGAAAAAAAAACAGCTTTGGCCTATTAAATGAGATCAAACAGGACACAGTATGCTTTTAATTAGACGCAGCCTTCGCCAACACTACTTAAACCGGTGTAGTGCTTCTGTTTTTTCTTCCTCTTCCCAACAGTCAGCTCATTATATCCTGCGTTTGCCGCCCTTGTGGAGTGTTTGTGCTGGAGTGACATGTCCGAGCCTGGTCACATTAGCTCTGTGTGAAATAGGAAGTGTCTGGTGGAATGTGCCCGGGGCTCTGTGAAAACAGTTATGTGTAACATGCTTCCCCTGCTCTTTGAGGGAGTGTGTGTGTTTGTGTGTGTGTGTTGTAACTGTATTTCCATTCCATGACCTGCTTTGTCCACTGCTATTGAAATGAAGCTTTGTAAAGGATGTGCAGAATATTTCATGTGTGTGTCTTTGTGTATAATTATGCGTGCAATAGATAGCGCTGGGTGGTATGCCCAAAATTCAGTTTCATTATTACGATATATTTACAGATGTATTTAAAGGAACAGTGCTTCTTTTTTTTGGAAAAAGGCTCATTTTACAAGTCTTCTAGAATTAAGCGGTTGACTTGAATAATTTCTGAAACCCTCAGCCGGTTTCTTGTTCTTGCGAAGTCACTGTTAGCTTAGCTTAGCATAATTCATTGAATCGGATTGGGCCATTAGCATGTTTTACGTGTATTTGTTATAACACTTTTTGTTGATTTTCTGGAATAACTCTGTTAAAAAAAATCATTATATCCACCCTTGTTGTTGGTATGGCCAAAATTCAGTTTGATAGTTTGAGGAATTTGATTTCATGATAACGATATATTTTGAGATATAGTTATTTAATGGAACACTAATCCTTTTTTTTTGGAAAAAGTCCCATTTTACAAGCCTTTAGAGTTAAGCAGTTGACTTGAACTATTTTTAAAACCATTCAGCTGATATTTGGTTCTTGCAGAGTCACTGTTAGCTTAGCTTAGCATAATTCATTGAATCGGATTGGACCATTAGCATAATTTACGTGTATGTATTATAACACTTTTTGTTGATTTTCTGGAATAACTAACTCTTTAAAGGATTTTTTAAAATCGTTATATCAACCCCTGTTGTTGGTATGGTCAAAATTCTGTTTCAAGGGTTGAGGAATTTTATGTCATGATAACGATATATTTCGTGATATAGTTATTTAAAGGAACACTCCATTTTTTTAAGTCTCATTTTACAAGTCTCCTAGAGTTAAGCAGTTAGTGACTTGAACTATTTTTGAAACCATTCAACCAACTTCTTGTTCTTGTGGGGTTCCTGTTAGCTTAGCTTAGCATAATTCATTGAATCGAATTGGACCATTAGCATAATTTATGTGTATTTATTATAACACTTTTTGTTGATTTTCTGGAATAACTAACAATTTAAAGTAATGCTCTTTAAAAAATCATTATATCCACCCCTGTTGTTGGTTTGGCCAAAATTCAGTTTCATGGTTTGAGGAATTTTATTTCATGATAATGATATATTTCAAGATATAGTTATTTAAAAAAACAATACACCTTTTTTTTTTTTTTAGAAAAAGGCTCCTTTTTCAAGTCTTCTAGAATTAAGCAATTGACTGAACCATTTCTGAAATTCTTTAGCCGATTTCTTGTTCTTGCGAAGTCACTGTTAGCTTAGCTTAGCATAATTCATTGAATCGGATTGGACCATTAGCATAACTTACGTGTATTTATTATAACACCTTTTGTTGATTTTCTGGAATAACTAACTCTTTAAAGGATTTTTTAAAATCGTTATATCAACCCCTGTTGTTGGTATGGTCCAAATTCTGTTTCAAGGTTTGAGGAATTTTATGTCATGATAACGATATATTTCGTGATATAGTTATTTAAAGGAACACTCCATTTTTTAAGTCTCATTTTACAAGTCTCCTAGAGTTAAGCAGTTGACTTGAACTATTTTTGAAACCATTCAACCAACTTCTTGTTCTTGTGGGGTTCCTGTTAGCTTAGCTTAGCATAATTCATTGAATCGAATTGGACCATTAGCATAATTTACATGTATTTACTATAACACTTTTTGTTGATTTTCTGGAATAACTAACAATTTAATGCAACACTCTTTAAAACATCATCATATCAACCCCTGTTGTTGGTATGACCAACATTCAGTTTGATGGTTTGAGGAATTTCATTTCATGATAACAGTATATTTTGAGATAAAGTTATTTAAAGAAACACTGATCCTTTTTTTGTGGAAAAAGTCCCATTTTACAAGTCTAGAGTTAAACAGTTGACTGAACCCATTCAGCCAATTTCTTGTTCTTGTGGAGTCAAAGTTAGCTTAGCTTAGCATAATTCATTGAATCAGATTAGACCATTAGCATAGAGACTGTGAGACTGAACAACAATCAAGACGGGCCAAACACAGACACAAGTTGTTAAAGTGAAAGGGTGATATAATATTACGCATTACTATGATGAAAGTTAGAAATCACTTGCATTGTCATACTTATAATACATTTAGGTCTCTTTTGGACTTTTGGATCCCAGCGTACTGGTCTAAAACACACAGTAGCATATGTTTGTTATAACCGATATTAAATTTTAATTCTGTAGACGCACTGAAAAACAGAATCTTTAGGTTTTTAATGTCAATGTGGATATTCTTGTCTTTTATTTGTCAGCCAAAGAAGTCTTATTTTGAAACACATTTTTTTTTCAAGTTTGCTGAACAGCTAACCACAATTCTCAAGTGATTACAGAAACCTCAGGACTTTGTGTGCAGTCTAAAAACAACTCTTTTTGTGACATTAGACTAGAGCATGTTTCGACTAGAAACTGGAAAGTAGCTATCATTGCTGTGACCTAATGAAAATATCATTTAAAATGCATCAACACCATTACCTATAAGCCTATGTCAATTGTGGCAACCCAGGAGCTACCAATTGGCTCTTATCAACTGAACAACACTTAAAACCTACACAGTGAACACATACTTGTATGGACCAAAACAGACAGAGTAGCTTTTATGGTGGAGTTTACTAGTGTGCCTTCGTTTTAAAATGCATAAGCTTTGTTGCGGTTTTGCTTGGCGTTCACACTACTCTGGCATTTTTGACCCACAAAAAACAGTTTTTCAGAGTGTTCTGAAATAGCTGATGACCCCCTAGCGGCGGCATTGTGAGCTGTCGCTCACAGCAAGAAGGTCGCTGGTTCGGTTGGCATTTCTGTGTGGAGTTTGTATGTTCTCCCCGTGTTAGCGTGGGTTTCCTCCGGGTACTCCGGTTTCCCCCACAAGTCCAAAGACATGCACTATAGATAAATTGGGTAGGCTAAATTGTCCGTAGTCTATGTGTGTGAATGAGAGTGCATGGGTGTTACCCAGTGATGGGTTGCAGCTGGCAGGGCATCCGCTGAGTAAAACATATGCTGGATAATTTGGTTCATTCCGCTATGGCGACCCCAGATTAATAAAGAGACTAAGCCGAAAAAAAAATGAATGTATGAATGATGACCCTGTTTTAGGTGGGAAATTCTGCATTCGAAATTGCATACTTCCATACTATATAGTACATTAAAAACTGTATGCGAGCTGAGTAGTATGTCCGAATTCATAGTAGTCAAAAAATGATATGCGAGAATTACACGGACGACCAACTGTTTCTGGCGAGATTCTGAAGTGCAAATCTGATGAACGCTACGCTATCCCACAGTGCAACAAGCAAGAATTAATGGATGGCAGTAAAGCGGGTTGGTCACGTGATAATGATAAATGGCAGATGTAGTACTTCCGAATTTCATATTTTCATACCTACTTCGCTAACGGTTGTGTAGTAAATTCAAATGTAGTACCTACTGTGCAGTAGACGATTTCAGATGCAGCCAACGACTTTTGAAAATGGAGACATGGCTATGCTGAATCATTCTCTGAGTCGTTCTCTGGACTATTATGTATTGTTCCCTTATTCGTCAAGCCCTTCTGATATGACCAATACACAACTGGTACACAGCAAGTATGCGCATACCCTAGTGAATATAAATGGTCACGTATCATGCGTTTTAGGCTGTATAGTGTGGACGGACACAGTTTTTCTTAAATGCATATTTACATTCTAAAATGCTGCTTAATAATGAAAATGCAGAGTGTAAATGCAGCCTATCTTTGTTGGGATTCAGGTCCTAAACAATTTTTTCTTTGGCTTTATGGTTCTATGACATTGAACATTTCAAGAGTTCACACTTAGCTGATGATTGATTATTAAGTGAGTTTGGCATGCTGTTCCGGGAGAGAGCCCAGAGCTCATAAGGTCCTCGAGCCCAGGGCTCATTCCCATTTGCAGGACGAGCGGGGAGTTTGAGCTCAGGTAGGTATCGAGAACTCCCCCCCCCCCCCCCCCCCCCCCCCCCCTTAATTAGGGCTAATGACAAATTAGGAATTGCTATAAAGATATACTGCTGCTTAAGAGTTCGACTGTAGTGCCAATTTAGATTGGTCAATTCACTTAAGACGCATGCCTTTGGACTTTGGGAGAAAACCGGAGAACCCAGGGGAAAACCACAACGAGCACGGGGAGAACATGTAAACGTCGCACAGAAATGTCAACTGGCCTGTTAAGGACTTGAAACGGTGACGTTCTTGCTGTGAGGCAACAGTGCTAACCACTGGGCTGCCTTGCCGCCCTATAAAGGGGTAGAGGTGAAAGGGGAGATTCTACAAGGCGAAGATATCTGAAGTAAGAAACTCTGGTTATTTATAGTGAGTTCATCTGATGAATCATGCATTAGCTAATGCGGGACCAGCCGTGATCAATCATAAGCATGTGCTCCTCTTGAAATTAGAAAATAAACTTCACTTTGTCTTTTGCTTGCAGGTGTGCTGATTTGTCTTCTGGAGGGGCAACAGAAGGCTACATAAAATGACCCAATCTGTGCACATAACCTCCAAACTGCCAAGTAAGTAATTACTTTGCTGTTCTCAGTTGATAGGGCTGTTTTAAGATGAATGCATCTGTTATTTTTGTGTTGTAGATCTGAGTGCCCCTTTTCATTGCTCTGCCGAGGAAGAATCAGACCAAAGTGGAGCTTATTCTGTACAAACACCCTATGGATTTGAGCTGGACCTTGATTTCCTCAAGTACGTTGAGGAAATAGAGAGTGGGCACAGCATTCGTAGGGCTAATGTGCACCCTCGGAGGGGATCTAGGACTGACCGGCGAAATTTGAGTACTGGGGGTCGAACCAGTGGCTGGACCTCCACCGAGTCCCTTTCCTCAACAACCAGTGAGAATGGTCAGACTAACCAACCTTTCCTCCAGAGCCCAATCACACCACCTTGTAAATCACAACCACTTTCCCCATTACCAGTGATCACTCCCAGTCTACCTACTTTCTCAAAAGTGCCACCACCACCTCCACCACGTAACCCTAGGGTGGAAAGAACACTTCTTGAAACTAGCCTCCGGCTCCAACAAGAGCAAAGTCAGTTTTCCAACGGTTTAGGCTCTAATTTGTCTGACCTTTCCAAAGTGGGTTCCAAAACCAACGTATCTAATAGGGACTTCTCTGTAGGTTCTTCACAACTTTCTGAAGTCCCATTGCTACCGATGTCACCTGTTGTGCAGAACCCCCTTTCTGGGGCATGGACCAGAGCAAGTCCTCAGACGTCCGGATGGAGCACTCCAGCCTCAAACTCAGGAACAATGCCTCCTGGGCAGCTTCAGACAGTTCGAGAACAGATGGCTGCTGCCCTTAGACAGCTCAGAGAGATGGAAGAAAGAGTGAAAGGAGTACCAGTCCTGGAAAGAGAAGTTGCCATGCTCCGTGCAGAAAAAGAAAGGCTATCTGTGGAGCTTCAAAATAAAACAGAGGAACTTAATGCAGCAGTCAAACTGCAAGTCCCCACTAAGGCATTAGAGGAACAAGACAAAGAGGAAATCAAGAAAATAGTAACCTCTGTTTTAGAAACAAAATCCATAGCAGTAGGTAATGATGTTCCCCTTGAGAATGTGGTAGTCTCCAATCGTCAAACACTCAAGGATGCTGCCGTTGAAGCAACCATCAATGTTTGTCATGCAGCTGTTGAAACTGATGCTAATGCCATGCGTGATGAGGGAATCCAGACCGCGGTGGATACAGAAGATGTATCAGTCTGGGTCACAGAGTCATTTCTAGGGCTACAAAGCGAGGCGGAACGAGAAATCGACAACCTGCAACACACCATCACGTTTCAACAGGAGTCAATTCAGGTTCTCGAGACACGATTAACTCAGGTCAACCAAGATCTCGAAACTTTAAGGGCTCAGGAAATTGAGAGAACCTCCAGGATCATGCTAGACAAAGAGACAACAGTTAAACCAGAGACAGTCAGCGTCCAAATGGAAACATGTCCTGAAGTTTATTCAGTGGGAGTGTTGTTTCCTGATGTGACTGACCTGGAGCATGTTTCAAAAAATGACCAAAGTATTCAATCAGATCCCGAGGAAACTTCAAAGGAAAAACCTGTGGAGCTAATAAGCATTGGTGTCCAGTGGGAATGTCTTGATGACACTGAGCCACAAGACTGCGAGGAACAGATAACTTCTGCTGAGAGTGAGTATTGGTATTTTAAGTATGCCTGTCGTAATATTTATTAAAAATGATTATATTAACGGTTAACTAAGCCTTCTCTGCACTGGCTATGGGCACCTTGATGTCAAAACAACATTAAAAACATGTCATAAAACACATAAAAAATGCAAATCGCTTTGATGCCAATTGTCTACTTTGATGTCAAATGACAGGACAGTCCTGTAATCAATTTTAGACATGTTTTTTTGACACCAACGTAAGATGTAAATTTTGATGTCTTATTGAAGGTAGTTTACATACACTCACCGGCCAACCTATTAGGTACACCTTACTAGTAGGTTGGACCCCCTTTTGGCTTTAGAACTGCCTTAATCCTTCGTGGCATAGATTCAGCAAGGTACTGGAAATATTCCTCAGAGATTTTGGTCCATATTGACATGATAGCATCACACAGTTGCTGCAGATTTGTCGGCTGCACATCCATGATGCGAATCTCCCGTTGCACCACATCCCAAAGGTGCTCTATTGAATTGAGTTCTGGTGACTGTGGAGGCCATTTGAGTACAGTGAACTCATTGTCATGTTCAAGAAACCAGTTTGAGATGATTCACGCTTTATGACATGGCGCGTTACACTGCGGGAAGTAGCCATCTGAAAATGGGTACACTGTGGCCATAAATGGATGGACATGGTCAGCAACAATACTCAGGTAGGCTGCGGCATTGACACAATGCTCAATTGGTACTAATGGGCCCAGAGTGTGTCAGGATGGATCCATGCTTTCATGTTGTTGATGTCAAATTCTGACCCAACCATCCGAATGTTGCAGCAGAAATCAAGTCTCATCGGACCAGGCAATGTTTTTCCAATCTTCAATTGTCCAACTTTCGTGAGCCTTGTAAATTGTAGCCTCAGTTTCCTGTTCTTAGCTGACAGGAGTGGCACCCAGTGTGGTCTTCTGCTGCCATAGCCCATCCGCCTGTTGTGTGTTCAGAGATGCTTTTCTGCATACCTCACTGGTAACGAGTGGTTATTTGAGATACTGTTGCCTTTCTTTCAACTCGAACCAGTCCGGCCATTCTCCTCTGACCTTTGGCATCAACAAGGCATTTGCGCCCACAGAACTGCCGCTCACTGAATATTTTCTCTCTTTCGGACTATTCTCTGTAAACCCTAGAGATGGTTGTGCGTGAAAATCCCAGTAGATCAGCAGTTTCTGAAATACTCAGACCAGCCTATCTGGCACCAACAACCATGCCACATTCAAAGTCACTTAAATCACCTTTCTTCCCCATTCTGATGCTCAGTTTGAACTGCAGCAGATCGTCTTGACCATGTCTACATGCCTAAATGCATTGAGTTGCTGCCATGTGATTGGCTGATTAGAAATTTGTGTTAACGAGCAGTTGGACAGTGGCCAGTGATTGTACATTGTAGGGATTAAAAAAAAAAAACCAATGTAAATTTGTAATTCAAAATTGAAGCTTTCAGAATTCTTTGTATATTACAATGAGCATCAATGTGTGGATGTCAAATGGACGTCAAAGTTTTGACATCAAATCAATTTGCATTTTGCGTTTTTTACCAATATTCTTGATGTCAATTTGATTTCATTTTGAGCTGAAGGTGCCTGCTGGGAGTGCTACTTTTGTAAAAGTAGAATTATAACATTTTGTCATTAGTAATAAACACAGTTAACTCTGATAACCTTCAGTTCATCACCTTAAAATCTATGTTAATTCAACTAGGACTGTTTGTTTCAATTTGTGTAACGTAAGTGGTTTAAGGCAACGGGATTCGATGCAATCAACTAGTTTGGGTTAAGACTTCATGTAAAACAGATTATAGTTCGATTCATATCATTTAAGATATGCTTTATCTTAAATGGATTAGGAATGCTGTTTCATGTTAAACTCTGAATAAGACAAACAGCGTATATTTTAAGGTGATCCATTAAGAGTGATTTGTTTGCACTAAAGCTGCAGGCCCTCTGAAATCTATCATGAAGAGGAAGGATGGGAGTGGTGCTGGTGCAGCTTCCAGCAGTGGCAAAAAAAGCTTGAAATTTGTCGGGATTCTAAATGGAGGGTGAGTTCAGTTTTTAAACTATATCCAAAAATATTCCAAAAAAAGTACAATACGAAATGAAAGTACAAAATGATGCATTACAAAGTGCCTTTACCATGGTAAAATCAATATCAAAGACTCTGTCCCATGACCAATGTGTTTAGGACAAGTTGTTAAATTTATATATAAATTAAATATGTAAAATAATCTATCTTCTGTTAAAAAACACATGGATTTAGAACTGCAAATATCAGTTTTGCAATGTGTTATGTAATAATTTGGTCACACATTAAATTAAGATTCTATTAGTTAATGTATTTACTAACATGAGTGATTTAATCAAAGTTAATTTTACCATATACTAGGGTTGTCACGATACTGAAATTTTAAAAACGTCCATTTCCCCTAACATTTGAGCGCTGTTGAGCGCGTTCATAAACACTGCAGATTTGCCATTGTGTTCACATGCTCAACAGAAATGACTGTGATGGGCCTGAAGGTCATCAATTCACCGAACTCCCAGCTGTTTACTGAGTGTAACCACAGATACAGGGACATTGGAGCATTTCAAAGTCACGTCGATCAGCTGGTTTGTCTATAAGCTGACATGCGAGCGATCCACTGATGAATCGTCGCTTTAAAACGCTCCAGTGTCCCTGTATCTGGGTTAAACTCAGTAAACAATGGTGAGTTCGGTGAACTGATGACCTTCACGGCCAATCACAGTAATTTCTGTTGAGCACGTGAACACAATGGCAAATCAGCTTTGTCTAAGAACGTCCTCAACTGCGCTCAAATGTTAGCGGGAAATGGACATTATTAAAATATCAGTATTGATTGGTGCCGAATTCCAGTATCGTGACAACCCTAACATATACTGATGCATTATTAAAATCCAAAGAAATGCTTGTTAAGTTAGGGATAAAGTACATCCAAGCGGTTGTTATCACAGAATAAAGCCAGGCTTATTGGCTGTTATTGTGTGAAAACAACCACCTGGACGTACTTTATCCCATTTATTAGACAGCTACTTGTCATAAAATGTAAAAAACTTGACATTCTCACGATACTGGATTTCGGTAGCTATCGATTCTAAAAAAATTTTTTAAACTTCCATTTCCCGCTAACATTTGAGCGCTGTTGAGCGCGTTCTTAAACACTGCAGATTTGCCATTGTGTTCACATGCTCAACAGAAATGACTGTGATTGGCCTGAAGGTCATCAATTCACAGAACTCCCAGCTGTTTGCTGAGTGTAACCACAGATACAGGGACATTGGAGCATTTCAAAGTCACGTCGATCAGCTGGTTTGTCTATAAGCTGACATGCGAGCGATCCACTGATGAATCGCCGCTTTAAAACGCTCCAGTGTCCCTGTATCTGGGGTTAAACTCAGTAAACAATGGTGAGTTCGGTGAACTGATGACCTTCACGGCCAATCACAGTCATTTCTGTTGAGCACGTGAACACAATGGCAAATCAGCTTTGTCTAAGAACGTGCTCAACAGCGCTCAAATGTTAGCGGGAAATGGACATTTGTAAAATATCAGTAGTGATTGGTGCCGAATTCCAGTATCGTGACAACCCTAACATATACTGATGCATTATTAAAATCCAAAGAAATGCTTGTTAAGTTAGGGATAAAGTACATCCAAGCGGTTGTTATCACAGAATAAAGCCAGGCTTATTGGCTGTTATTGTGCGAAAACAACCACCTGGACGTACTTTATCCCATTTATTAGACAGCTACTTGTCATAAAATGTAAAAAACTTGACATTCTCACGATACTGGATTTCGGTAGCTATCGATTCTAAAAAAAAATTTTAATCTTCCATTTCCCGCTAACATTTGAGCGCTGTTGAGCGCGTTCTTAAACACTGCAGATTTGCCATTGTGTTCACATGCTCAACAGAAATGACTGTGATTGGCCTGAAGGTCATCAATTCACAGAACTCCCAGCTGTTTACTGAGTGTAACCACAGATACAGGGACATTGGAGCATTTCAAAGTCACGTCGATCAGCTGGTTTGTCTATAAGCTGACATGCAAGCGATCCACTGATGAATCGCCGCTTTAAAACGCTCCAGTGTCCCTGTATCTGTGGTTAAACTCCGTAAACAATGGTGAGTTCGGTGAACTGATGACCTTCACGGCCAATCACAGTAATTTCTGTTGAGCACGTGAACACAATGGCAAATCAGCTTTGTCTAAGAACGTGCTCAACAGCGCTCAAATGTTAGCGGGAAATGGACATTATTAAAATATCAGTATTGATTGGTGCCGAATTCCAGTATCGTGACAACCCTAACATATACTGATGCATTATTAAAATCCAAAGAAATGCTTGTTAAGTTAGGGATAAAGTACATCCAAGCGGTTGTTATCACAGAATAAAGCCAGGCTTATTGGCTGTTATTGTGTGAAAACAACCACCTGGACGTACTTTATCCCATTTATTAGACAGCTACTTGTCATAAAATGTAAAAAACTTGACATTCTCACGATACTGGAATTCGGTAGCTATCGATTCTAAAAATTTTTTTTAAACTTCCATTTCCCGCTTACATTTGAGCGCTGTTGAGCGCGTTCTTAAACACTGCAGATTTGCCATTGTGTTCACATGCTCAACAGAAATGACTGTGATTGGCCTGAAGGTCATCAATTCACAGAACTCCCAGCTGTTTGCTGAGTGTAACCACAGATACAGGGACATTGGAGCATTTCAAAGTCACGTCGATCAGCTGGTTTGTCTATAAGCTGACATGCGAGCGATCCACTGATGAATCGCCGCTTTAAAACGCTCCAGTGTCCCTGTATCTGGGGTTAAACTCAGTAAACAATGGTGAGTTCGGTGAACTGATGCCCTTCACGGCCAATCACAGTCATTTCTGTTGAGCACGTGAACACAATGGCAAATCAGCTTTGTCTAAGAACATGCTCAACAGCGCTCAAATGTTAGCGGGAAATGGACATTTGTAAAATATCAGTAGTGATTGGTGCCGAATTCCAGTATCGTGACAACCCTAACATATACTGATGCATTATTAAAATCCAAAGAAATGCTTGTTAAGTTAGGGATAAAGTACATCCAGGCGGTTGTTATCACAGAATAAAGCCAGGCTTATTGGCTGTTATTGTGTGAAAACAACCACCTGGACGTACTTTATCCCATTTATTAGACAGCTACTTGTCATAAAATGTAAAAAACTTGACATTCTCACGATACTGGAATTCGGTAGCTATCGATTCTAAAAAAATTTTTTAAACTTCCATTTCCCGCTAACATTTGAGCGCTGTTGAGCGCGTTCTTAAACACTGCAGATTTGCCATTGTGTTCACATGCTCAACAGAAATGACTGTGATTGGCCTGAAGGTCATCAATTCACAGAACTCCCAGCTGTTTACTGAGTGTAACCACAGATACAGGGACATTGGAGCATTTCAAAGTCACGTCGATCAGCTGGTTTGTCTATAAGCTGACATGCGAGCGATCCACTGATGAATCGCCGCTTTAAAACGCTCCAGTGTCCCTGTATCTGGGGTTAAACTCAGTAAACAATGGTGAGTTCGGTGAACTGATGCCCTTCACGGCCAATCACAGTCATTTCTGTTGAGCACGTGAACACAATGGCAAATCAGCTTTGTCTAAGAACGTGCTCAACAGCGCTCAAATGTTAGCGGGAAATGGACATTTGTAAAATATCAGTAGTGATTGGTGCCGAATTCCAGTATCGTGACAACCCTAACATATACTGATGCATTATTAAAATCCAAAGAAATGCTTGTTAAGTTAGGGATAAAGTACATCCAGGCGGTTGTTATCACAGAATAAAGCCAGGCTTATTGGCTGTTATTGTGCGAAAACAACCACCTGGACGTACTTTATCCCATTTATTAGACAGCTACTTGTCATAAAATGTAAAAAACTTGACATTCTCACGATACTGGATTTCGGTAGCTATCGATTCTAAAAAAATTTTTTAATCTTCCATTTCCCGCTAACATTTGAGCGCTGTTGAGCGCGTTCATAAACACTGCAGATTTGCCATTGTGTTCACATGCTCAACAGAAATGACTGTGATTGGCCTGAAGGTCATCAATTCACAGAACTCCCAGCTGTTTACTGAGCGTAACCACAGATACAGGGACATTGGAGCATTTCAAAGTCACGTCGATCAGCTGGTTTGTCTATAAGCTGACATGCAAGCGATCCACTGATGAATCGCCGCTTTAAAACGCTCCAGTGTCCCTGTATCTGTGGTTAAACTCCGTAAACAATGGTGAGTTCGGTGAACTGATGACCTTCACGGCCAATCACAGTAATTTCTGTTGAGCACGTGAACACAATGGCAAATCAGCTTTGTCTAAGAACGTGCTTAACAGCGCTCAAATGTTAGCGGGAAATGGACATTATTAAAATATCAGTATTGATTGGTGCCGAATTCCAGTATCGTGATAACCCTAACATATACTGATGCATTATTAAAATCCAAAGAAATGCTTGTTAAGTTAGGGATAAAGTACATCCAGGCGGTTGTTATCACAGAATAAAGCCAGGCTTATCGGCTGTTATTGTGCGAAAACAACCACCTGGACGTACTTTATCCCATTTATTAGACAGCTACTTGTCATAAAATGTAAAAAACTTGACATTTCTCACATTTTTCTGAGGCATAATACTTTATTAATTCTTTAATTAAAAGCAAAGCTGACAGAAACGAAAACGGCTAAATGGAGCATACACTAACCAACATATTATTCAGTCACAAGATGGCGCCAAACAGTCAAAAATGTATATAAATACGGATGTGAACGTATTTACTGACCGAAGATTATTTGAAGTACCCGGATGAGTTTGTGTTATTAGTTTCAGCGGTTGTTTACTGGAAATAACATACTTTGGAATGTCGCGACTGACCAATCAGCATCGGGTATTCCATGTTATATCATTAGTTAATGCACTTCGAATGAACAAGGACTGACTTTATTTTTATTAACTGACATTAACAAAGATGAATAAATATGGTGTTGTTTATTGTTTGTTCATGTTAGTAAATAGATTAACTAATGGAGCCATATTGTAAACTGCTACTGCTTATTTAAACTTTAAGTATGCATCATACTGAATTTCTCCTCAATTCTGTCAGGTATGAGTCGACGTCTAGTGAAGAGGAGGAAGAAGAGGAGGAAGAGAGTTCCTCTGACGGCAGTGAAGCTGGTGCTTGTTCAGACAGCAGTGTGGAAGAAGCGGCAGCTCTAGAGGACACATCTGATGAAGAGATGAATATAAATGCGGATGAAAGTGATAGTGATGAAAACATGCCAGCTGGGACTGAAGAGTTAAAGGATCAGGCAGAGGAAGTGAAGGAAAAGTAAGTGCATGACGATTTCGTGTTATGACTGCCACAGCCATATATCACCCTGCAGCCCAAGACCTGGTCAGTACCTGGATGGGAGACCACTTGGGAAAACTAGGATGCTGTTGGAAGTGGTGTTAGTGAGACCAGCAGGGGACACTCTATACTCACACACTGTGTGAGTCCTAATGCCCCAGTATAGTGATGGGGACACTATACTGTCAGTGAGTGCCGTCTTTCGGATGAGACGTTAAACTGAGGTCCAGATTCTATGTGGTCATTAAAAAAATCACATGCCATGGCACTTCTCTTAGAGTAGGGGTGTAACCCAGGTGTCCTGGCCAAATTCCCTCCATTGGCCTTTACCCATAATAGCCTCCTAATCATCCCCATCCACCGAATTGGCTGTATCACTGTCTCTCCACTCCACCAATAGCTGGTGTGTGGTGAGCACACTGTCGCCGTTGTCCTGAGGCTGCCGTCGCATCATCCAAGTGGATGCTGCACACTGGTGGTGGTGTGGAAAGACCCCCCTCATGATTGTGAAGTGCATTGGGTGTCTGGCCATACACAACAAAAAGCGCTTAGAAATACATAGTCATCGAATCTTAGATTGCAAGTATTTTCTTTGCTTCAATTTGGTTCAAATTTACTCAGCGCTCAAATGTTAGCGGGAAATGGACGTTTTTAAAATATCAGTATTGATTGGTGCCGAATTCCAGTATCGTGACAACCCTAACATATGCTGATGCATTATTAAAATCCAAAGAAATGCTTGTTAAGTTAGGGATAAAGTACATCCAGGCGGTTGTTATCACAGAATAAAGCCAGGCTTATCGACTGTTATTGTGCGAAAACAAAGGCTGTTACTGAACGGAAAAAAAGGTATTTTGAAAAATGTTAGAAACCTATAGCTAGGCCCACACGGAATCTGTGCGCGCAGAATTCTGCAGATTTTTAGCCCATCATTAATTCTGTTTATTTACTTGTGTAAATGTGTGTAAATTTATATTTATTCAGTTTTTAAATTAATTTCAGTAATATTCTTGATTCAGTAATATAAAAATGTTCATATGATTCATTTACAATACAGTCTGTAAAGTAATATTTTCCGTCTTTTAGTAGATATATTGTATGAGAGACTTGCTTTGTTTACCAAATAAAGTGGATTTAATTGGATTTGCATTGTAAACATTAAATATTTATTTTTTTATACAAAGGTTTTAGTTATGATACTCCTAAAATCATTCCGCATAAATCCGCAGATTTTTTTTTTTTTTAATAGGTATATTGATAATATACATAACATTATGTAGAATGTGAGGATACAAAGAATATCAGGACTTTTTTTTTTTTTTTTTACAATTAACAAAAAAGCAAATAATAATATTAACAATAAAAAAATAAAATATACAAATACAACCCACCCCGCCACCCCCCATCCATACAAGGTATAATTGTCACAAATTCTGTCAAAACATTTCTCATTTTGATTTTACATAAAGATAGTTGAAGTGGTTGATAGTAATGATAAATAAAAAACAATAATGTCCGAAAATTGATGCACAAACAAATTACATTTACGTCTATGATAAAACATTAAAACAATAACATAAAATAAGAGAAAGTAGGAGGAACAACAACAACAACAAAAAAAAAACACTAGCAAGACTAACAATAATTATGCGATATAATCAATTAATAAAGTCTAACAGAGGTAATGTGTTAAGAAAATGTCCCCAAATATAGTCAAAGTCGGTGGGCTTTTGTCGGACAGAATACAATATTTTCTCAGGTGTACTATAAGATACAAGCTCATTGATCCAGTGTTTTTTCTCAGGGGAGTTCTCAGATTTCCACTTTTGAAGTATACATTTTTTAGCTGCAGTGCTTGCAAGCAAAATAAAATAGCTGCTGTGGTAGGTCAATTGAAGTAAACTGATATCGCCTAGTATCCAAATTTTAGGATCTGGATCAATTTGATTATTTGATATTTCAGAGGTTGTTGCAATGACAAACTTCCAGAATGTCTCCAAAACTGGACAGCTCCAGAGCATATGAAGAAGTGTCCCAGTAGATATCTTACACCTTTTGACACATGGCAGAGGTCTTGGAACGAAGTTTGTTTAGTCTATAGGGGGTGTAATATGTTCTATGCAAGATATTAAATAAAATTTGTCTGTGTTTAGTGGATACCAATACAGTTTGTGATGCTTCTAAAAGAGTGCTCCAATCACTATCGTTGTAAGAACACTCCAAGTCTGATTCCCATTTTTGCTTTAATAAGGATCTTTGGTAAGCAGGGAGATTGTTATTTAGAAATCCGCAGATTTTTAACAAAATTCTGCGCAGAAATGGCAAAAAATGTCCGCAGATTCTGTCTGGCACTACTTATTGCCACTGAAAACACTGAAGATATTGTGGTTTTTGACAAGTAAAGGGTGAGAAAAGAATGACAAAACATTTAGTTTTGGGTGAACTATCCCTTCAAGTAGACAACACATACTTATATGTATATATTTCTATTTCCGAAAGACCAAGAACTGATTTTTTGTGGTGTTATAGTTATATAGTTATAGATGTTAATATTCTGTTAAAGGTGCAATAGGAGATTTTGGAAAATGCTAACATTAGCCTGATAGCACTAAAAGCCTTCATTCATTTTCTTTTCGGCTTAGTCTCTTTATTAATCTGGGGTCGCCACAGCGGAATGAACCGCCAACTTATCCAGCATGTGTTTTACCTAGCGGATGCCCTTCCGGCTGCAACCTATCACTGGGAAACACCCATACACTCTCATTCACACACATACACTTTGTTTAGGTGGCGCAGTGGGTAGCGATCTCACCTCACAGCAAGAAGGTTGCTGGTTCGAGCCTCGGCTTGCTCAGTTGGCATTTCTGTGTGGAGTTTGCATGTTCTCCCCGCGTTCACGTGGGTTTCCTCCGGGTGCTCCGGTTTTCCCCCACAAGTCCAAAGACATGCGCTATAGGGGAATTGGGTAAGCTAAATTGGCCATAGTGTATGTGTGTGAATGAGAATGTATGGATGTTTCCCAGTTTGATCCTCTGAGTGTTCTGTTTGTATTCAGTGAGCATGTCTGTGATGTATTGAGGTCCTAGGCCATTTAGTGATTTATAGACAAGTAATAATACTTAAAATCTATTCTAATAGGAACTGGGAGCCAGTATAAAGACCTGAGGACAGGTGTGATGTGCTCTGATTTTCTGGTTCCTGAATCCTGGCAGCAGCATTCTGGATGAGCTGCAACTGTCTGCGGTTTGGGAAGGCCAGTGAGGAGTCCATTACAGTAATCCATCCTGCTGGTGATAAAAGCATGAACAAGTTTCTCTAAGTCCTCACTGGAAACAAAGCATGTAATTCTTGCAATGTTTTTGAGGTGACAGTATGCTGATTTAGTTACTGATTTAGGTAAAGTAGGTTAATTAGGCAAGTCATTTGACGACAGTGGTTTGTTTTGTAGCCAATCAAAAAAGGGGGCTAGTAATATTGACTATAGTAATAATATTAATAACATGCCTTCATTTTAGCCATACAAATTCATTCAAGACATGACTTTCTCCAGAAGAAACAAATGTCATAAGAAATAACAGTATATATGTGCAGCATATATGTATATATTACATTTAATACGCATGGGGCGTCACGGTGGCGCAGTGGGTAGCATGATCGCCTCACAGCAAGAAGGTTGCTGGTTCGAGCCTCGGCTGGGTCAGTTGGCATTTCTGTGCAGAGTTTGCATGTTCTCCCCGTGTTCCCGTGGGGTTCCTCCGGGTGCTCCTGTATCGCCCACAAGTCCAAAGGAATGCACTATAGGTGAATTGGGTAAGCAAAAATTGTACGGGTGTTTCCCAGCGATGGGTTGCAGCTGGAAGGGAATCTGCTGCGTGAAAACGTATGCTGGATAAGTTGGCGGTTCATTCCGCTGTGGAGACCCCGGATTAATAAAGGGAGTAAGCCGAAAAGAAAATGAATGAATTTAATACACACAACAATAAATGTTTTTTATCTTACAGGTTTGAACTTAGCTCCAAAATGCGAGAGGCTTGTCTTATTTTGAAGAACCATCTTAATGACGGAGCCAAGGCCGTAAAGAGCAAAGAAGTGGTGGGGACAAATTTCAGTAATTTTTTTTTTTTAGTGTGGATATTATTCCTGATTAATGATTTCAAAATGTCAAACGTGATGATAAACTGTTCGGGTTATTGTTGTTCTGTTCTCACACAGTTGTCCAGCACTCATAGCGTTCAGTTGGAGTGGTTTCGAGTATCCAGTGCAAGGATGGCCCAGCCATCACGTGTGTCAAATTACCTGATGGCGTTCTCCGAGGTCTCCCCCGTCCTGCTGGAGCACATAGTCAACATGACTGACGGCAACGGCAACACTGCTTTACACTACAGCGTCTCCCATTCCAACTTCGCTGTTGTGGACCTACTGCTCGACACAGGTTACTAGAAATTACCTTCACTAAAAAAAAGTGTTCATACACATTTTACTACTGAAATTCCAGGACTTTTTTTCATTGTTTGTGCAAAACTTTCCAAAAATTTTTACAGCATATCAAAAATCATGTGACATTCTATGCAGGGTTTCTTCAGGTTTCATCGTCAAATTTAAAGGGGTGGTCCACAGTGTATTTTTAAGGCTTGGTTGTGTTTATAAGATGCAGAGCAATGTGTGCTCATGCTTCACTTGTAGAAAATCATGTTATTTGTTCATACATCTTACTTTGATTATATACAGCTACTCAGCTAACATGAAAACCACTGTCATATTTCCTAGTTTCTCCAAAAGGCCCGCCCTCAAGAGGCTCTGATTGGTCAGCTAACATATTGTGCTGTGATTCGGGGATCGGCTCCATGTCACCACGTCACGCTCGTGTTACTCGCTGTGTAAATGGTACCTGTTAGTCGTATTAGATTGTGCCTTAATCAGACAGAAAATGAAGAGCACACAGCTGAACCTCACGCCTGCTCTCTAAAATAAAATCTGACAAGTGTCTTTCACGTATATTCAGAATAAGCATGTGTAAGTAATATGAAATGTTCTCATATCTTTTGCGAGTTCGTTATATGAGATGTAGAACGCAAGGAAAATGGCTGCATAGAGAGACACTGAAGATTGTGGGTGTTTACAGCAGTTTGAGGGATAAATATGAATTTGTAGCTAAATTGTTAGCGGTGCCAAACAGCATTTCCCGTTGTTTACATTCTTGTTTATATCCTCGCTACAACATACTATTAACGCTAGAAACTGTGCATGTAATAGATCAGTTTAACAAATAAAAATACTTACAGGTTGTGGCTCACAATCCACAGCTTCGTCGGTTGGAATCTTTAGCCGAATCCAGCACTGAACTGGGAGAGATTCTGCAAGCTGTCCTTTGACAAATGCTTGCTATATATTATTATAATTCTCTGGCATAATTAAAATTAAATTGTAAGCTTTTCTCTCTTTGTGTCGTATCCTTTGGAAGCCCAAATACAGAAACAGAAGCTCTTTGGAAATAGCAGCATTTAGAAGACATTTTGGCTTTCTCGGCTTTAACATTACAGCATCTCTGGCCACGCCCCTTCACTGCGTGGGGTGTATGCGCGTGGTGAATGCGCGTAACCTGAAGCGTTTGTAATCTTATTAACCAGGATGTATTTTTTGTAGTCCCCAAACTTCGTTTGCAGTAGGCTTTTGCTAATCTACCTCTGTAAAAGCCAATGTCTCCATTTGCATTGAACTTTGAGCGTATTACATTCAGAGATGTTGTTTATGTTCATACAGCTACATTACACATCAATTAAACCTTTTTAAGACCATTGTGAATGAAATTTTACACGTACACAAGGCTAAACGCTAAGGATTTTTAAAAATGGCCCAGTTAAACACCTTCAAAACATTATTAAACCCTATTGTAAATAGAGTTAATAAATAAAAGTTTGTTAAAACTTTTATTGAAATAGATTGTTGGTGATTGGATGGGTGTTGGCCCGATTAGGTATAGCTTACATAGGAAAATTAAGACCTGTTTAAAATGATTTAAGACCTGCAACACAATATTTCAGTGAATTTAAGACTTTTTAAGGCAGGGCCCTTAAACTAAAATTGTCGGAGGGCCATTTCAGTGACTGACAATTCATAGGAGGACTGTTTTAACATCTAAGCACAAGAAAAAAAGTGACGTAATTGGTGCATCTTAGAACAACAAACATGATGTTTATAATTCAAGCATTACCTGTTACAAATCAGCACGTTTTTTTGCTTCACACAACTGCTGAAAAATATCTGTGGCTGTTTAAATGAGCATTTTGACATTTAAATAATAATAATAATTAATATTATTCTGTCCCAACCGATTGTAGCTTTACCAAAAGTTTAACAGATAGCTTAAGAACAGTAGAAATAGTTCGGGTAACTTTACTGACAATTGTTGTTCTCAGTATCTTTCTTATTTGTAAAACTACAACAAACAGGGGAAAAGTATGTGTATATTCTAGTGGTGGGCCGTTATCGGCGTTAACGTGCTGCGTTAACGCGAGACTTTTATCGGTGATAAAAAAAGTATCGCTGTTAATCTATTCTCAAAGTTGGGTTGGGAGCTGGGTCTATTCTACCCAAGCGATGATGAATTTCACCTTGATATTTCAGCGCGGATGTTTACCTGGCCGAATTGCACTGTAGGTGGTGAGAACCAGTCTTCGAACCTTCGTACTTCCTGTACTAGAAGGCGGGCTTTATTCGCCATATTGACCGTTACCCTTTTCCCCATTCAAAACGATACAAGTGACATGTCTTGTGTATTCTATAGTCTTGTATTATACAATAATGTTGTCACATGGAGCATTAGATCCTGCCCAATGGCTCACCGTCGTATTGGTGTGTCCCGGTCTTAACACTCAAAGATGGAATTTTGAGGCAAAGATCCATTGTAGAAAACATAGAGTCTGAATCAAGAAGATGCATAATCATTACAATAATAACTAACAAATTCTGAAAATAAAAGTAGTATGCTTAGAAAGTATTAATGGTTTAAGGATTACTTACGAAATTGGACGTAGTAAATAAATGTGTGTGTGAATGAGAGTGTATGGGTGTTTCCCACCGCTGGTTTGTGGCTGGAAGGGTATCTGCTGCATAAAACACATTCAAAAATTGTAATTGGCGACCAGTGATAAAGCAGGGACTAACCCAAAGGATAGTAAGTGAGTGAGTATTACTTAAAGGTGCTGTATGTAGGTTTTTGTCTCTTCTAAAGATTAAAAATACAATAACATGTTTGCAGATATTTAAGAAACATGCTAAGTGAACATACTTGCTTATCTGAAAAACAATGCTGAAGTCAGATATTCTGCTTTGAAAATGTGCGTTACATGCCGAAATGGCTGTCCCACCCTATGCTAGTTTAGCCAATTATATTTCAGCACCCCGGGTTGCCTTGGTGGAAAACAGCATATTTCATTCATTCATTCAAGAAGGCTCTCAAAGCATATATCTGTGACCGAAATATGACCTCCGGTGGACAGTAGCAGACTCTGAAATGAGACACAGATTCAGAGTTCCACATGAGATGGTTATTAAAGGGTCACGAAACACCAAAACACATTTTTTGAGCTGTTGACAGTCATATCTGTGTCCCACGCTGCTATAAACACTATTAGGACACATATATTGCACTAAAAAGTGAAAATTGGTTGTTTTTGCGTTATTTTGAGCAAATTCATTCTTCCAGTTTGAAACGAATTTTTGAAGCTGCGTCACAGCCATGAGATACTTAGGTGTAAATCCAGCCTGGAGAGTGGCTGTCTGTCCTTTCGAGAACATTGTGACGTATCTGAGTGTGCGGCATTAATTCATGACAAAGACGTGCTTCAAACCAATCAGCACGCTCTATTGTGTATGACGCGAAACTTCATTAATATGCATGATAGCTCCGGAGACTGTTTACAGTGTTCAGACGGCAGAGAGACGCCACGTTGTGTTGCTAAACAAGTGAAAGAACTAGAATTTGGAGATACGGGTCGTCGGTGTTGCAACGAAGGTTTTGTTTTCATTTTCCTTCTATGAGAGAGCTTCTGGACTCACGTGCGGATTACAGTGCACGCGACAGAAATGCATTTGTAAGGAACATTTTTTACCCGAGAGCTTTTCGCATCTGGAAATGATGAAATCCGGATTTGCCGCTCGTCTCCTTTTAATAAAAAGACACAGCTCCAGTTTGATTGTCTGTCTACAGATTTGGTAAGTGTGTGTGATCAGTGCCCTTTGTTTAACCCACATTGCAAAGTTAGTTTGTATTGTCAGCAGAGCTCTTTCAGTTTTTAAAGACATGCCATAGTCAAAATGATTTAGTTACTAAGTTTACAGTATGTTAATATCACTGCAATATTATAGTACAATATTATAGACTGAAAGATCCGCTGTAAATGCTGCTCTCCGAGTGTAAACATGTTAACACAAACTATTCCCGTCGTGCAGGATTTTCGCCGCATTTTGTGACAGGATAGTCTATACACACACGGCTTTCTGACCCTACCTACCGAGTACATAAGTTACAGAGAAATGCGGAAGATTTTTTTCTCCCATTCGCCGTGCCGTATCAGACATATTGCGTCTGTGTGTTTGTTTTGCCTGTGAAACTCAGCGCGTGCCCAAATGGAAACGCCCTTCTTTGCAAGTCCTTCCCTCTTTCCCTCCCCCGACACTCCCACACTCCCAGAGCTGGACACGACCACTTTCCAAACGACTTTTTCCAAAACTAGAGGTGTGAAAACACCCTGCTGAGATAGGGGGTTTCGTGGCCCTTTAATTAGCAAATAATAGAAATATTATTACAAACGTAAACATTAGGTGAGCGGGTTACATTGTAACCCTGTGTCCCAACAACACGCTACGTGACAAGATTTGCAGTGATGAGCAATTTGGCTGTTTGCACCAGATGAAACACGACATAAATTTAAACACAGCTATTCAGAAGCACAGAATAGTGCACTCACTGCACTCCAGCAAAATGGTAAGGTTTATAATCTAATTAATACACATTAAACCTTTTTAACATTATTAAATGTACATGGTGAGTCACTGATATGTGAGTCACAGTTCTAAAGTTCAATATCAAACGGTTTATTTTATTTTCAAGATCTGAGGTGAACTATCTGCTGCTGCTTTCAGTATGGCAATAAATGTCACGTGAAATGGCATTCAAACACATTATTAGCATTTAACACTGAATAAAGCACATGAGCTGTACCTGAGGTAATCATGTCATCAAGGTTTCTGTTGTTCAGCAGCAAAAGATAGAAGCCGTTTCTAAAATATAAATTTCAGGTGTTGGTTAGGACAAAAACTATTACCTATTATAAACTAAATATTTCTTCTATCGCATGCCGTTGCTTTTATTTAGACCAAGACTTAAATCAGCGTTTAGGCTTGATAGTTCTACTTTTAGGCTTGATAGGCACACTTCTGTTGGTTATCAATCTGGCAACCTGCGTTTGCGTGTGTTGATCCAGGAATGCAATACCTAGTTTAACCACTGGGTGTCAAACTTACATACTGCACCTTTAAGGGTATTAATATATCAGGCCCAAACTACAGTCAGGTGAACATCTTGATTTGTGTTCATGGAAACAAATGAGAACAGCAAAAAGCAAGTACATTGGAATTAAACACATGAACTTAGCGCAAGTTTACATGACAGTGAATTTTTTTGGAAAAGTTAGGGATATAACGCTGAACGTTTTTTTTAGAAAACAATACTATCATAGTCTCTGTGTAAACTCTAAAAAAGTGATTTTGTTGTGTAAACATGCTCTTTGAAACCTATTTTCAAAAGTGTATGATTTCAGCACTCCTATAACACTGCTGGTTTATAAATAACCCTAATATTTTCAGTTTACATAATTTTAGTTGAAAGCAGTGTCACATAAACACCCCCTAAGTACACAGGTAGCACAAAATTAGGTGAATAATTGGGACATAATACAGACCCCCTAGTTTTTCTTGATTCTGCGATCACTGAATTCAATGCAAAATCAACAAAAAGTCGCAAATTTTTGCGATCCTGCAAAATTCTTAATTAAACCCAAAATAATCGCAAAAAAATGTAAATAATCTCATAAAACATCCAATTCCAAACCATATAATCAAATTATATTTATTTCAGTTTGCAATTAATTGTTTTGACTTCTAGACGCTGCATTGGCAGCGCACGTGATGTATTTGTCTCGGAAAATGACGTTACAGCCTGTGCAGTAAGCATACGCAAATGAAGGACGAGTGATTTTCATGTAAAGTCATCACAAAGACTAGATTAGGCATCCTGAGGCGCGAACTGGGTGTTTTGTGCGTTTGACGTGCTTCAAACTGCAAAACAAAGTGGGAAACATCTAACAAACAGCAAGCAGCTTGCAATGATGTAGATTAGATCAAGGATGATGGCCGCTGGACGTGACTGAACTGAAGGACAGTATTTGTGCTTTGCATGTATGGCTGATATTATGATGTGCGTCAAATCGATAAATTATTTCGTTTGACTCTTTTCCTGCAGTTAACGAGAGAAAACGCTTCCCTGCTATTGACGAGTTTGATGGCAATCCGTGTTTTAGGTGTATTACGGTAGGGGAATCCCTAACACATGTCCTGAGTGAAGTACATGTCAGATGCTCCGGGGAGTGAAATCTGAGAAAGAGAAAGTAAGATCGTGAATAAAAATAAGAGTTATACAACCTTCCTTTGGCTTAATCCCTACCGTTTTAGGTCTATTTTAGATCTTGTCTTGACAAGAAACCAAAATAAAGAAGCTTTATTTTTATGATTTGTGTCATTGGCATTGTGTTTTGATTGCACACCTAATATTATAGGCTACCTAATATGGTAAATAATATATTATATATATGTATATATATAAAATCGCTAAATTTTCCGCACATTTCTGGGAATTACCAACACAAAATCAGTCATTTTTATCGCAAAAAATCACAAAACAAAATCGTGAAAACTGGGGGCTCTGAAGAATAACATATTGTCACATTTTGTTTATAAAGATAATGTTATAAGATTGTAAACTTAATTTGCATTTGTTCGCTATTCTTGAAATGGATACGTTTATTATTAATATCATTATATTTAACCTCTTTACAGACTTAAAGTTTATTTTAAAATGTGCAAACTATAAGGGATAGTTCACTCAAAAAATGAAAACACACAAAAAAAGATATTTTGAAGAATGTTAGAAACCGGTAACCATTGACATACATAGTCAGAAAAACAGATACTATTAAAGTCAACGGTTTACGATTTCTAAGATTTTTCTTGAATGTTGAACTTTTGTGTTCAACATAAGAAAGAAACTGAAGGATGAGTAAAGGCTGACAGAGTTCTCGGTTTTGTGTGAACAATCCCTTTAATGACCTGTTTCATTCTAAGCTGTCCGACTGTTTAGGACATTATTGTAATACTCCAGGAAACTGAGTCATGCATATTCAGTTGTGTGTGTGTGTGTGTGTGTGTGTGTGTGTGTGTGTGTGTGTGTTGATGTGCAGGCATGTGCAATGTTAATCAGCAGAATAAAGCCGGATATACAGCAGTGATGCTGGCTGCTCTTTCAGCAGTGAAGGAGGAGGATGAAATGGCCGTGGTCCAGAAACTCTTCCGTCTGGGAAACGTCAATGCCAAAGCCAGCCAAGTAAGACACATAGCTAACTAAATATTCATCTGTGACTACGTCTTCCTACATTACATTTCCACATTTTAACTTTAAAAATCAAAGATAAAAACCCTGTTATCGTCCGTGTGTCTTTTGGTCATTCGATTTTCCTTACAGAAATGGGTATTGAAAAACAAAAAAAGAGCCATTCATTCATTCATTTTTTTTTCGGCTAAGTCCCTTTATTAATCTGGGGTCACCACAAGCAAAGAACCGCCAACTTATCCAGCATATGTTACTATGTGGATACTAGTGGTGGGCTGTTATCGGCATTAACGTGCTGCGTTAACGCGAAACTCTTATCAGGCGATTAAAAAAAGTATCACTGTTAATCTATTCTCAAAGTTGGGTTGGGAGCTGGGTCTATTGTACGCAAGCTATGATGACTTTCACTTTGCTAATTTAGCGCGGATGTATACCTGGCCGAATTGCACTGTAAGTGGCAAGAATAAGGCCCCGTTTACACTAATGCGTTTTCGTTTTAAAATGCATAAGTTTTGCTACGGTTACGCCATCCGTCCACACTACGCCGGAGTTTTCGAGCCCCAAAAACGGAGCGTTTTGAAAACGCCGGAGAGGCCGTTTTCATTCTAAAACGCTGGTGCTCCGTCTCAGTGTAGATGGGTGAAAACGGAGACATCTGAAAACGGAGGCGTGGCTGCTGAGATTCGCTACGTGATTGGGGCTTTTGGGTCATTGCGTATCCTTCCCTTATTTGTCAAGCCCCTATCACATAACTAAAACGCTACCGAAAGACAGCAGACCAGCCTTCACTGTAAACAACAACATGGACACAGAAATGGGAGCGTTGTTTGCACTATTGTCTGTTTTAGGCGCCATTGTGCAGTTAAACTCTGCCTTTTTTACTACAGCAGCTGCAAATATTTGCAAAAGAGGCAAGCTATTGTTCCAGCACTCGCTAATCGCTCGCGTTTATCGTTCTACCAGCGTTTGTTGACTAACAATAGCCAAATGCCGAGCGAGAAACATGCTTCCTGTTTATAGTTGAACGCGCATGCCCAGAGTGCGCGAATGGTCACGTGATATAAGTTTTTGGTGGAGTAGTGTGGACGGAGATAAGTTTAGAAACGCTAGATGAAACGCTAGTGTGGATGAGGATCGTTTTTTACGTCGTTATTGTAAACGGGGCCTAAGTCTTCAAACCTGTGTGTATTTCTAAGGTGAAATTACCACATCAAACACTGGAGTGAATCTGAATGATGAACGATAGTTTGTTCTGTAGACTATCGGGGAAAAAAATTAGCTTAAAGGGGCTAATAATTTTTACATTGAAATGGTTTTTAAAAAATTAAAAACTGCTTTTATTCTAGCTGAAATAAAACAAACAAGACTTTCTCCAGAAGAAAAAAATATTATCAGACATACTGTGAAAATTTCCTTGCTCTGTTAAACATCATTTGGGAAATATTTAAAAAAGAAAAAAAATTCAAAGGGGGGCTAATAATTCTGACTTCAACTGTATATATAAATAATATTTTTTCTTCTGGAGAAACTTATTTGTTTTATTTTGGCTAGAATAAAAGCGTTTTTTAATAAATTTAAAAAAAAACCTTTTAAGGTCACAATTATTAGCCCCTTTAAGCTATACTGTAAAGATTTTTATAACCTTTCATTTTTTAAATCAAACTTTGATGCATCGCTTGCTATTGTTCATATCTCGGACAGTTTTACCTGTTAAAGTTAAATATTAATGACAACAGAACATGGGTTGCTCTACAATTATATTTTTTATTATGGAAAGAATAAAAGCAAAAAAAGCTACACTTACTAAAAATACTGATGACTTTTTATTTTTATTTTGCCCGCTTCACAATTCACACATTACTGTCTGGCTAGTTTCTGTCCTCTACTTATAAGCTAAAAAGGCAATAATAGTCCAACATTCCTGACCATTATCAGCAATAAAGCCTACAAATAGGGCGTCAGTATATTGTAAACCGATAGGTTCAAATATTCCTTTCCAGTTATCAAAGAAATAATTTGTTACTTAAATTTTAGTTTTGTAACTATTAAATTGTTTTAAATTTAAAATTGTAATATATGCATCAGTGTAAAAACTATGAAGGTGGAAAAACATATGTTGTAATATTAAAACCACCTGGGTCTCCACTCTTGCATGGCCTCTCTTTTTGGTTTTAACAAACTTATCCCTCAGGATTTTCCAAACTTTTACAAAAAACTTTCCTCCTTTTCCACTGCTGTTGCAATTTTTAGCCAAGAATTATTGATCATCTGGTTATCTCTATGATCACGCATGGACGGATCATAAAGATGTCTGTACCTGTTTCAGACAAGATCTCTTCAAAGTGTTTCATATTCAACTCAAATCAAATGCGGCGCCGCGCGAACTGTTCATTAAAATCTGAAAACATTCTGTGCACTCCGCCAGCCGAAATCATGTCGCACGCACCCAAAGCGAACCTCCGCAAACAGAGCAGTGACGTCACATTTACCGCGCGCACTGAGTTTAATACCAGAAAGCTGATTGGCTATTGAATGTTGGCCTCATTTGTAGTTGTAATACCGCAAATTACATTTGGACTAGTGAAATAAAGAACTACAACACCACGAAAACCAAGCAACAACAAAAAGAATTTAAATAAGCATTAGATGTAGCGTTACATGGACATCGGAAAAATAAGACCAGTGCAAAAATACCTAGAACAGCGAATTTAAGACTCTTTAAGGCCTAAAATTTAGATTTTTACAGTTTAGACTTTTTAAGACCCTACGGAAATCCTGCTCTTTCTCTTTCTCTCACTCAAAAATAAAAAATTCAATTCACTAAATTCTCTGAGCACAAACTAGTTCCTTTGTATAACTAGCACTTCTTGTGTGTAATGCCTCTTCTTCTTGAATCACAAAAGTGTCTGCTAAAGGTAAAATGTACTGGACATTTTTTGGACAAGTTAAACAAGTTTTTATGTTTGTTTTGGTCTGCGTGTGGTTCTAGGCAGGACAGACCGCTTTGATGCTGGCCGTGAGTCACGGGCGTCAGGAGATGGTGCGAGCGCTGCTAGATTGTGGGGCTAATGTGAACATCCAAGACGACGAGGGCTCCACCGCCCTGATGTGCGCAAGCGAACACGGTCGAGCTGAGATCGTCTCCTTACTGCTGGAGCAGCCGGGGTGTGACATTTCAATCGTCGACAATGTGAGTACAACTACAAAATGGGGATACACTGAAAGTCTAGGCCACGTTGAACATGTTTTCCTCATATTTTTGACCGATTTTTACTTTTGGCCAAAAAAACGGTAATTGTCAGTGGCTGAATATTTGGTGGGCAGCACGGTGGCGCAGTGGGTAGCACGATCGCCTCACAGCAAAAAGATCGCTGGTTCGAGCCTCGGCTGGGTCAGTTGGCATTTCTGTGTGGAGTTTGCATGTTCTCCCCGTGATCGCGCGGGTTTCCTTCAGGTGCTCCGGTTTCCCCCACATTCCAAAGACATGCGCTGTAGGTGAATTGAATAAACTAAATTGGTCGCAGCGTATGTGAGTGTATGAGTGTTTTCCAGTCTTGGGTTGTGGCTGGAAGGGCATCCGCTGCGTAAAACATATGCCAGAATAGCTGGGGGTTCATTCCGCTGTGGCGACCTCTGAAATAGAGACTAAGCTGAAGGAAAATGAATGAATGAATGAATATTTGGTGCACCCTGACTACAATCACAATGCAGAAATACAGAAACACAGTAGAAATAACGCAGACCACAGTGGAAATGTGTCAGGAAACCTGACGAACTTGGCTGCTTCCTGTATAGAGTATATAGTATTGTCTTCTATTATGGCTAAAAATATATAAGCAACAAGAAATTGTATGACCAGGATCTTAAAATAAACAAAAAACTCACCTGTCAGATCTCCGACAACATTATTGACTATAAACAGGAAGGATTTGTCAGTTTGACACTTTTCCATTGTGGTCCCTGCTATTTGCAGTGTGTTTCTGTATTTGGATGACTTTGCGAGTGTGTGCTGTTGTCAAATTATTGAAGATGTTTTCACAATTTGTTGCCTTCTTTCTATTTGCATATGTTTTATTAACTTGCAGAGTATTTGAGCACTCTCGTACGATGGCACAATAGTGCTCAAATCAACAACAACAAAAAAAAAGCTAACAGGCTCAGAACACAACAACATGAGCTCACAACATAACGACATTAGATCACAACGCAACAACAACAAAAGCTCAACACGATAACATTAAAGAAGCGAATAATATCACATCAAAACTACATTAAAAGCAGACATGATGGCAGTGGAATAAAATGGGAAAATACACTCAGCGGCCACTTTATTAGGTACACCTGTCCAACTGCATGTTAACACAAATTTCTAATCAGCCAATCACATGGCAGCAACTCAATGCATTTAGGCATGTAGACATGGTCAAGATGATCTGCTGCAGTTCAAACTGAGCATCAGAATGGGGAAGAAAGGTGATTTAAGTGACTTTGAATGTGGCATGGTTGTTGGTGCCAGACGGGCTGATCTGAGTATTTCAGAAGCTGCTGATCTACTGGGATTTTCACGCACAACCATCTCTAGGGTTTACAGAGAATGGTCCGAAAAAGAGGAAATATCCAGTGAGTGGCAGTTCTGTGGGCGCAAATTGTTGATGCCAGAGGTCAGAGGAGAATGGCCAGACTGGTTCCAGCTGAAAGAAAGGCAACAGTAACTCAAATAACCACTCGTTACAACCGAGATATGCAGAAGAGCCTCTCTGAACACACAACACGTCCAACCTTGAGTCGGATGGGCTACAGCAGCAGAAGACCACACCGGGTGCCACTCCTGTCAGCTAAGAACAGGAAACTGAGGCTACAATTTGCTCAGGCTCACCAAAATTGTACAATAGAACATTGGAAAAACGTTGCCTGGTCTGAGGAGTCTCGATTTCTGCTGCGACATCCAGATGGTAGGGTCAGAATTTGGAGTCAACAACATGAAAGCATGGATCCATCCTGCCTTGTATCAACGGTTCAGGCTGGTGGTATAAAGGTGTGGGGGATATTTTCTTGGCACACTTTGGGCCATTAGTACCAACTGAGCATCGTGTCAATGCTACAGCCTACCTGAGTATTGTTGCTGACCATGTCCATTTCTGTATGACCACAGTGTACCCATCTTCGGATGGCTACTTACAGCAGGATAACGCTCCATGTCATAAAGCACAAATGATCTCAGACTGGTTTCTTAAACATGACAATGAGTTCACTGTACTCAAATGGCCACCACAGTCACCAGAGGTCAATCCAATAGAGCACCTTTGGGATGTGGTGGAACGGGAGATTCAGATCATGGATGTGCAGCCGACAAATCTGCACCAACTGCATGATGCTAAAATCTCTGAGGAATATTACCAGTACCTTGTTGAATCTATGCCATATATGACTAAGGCAGTTCTGAAGGCAAAAGCGGTCCAACCCAGTACTAGTAAGGTGTACCTAATAAAGTGGCCGGTGAGTATAAGTGAGACTTCTGGGACAATGTGAGAGTTCACAGGCATGCTAAAATATTGATATTTAATTTTCTAAATACGTATTAACCAGCATATTAAAACATTAGGTAAAACTTTTTTATCATTTTAAAATCAATCATTAATTTCCCTTGGGCTTAGTCCCTTATTTATCAGAGGTCACCACAGTGGAATGAACCGCCAACTATTCCAGCATATGTTTTATGCAGCGAATACCCCTCCAGCCACAACCCAGTACTGGGAAACATCCATACACTCACATTCACACAAACACACTCATACACTATGGCCAATTTATTAAATTCACCTATAGCGCATGTTTTGGATTGTGGGGGAAACCAGAGCATCTGAACCACACCCACACCAACACGGGGAGAACATGCAATCTCCACAGCCCAGCCAGGACTCAAACCCATGACCTTCCTGCTGTGAGGCAACAGTGCTAACCACTGAGCCACCGTTTAAAAATCAATTAAACATACTAAGATCAATCAATTATAGCTACTTCAGCCTCTATACTCAGTCACAGCGTAAATCATTTCAAAACTGGTTTCTTCAACAGGACAGTTTACTATACTCAAATATCCTCCACACTAGATCACCAGATCTCCGTCCAACAGGGCCACCCGTATGATGTGGAGAAACTGCAGAACAGCACTTATAAAGTGGCTTTGCTAAATGATTCACCTTTTCAAAGCACTTTAATCATCTTGTTTACTGAAATCAAATGAGTTTCAGTTTTATACATAATCTGAATCGATTCCTAAAGGTTACACAGCAGTGTTTTTAACGCATCCATCACTGCTGCTGCTACATTTGAAATACTTTATTCCACAATGCTGTTGCCAAGGCTTGACTAATGAAGGGAAAATAGAGGATCCCACTCCAAGAAGTATACTTTTTTTTTTTTTTTTGAGTTTTCAAAAGAAAATACATAATCTCTCATACAGAAAGAGAATTACAGATCTTGTATAGGCTTTGTATTTTCTTCCCTTTAACAACAACAACAACAACTATAAACAGTAAAACATGGGGAGCTACAAATCCTTTAAACGATTTTCTTTAAAGAAGAAAAGATACTTATTTAGACGCATAATATTACATTTAAAAGTTACAATTCAAGAAAAATTTGGGCATATTAGTGAAATATACTCAATCCATTTACTCCAAATTAGAAAAAAGTATTCAGTCTGTGTTTTTAATGAAAAAGAGAGTTTTTCCATGACATATATAGTGTGCACTGTATCAATCCATTCTTCAACTGTAGGTGACTCTAATTTTAACCATTTTATTGTAATTACTTTTTTACTAGCTGCCAGAGGAATAAATAACAGTTTCTTGTCTTTATTAATCCATCCATCTAAATTTATATTACCTAAATATAAAGTTTCACAAGTGAAGACAATCTCTACTTCAAAAATGGCATCTAAATGTTTTTTAATCTCTTTCCATGGGGTTAATTTCTGACAATCCCAAAAAACATGGTAGTGATTAGCTACTTTTCCCCCACACATTCTCCAGCAGCTAGTACCCTTTTCTCTATGTATTTTCTGTGATGGGGTGATGAAAAACCTTAGAATATTCTTCCAACAGAATTCTCTCCACGTGGCTGAGCTGGTACATTTCCATTGAGTTTTACAAATATTCCCCCAATCCTCATCTGAAATATTCAGATTTCCTTCCATTTTCCATTTATCTCTAACATATAGTGTATTGTCTGGTACAGATTCACAAAATCCCTTATATAATTTTGAAATGATCTTATTACACGATTGGGCCTTGCCCACTGATAAAAACTCCTAACTTAGTCCATATTCGAAATCTATCATCTATTTGGTTTGGGACAAAATCAGTATCGAAGGCACACCATCTTAATATTCTTGATGCATCTTGCAAACCACATATTTTCTTTGTTTGATGCCAGATTTTAAATAGTAGATTAATCCATGGGTTTGTTTCTTTATTGATTTTGATTCTTAGTTTACTATCTGCAATTCAAGAAGTATACTTTTAAAGGGATAGTTCACACACAATTTCCTCAATTTACTCACACTTTTCCCAGTACTGGGTTGCAGATGGAAGGGCATCCGCTGTGTAAAATATATGCTGGATAAGTTGGTGGTTCATTCCGCTGTGGTGACCCCTGATGAATAAAGGGACTAAGCCGAAGGACAATGAATGAATGATTTTACTCACACTCAGGTGGTTCTAAACTTTGACTAATTTCTTTCTTCTGTTGAACACAAAACAAGATATTCTGAAGAATGTTGGTAAAAGCAGCCACTAGCTATGTTTCCAGTGCACATTTTGAATTATCGCATATAAAAATTCTTGATTGAAATGCATATATTTTTTAAAATATCCATAAATAACGTATGCACACAACAGAAAAAAAAAATGCACAAAAACGACGATAGAATCACTTTTATTGAATAAACTCAAGTATGTAAGTAAGTCATGTGATTTTGTAATATGAGATCATGTGATGATAAATATGGGGGCGATGGACAGGGTTAATGGACCATTAAATATCTGGTCTCAGTTTATCAGGAAGTGACGATTTTGTTCTCTTTGACTCATTGGATGGAAACGCTGCTTTATTTGCAAATCTTTTATACGATTTTTCCAGTTTTTTGCATGTTTAATTCACATCTTTGGATGGAAAGACTTTAAGACATTTTTAACGCTAAGGAATTTTTCAAATGGCCCAGATGGAAAAGATTTATTTATTTGCCCCATTAAAAACAATATTAGAATTTAAATACATTTAGTAATACAATAATCATTTAAAAAAATATTTGAGATATTTCTAAGAAAAATATTTTAAATATTGTGTAAAAACAAGTAAGCTCTACTTGTATCCATACACTTTTTTCCGAACATAAATTTTCTTTGAAATATTTTTTTTTTTTACAAATATTTAAAAAAAATTAAAAATTAAAAAAAATTTTTTTAAACTGTAATAAACTAAATCTGTGCACAACAACCTGTCCAAGTGGGTGTCCTCAGCAGTAAATACATGATGCACTTTCAAACAAACGTTATTGTGAGGAAAATAATTAACCCATTATGGTAAATAGAGTTAAAAACGACCTTTTTAAATACTAAGTTTAAACTTTCATTGAGTTGGATTGTTGGTGATAATATGGGTTTTGGCCAGGTTGGATAAGAATACATGAACAAAGGAAAATGAAGACCTGTTAAAAAGATTTAAGACCTACAACACAATATTTCAGTAATTTTAAGACTTTTTAAGGCCTACAATTTAGATTTTGAGATTTAAGACATTAAAAGGGCACCTATGGTGAAAAATCTACTTTTCAAGCTGTTTGGACAGACATATGTGTAGGTATAGACCTTTTTCTTGGCTGCTGCATGGACGGCGCCATAGCGACTAGCGTCTTCCGGTAGAATGTTAAGAACTTCCGTTTACAGTGTTTACAACTGGTAATTTGCTCTCCGAAAATGGGTTTCAATAGCATTTTCAGTGGATTACGGAGTGTTTTTATGACACACAACTTTAAAAGGTGTGTGTTAAAGCCGTTATAATCTGTCAGATGTGGTTCAAGCGCGAGAGAAAAACGTTTTCCTAGTTCACATGTCTGCCGTCAGAAATGCAGTGTGTGTGTGTGTGTTTCCCCGGCCTGTCAGACCGCTGTTAGCTCAGCGGCTCTTCAACACACACATACACACACACGCAATACTTCACTGCATCATAGAGCAAATCAGATTACTGGCATACTTAACAGGTGTGTAAGTCATGCAATTTATAAAAATGACCAATAAAAGTCCGTTACTGATACTCTGCTGGCTGATTTGCTGTTCATTCTAATCGCGAGCTGATTATGCTTCATTTAGTGTGTTGTATTTACCACGGTTTGTGTCTTTCTGTCATTTCAAAACGTCACTTTATTTTCACTTTATCAGTTATTAAATCAGTGTGTTAGTGGGACAGTGCTGTAGGCTACGTGTGTGTGTCAAACATTTTGGTGAACTATATTTGTTTGGATTGGTTATATATTTAAAAAGAAAGAGAAACTGTTGACTTTAGCGATGACGAGGCTTCATTTAAACGGCACAAGATGCCGTCTGACAACGAGGGGAAAATGCCTCACAGCGGTCGTTTTCCATCCTTAGATCACATTTTTTAAATGATCAGTCCAGGAGGTGGCGCTGATCGACAACAGTATTAGTTCAAAGATGATAAAAGCAGGTAAAATAAATTAAAACTATCATTTCAAAGCTCTTCAAAATGTGACCGTTTACACGCATCAGCTGCCGACTGGAAGTTCTTAGCATTCTCCTTGCGCATACACGCAAAGCATAATGGGTAATTTTGCTTTCCAAGAAAAAGGTCTATAGTGTATAGACTGTCATATTGGGGTGATATAAACACACTCAGTCCTTTTTTTTCAATTTAACAACATAAAACCGGTGGACCAATTGGAGCGGTAGGAGTGCCGTCCCCCCGCCCACCAATATTGATTGACAGCCGCGTATTAACATGTCTCCGTAGTTACGTTTATAATCCTATCAACAAGACAGGATGTGCGCAAAGCAACCGGGAATAAAAGATCTGTTCAGTTTGCTAAGATCATCAATCATCATCAAATGTGATCAAGAGTGAGTTTTACAAGTTTAAAATCTTTTAAAACAGTGCATGTTTGGAATGAATTACAGCGATTTACTTCAGCTTTACTTCACCACAGCCGCGTGTCAGAACAATTATAAAAGAAGACGCTTCAATCCCGGTTTGTGGACGTTAAATCAGGTTTATTTTGTACATTTACATAACAGATATCCATACAGCAGTGGATATTAACCTGTATCCTGTCACATTTGCGTGCAAAGACAGTGCAAAGCTAAATGCGTGCGCTGTATGTGTGTGTCTGTGTGTGTGTGTGAACTTTGTAACGACATTGTGTGTGACTCGTCGTTGCAGCTCCACAACAAATGCATCAAATAATTATTGGGAAAGTTCTTACTGTAGTTTTTCTCACAAACGTTAGGTGAGATCTGCTTCCTTTATGTCTGTCTGTTGTCTGAGGCAGCACGTGGGAACGGTGGGCGGGGAGGACTAGTCTTAAAGCCGCAGTACACAAAAACAGCAAAAAGCTGTCGAGAGCTATAAAATAGAAACTAGTGAAAGCTATAATGAATAATCTGATGGGTATTTTAGGCTGAAACTTTACAGACACATTCTGGGCACACAAAAGACTTATATTAAATCTGGAAAAGGGGTAACCTAGGTGCCCTTTAAGACCCCGCAGAAACCCTGATGGAAACATAGCTAATGACATCCATATAGTACCAACACAAAGTACTATAGAAGTCAACGACTGTTTTTCCCCCTACATTCTTCAGTATATCTTCCTTTGTGTTCAACAGAAGAAACAAAGTGGAGGATGAGTGAGTGTGAATTATCCCTTTAATAGTAAAACTCAAAAACACACAGGATGACTAGAAATACAAAACAGAAACCCAAAGCAATTACAAAGATGAAAACTGAAGCAAACGGTGGATGAATTCACAAGATAATTGGAATAAAGCGAGGCACAGAGTGGAACCAAGGAAACGCTGTCATGAAAGAGGACAAGTGAAAACAAAAACAATGGAACTGAATAAAATTCAGTATCAAGAGAGCGGAAAAACCTGGAAAACTGTGACAGCAGCGAGCGAGCTCAGTTTGGTCATCTAATTCCACTGTGAAGAAACGTAGCCACATTCGTTTAGCTTCTCTTCATTGACTCTCTCCACATACATTTATTATTTTAATGTTAGGGTGCTTTCACATATGTGGTTCGGTTCATTTGGTCCGGACCAAAGGCAACAAATGATACATTGTAGCATTTTTCTGCCGTTTTGGGTCCCTTTCACACCACACTGATTGCTTTGGTCCGAACCAGTTGAAACGAACCAAAATGCAGTCATGTGACAAACTCTACATCACTCACTGGCCAGATGTTATTGAACACATTTCCTAAACTGCTTTTCAATTGGTCAGAATTCACGTGAAACTACCGCAAATAAACAAACCGGCAGACACACAAATGTCGCTGCGCTGGCTGACGCAGTATCCCTGCTCATAGTATACTATGTAGTTTGTATGCATCACTTTAGACAAACTATACATTTCGAGAATGAAGGGCAGCTGAGGCTGGAAAACAATGTTTTTATGCATTGCAATCGGCGAAGGCGTTAGGAGAAGGCGTGAATTAATTTAGCTAAACTGCGACATGGTCATCTTTCGGAAATATCACCAATGATCCATCAGGTAATGTTTCTCCCTCCCTCCCTCTCTCTCTCTCTCTGTTTAAAACTGTTGGTAAAGCGCTGTCAACAAATAATTTTCCTCCAAACCCCATAAGATAGACAGCGCATCGCACTACGGCAGCTGGATTAGTCCAAAAAGGCGCAGTACTTTTTGCGGTTGGGTCTGTTTTAGTTTGGATCACGTTCTCACCACAAACGAACCGCTCCAGGGTTCGTTTGAAAGCGTACCGAGACCACTTCTTCAAGCAGGTATCGGTACGCTTTTTTGGTGCGCTTTTGGTGCGCACCCGAGTACGATTGCTACGGTCTCACCTGCCCAAACGAACCGCACCAAGAGGGAAAACGAACTCTAGTGCGATTCAACCGAACTAAATAAGGCAGGTGTGAAAGCACCCTTATACTGTATACTTATTATAAAGCTACTTTGAGCTTGATAAATTGCAATACAGGCTCATTGAAAATACGTGTTTGAGCCTACATTTTTGTGCAATCACACTTAAACATATGTTTGATTGCAGTTTCTAGGTAAAATGTACACTATAGGGCAGTATGACGCATTCCTTTTCACATGAATGATATTTACAGGGACATATTATTGATGAATAACTGATTATTTTTATTCAGTTCTTTGCACAACTTCTAAACAAACGTAACGGTGTTTATGATTTGTAATCAAGGGCAATGGTTTGCTAGGTGATCTGTACGACAAGCCCTCCCTTCATGTGGATGTCTACATGAAGGACTTGAATCTGAAACCTACAACAAAGCGTGCTCTATGTAACGTATTTCAGATTCACAAAAAACATAAACAGCGCCCTTTAGTGGATTTGTCATCTGAAACGTGCAACGAAATGTACTCAGAGCAACGTATTTTCACATATTTTGCAAAAATGTAGGCTGAGGCACGTATTTACAATAGGCATGGATTAAATAAGATAGTTAAAACTACATGTGAAATTGGAAATACGTGCCTCAGCCTATGTTGACTACTTTTTTGTTCTTTTTTTACACTAATGATATTTACAGGGACATATTATCGACGAACAACTGATTATTTTCATGCAGTTCTTTGCACAACACTAAATAAATACAACAAAACAACCTAACGGTGTCTATGATTTGTAATCAAAGTTATTGGTTCTCCAGGTGATTTGCATGACAAGCCCCGCCTTCTCGTGTACTTGTATCTGAAACATACAACAAAATGTACTCTAAGTAACGTTTTTCAGATTCACAAAAAAAAAAAAAAATGTAACATCGCCCTCTAGTGGATTTGTCAGCTGAAACGTGCAACAAGACGTACACGGAGCAATGCATTTTCTCGTATTTTGCAAAAATGTAGGCTGAGGCACGTATTTACAATAAGCAGGGGTCTTGTAATTAAACGCCTCGTTTGATTGAACAAACATTTTTTTAACACAAACTAAATTGAAATATTCAATATTATAATTGAATGCTGGGCGACGCAGTGGCACAGTAGGTAGTGCTGTTGCCTCACAGCAAGAACGTCGCTGGGTCGCAGGTTCGAACCTCAGCTGGGCTGGGTCAGTTGGCGTTTCTGTGTGGAGTTTGCATGTTCTCTCTGCGCTTGCGTGGGTTTCCTCCGGGTGCTCCGGTTTCCCCCACAGTCCAAAGACATGCGGTACAGGTGAATTGGGTAGACTAAATTGTCCGTAGTGTATGAGTGTGAATGAGTGTGTGGATGTGGGATAAAATGTGTGGATAAAATCGTGCTGGATAAGTTGGCGGTTGATTCCTGTGGCGACCCCAGATTAATAAAGGGACTAAGCCGACAAGAAAATGAATGAATGAATAATTGAATGCTATGCAGTCACACGAGCTTCACATTGTGTTTTTAAATGTCATTTAATAAAGCAATAAAACGATGCAATTAAAATACATTTTTAATGTATGAATAGACAATTTTATAACTTTTATTTTATGTTTATTCATGTTTAATCAAATAGTAAAATAATCCAAATAGTAAAATCAAATAGTAAAAACGTATATTGTATTGCTTTATTAAATTACATTAATTACATAAAAACACAATTTAAATATGTAGAAATTTTAACTTTAATTGTCCACTATTTGTTCAATTAAATTGCAGTTTATATGCATTTTAATGTTTATTAAATTGATAATTTGATTCTTCCATTCTATTTAAAGAAAAAAAAAAACTCCTGGTCATTCATACACGCCCACTCAATTCAATTCAAGTTTATTTGTATAGCACTTTATAATTATCATTCCAAAGCAGTTTTACAAATGTCATGACTTTAGTCAAAATCTGAAATTGATGACATTTAAAGGAACAGCAGGACATTTTAAGAAAAAATTTCATTGGGCACAATGTGACTTTATTTCTTGTTTTAAAGGTCTCCTATGTATTTTTTTTATTCTGATTCAGTGGATGTAGAAGTCACTTTCTGTTGCCCTTATATGGCATCCAATGAAATTGGGTTTTCTTAAAATCTTGCACTGTTCCATTAAATGTTCTACCATAAATTACTTTGGGAAAGAAATAAGTCATACCCTGAATGTTGCTGCACTTTTAGCTTGACAATAAATTATGCATGCATTTTTTTGTTTCTTTAGGATGGCAGTAATGCTCTGTCCATTGCTCTGGAAGCATCCCACAATGACATCGCTGTTTTACTGTACGCCCACATGAACTACTCAAAAACACAGGCGGATGTAAGTCCTCACACACACACACACACACACACACACACACACACACACACACACACACACACACACACACACACAGACACACACACACACACACACACAGCAAAATCTGGGCAAGAGTACTTTACAAGACTTGTAAAGTTGTGGTGTAACTGAAAGTTAAAAATGTAAAGAATATGAATATGCAGAATCAATTATTATGATTCATTTTTATCGTGCATCTTTACAGTAAGAACATACGTTGAGAATGTAAATATAATCTTAAATATTAGTCATATTTCATGTGATATGTCATGTTTATTTGAATAATTAGTACTGTTTAAATGCACTGTGAACACAATAAAATATAGATTAAAAACAGTATTCATTAAAGAGTTAGTTCACCCCCAAATTAATATTTTAATATTTATACACCCCAAATTAATATCTTTTCATATATTTTTTATTAATTAGATTTAAAGATTTTAAACCTTTATAAATTTCTTTCTACTGTTAAACACAAAAGAAGATATTTTGAAGAATGCTGGAACCCATAAGGTTCCATATTAGGGAAAAATAATAATACCATGGAGGTCAATGGGTGCCAGTAACCAGCATTCTTCAAAAAAGGTTTTTAACAAATAAATGATTACATTTGTGGGTAAACTATCCCTTTAATAGTTCATCCCTACTGAAAAAACAGCTTAAACCAGCCTAAGCTGGTTAGCTGGTCGACCAGCCTGGTTTTAGAGGGATTTTGGCCATTTCCAGCCTGGTCTTAGCTGGTCATCTCCCAGCCTGACCAGCCTAGCCAGACTGGGAGCCCAGCCAAAACCAGCTGTGTCCAGCTTAAACCAGCTAAAACTAGCTTGACCAGCCTAGTTTAAGTTGGACATAGCTGGTTTTGGCTGGGCTCCCAGTCTGGTCATTTTCCATTCTAACCAGCTAAGACCAGGCTGGAAATGACTGGAAGCCAGCCTGGGAATGGCCAAAACCCCTCTAAAACCAGGCTGATCGACCAGCTGTAACCAGCTAACCAGCTTAATCTGGTTTAAGCCGTTTTTTTTTCAGTAGGGTGATAGCTAATGTTGTCAAATTAAAAATGATTGTAGGGTTATCACTTAAGTCAGGGGTGCTCAACCCTGTTCCTGGCGATCGACCTTCCAGCTGATTTCAGCTCCAACCCTGATCAAACACACCTGAACCAATTATTTAGAACGTGAGGAGCACTTGATAATTACAGGCAGGTGTGTTTGATAAGGGCTGCAACTGAAAACTGCAGGACGGTCGATCGCCAGGAATAGGGTTGAGCACCCCTGACTTAAGTTATGTGAAGTTTATACTATAAATATTGGCAGCATTATTATATAATGTTATATTTTATGATGTAACTTTTTTTTCATTTCCTTAGGCATCACCTAAAGCAAACTCCCGGAGCCCATCCAGTCCTAGAAAAACATGGCCCTCAGAGTAAAAAAAAAAAGGACATCAAGAGAAAAAATGGATATAAAACGAACTAACTAGCTTTACTGGAAGATTAACAAAGCCTATGTTACAAGTCATATATACTGTATTACTGAATATTCATTTTTACGCACATATTTAATTAACTATGCTGCAGCATAACTCTGTAAAATACTATGTATACACGTTAATGTTTACTTTTTAATCTCCGAAAGGTGTATTTACTATGGTAAATGTATTACCGTGATATCAGTGTTTGCAATAATCAGGTGTTTGGGATGAATCACAACATAGCTGAGATGTCATGTTGATTACAGGGTTCACAGACTCAACCTTTGTTTTGATTAGCGGTTTAGCTGCGATGTTTTGCTTGGCTTAGAAAAACCCATCATTAAAAAGGGTTCAGACATATTGCGCAGATTAAAGGAATGCTTGACTTTATTTTAATAGGCTCTTTTTACACTTTCCAAGAGTTAAACTGTTGGGTTTTACCATTTTTGAGTAAATTCAGGCGATCTCTGGATCTAGCGAGAGCACTTTTAGCTTAGCTATAGATCATTGAATCTGAATGATGCTAAGCTAAAAGTGGTACCTCATACAAAGTTCTAAATGGATTAGAGTCAAACTGTTATTGCATTCATTTAGCTGATCTATGTGTCTGAAATCAACATTTATCTTAGGATTAGCTTTAGTTAGATTAAACTTTTCATCCACTCTGAGGTGATTTTATGTCATTGGTGGTTATTTTTTAGTAAGATGCTAACGGTCATACCTGATTCAATGATTTTTGCTAAGCTAAGCCAAAAGTGATCCTGTCAGGCACATTGATAAGCTAAATGGATACAAAAACAGTTTGACCTTATGTGTCTGACAGGAGCGCTTTTAGCTTAGCATTAGCTTCAGTTAGCTTCAACTTCATTCACTCTGAGGTGATTTTAAGTTTTACGGGTGCGCCATTTTGAGCAAGATGCTAATGGTCATACCTGATTCTTTGATTTATGCTAAGCTAAGTTAAAAGTGCTGCTGTCAGACAGAGATTGGCTAAATGGATTTAAAAATAGTCAAACAATCGAGTTTCACTATTTTCTGTAATCCATTTAGCTAATTTATGTGTCTGACAGGAGTACTTTTAGCTTATCATTAGCTTTAGCTAGCTTGAACTCTCTGGGGAGTTGTAAAATGAGCTTATTTAAATAAAAAAAATAAAAAGTGTAGTGTTCCTTTAAGCTGAATCCTTCATCCTGCTGTTTGGAAAAACAAAACCCCTCAGTACTCATCAAACACACACACTGTGGCTTTATTACACCTGTGACCACACTGCGATTACATGCTGTGTGAAAAAGGCTAGCAACAAACACCCACATGTACTCCGCCCTGGTTTTATACCGCAGAGATTTATTTTTATCCTCCAATATAATTTAATAAACCTCAGCCATTACTGCAATAGTCTGTCATGTCTGGATTTGTCACGTCTACCGGACCAATCATACAACAGAACTTCACTTAAAGGGATAGTTCCCCCCACCTCAAAAAAACAATTGCTGTTAAGGCTCGTACACACCGGGACGCTTTTTAAACCCAAGCGATTTTCACTGGCATCGAGCAGAAGTGTATGCAAAATCACTCCTTGACGTTAGACGGCGCTACACACCTTTAAGCTTCTGACACCTGCTTGTAACACAGAAGAAGACAGAAAGTTGACACGCTTGTTAACTAATGCTACATTAATGCAATAAATGTGATAAAGTACACTCCCTGACAAAAGTCTTGTTGCCTATTCAAGTTTTAGGAACAAATAATAACTTGACTTCTAGTTGATCATTTGGTATCAGAAGTGGCTTATATGAAAGGTGAAGGCCTCTAGATTACGCTTATTTTACCAAAATAAAATATGATCATGCCTTGATTTTTAATTATTTAATTAGGACAGTAAGGTCTGACTTTGCTTAGACAAATGTCTTGTCACTGAACAGAAATAATGTACAGTATAAAATATAAAGTCATGATGCAGTGGAAAAAGAATGAATATTGTGTATTACTCCATCATGAGCTTGGAGGACTGCATCCATACATCTCTGCAATAACTCAAATCACTTATTAATAAAGTAATCTGGAATGACAAAGAAAGTGTTCTTGCAGGACTCCCAGAGTTCATCAACATTCTTTGGATTCATCTTCAATGCCTCCTTCATCTTACCCCAGACATGCTCAATAATGGTCATGTCTGGTGACTGGGCTGGCCAATCCTGGAGCACCTTGACCTTCTTTGCTTTCAGGAACTTTGATGTGGAGGCTGAAGTATGAGAAGGAGCGCTATCCTGCTGAAGAATTTGCCCTCTCCTGTGGTTTGTAATGTAATGGACAGCACAAATGTCTTGATACCTCAGGCTGTTGATGTTGCCATCCACTCTGCAGATCTCTCACACACCCCCATACTGAATGTAACCCCAAACCATGATTTTTTTTTTACCAAACTTGATTGATTTCTGTGAGAATCTTGTGTCCATGTTGGTTCCAGTAGGTCTTCTGCAGTATTTGTGATGATTGGGATGCAGTTCAACACATGATTCATTGTAAAAATCTACCTTCTGCCACTTTTCCAAATGATCGACTAGAAGTCAAGTTATTATTTGTTGCTCTCACAACTGGGATCGACGACAAGACTTTAGTCAGGTAGTGAACAGCTTTAGTTAACCTGCTAGAAGAATTCTGTAGGATTTCTGTTTTATTCATAATTACTTGTGGATTGTTTGCGTGGTTCGTTAGCCTTCGTACACTGAACTTAGCGCTTTACACAAACTTACAAACCAGGTGGAGAGTTAAATAGTCTTAAACGAAACTAAAACATTTACTATAGATGTCATTATACAATCTTTAATTGTGTCCAAAGATGCTGCAGCAGTATTTTATATGATGTTTTAGATCAGGGGTGTCCAAACTTGGTTTTGGAGGACCGGTGTCCTGCAAAGTTTAGTTCCAACCTCAATTAGACACACCTGAACCAGCTAATCAAACTCTTTCTAGGTACACTAGTACACAGGTGTGTTGAAGGAAGTTAGAACTAAACTATGCAGTACACCGGCCCTTCAGGACCGAGTTTGGACATCCCTGCTGTAGATGCTCATTTAAGCAGAATATATGTATTTAATTGTATTTTTACCAGGCCTCAAGTATGTTTTTTTTGTATTATATCTGATCCTTAGGTATTTGGTTTATTGTGTTTTATTGAGTATCTATGCTTTATTTACGTGACTGTATCATGCTATGCAGCTTTTTTATGTTAAACCGTTTAATGGCATTTACTCATTAAAATGCGCCTACACAACAATGTCATCTTTATAAATGCCTGAATATCACAGCCATCATATTAAGAGATGAAACATCAAAGGTTAAACACTAAATAGAAAAATCCTAGTAGGCTCACACAACCTGCCATTTGCTGTCATTCTTGTACTATACAAGTGAAAATGTACATCATTAAAGCAGTGCAAAGTCTGAAACATAATGGTAATGTTGTTTTTTTAGGTTTATAGTTGGAGTCTTAAAGGGATAGTTCACCGCAAAAATAAAATCTCTTCCAGCATATCCTCAATCCTTCACTTGTTCAAAACCTAATCTGTTGAACACAAAAGGAAGTTATTTAAAAAATGTTGGTTCCATTGACTTCCATAGTTATTTCTTTAACTATTATGGAAATGTATGTTTAAAACATGTTTAATAGATGTCTAAACAGACATCTTGTTTAAAACAAGGCTAAATTTGGGCTGTTAGTGAAAATCTAGTGTCATGTTTCACCCACCAGGCAATTTTGTGTTTAAAAGTCATCCATTGGACATCTAAGCATAGACCTCAAGGCTAAAACATGGCTAAATTTGGGCTGTCTATCAAAATCTAATAGACATCTAACAACAAAAATAGACTAGTCATCAAATAGACAGGAATCAATGACTACACGAGTGAAGTCCATCTAATTTGTCTGCTTGAGGACTGTAGTCTTTGAACTATTGTTAGATGTCTATTAGATTTTGACAATTGCCTGGTGGGTGAACTGTGAAACATGAGACTTAGTGGAAATCTGTGCAATAAGCTGTATCCCAGCTAACAATTTGATGTTAGAAAAACATTAAATTAAATGAATTAAATCCCATTAGGGTATAAAAAACGTTTAGTTTTTTCAATGTGTTAACGTTTTTGTTTAGTTATAATAACGTTATTCAAAACGTTTTTAGAACTTTTCATTCCTTGTTATATTTAAGTTGTCAGAATGTTATTTAAAACATTATTATAACATTTTATTCCCCATTATGCTCTAAGAATGTTTTCAGTAACACTTTATAATAACTACACACTATGAACCATTTATTAAGCATTAGCAAATAGTGAATCCATTATCTGTTAAGCACTAACTTTGCATTAGTAAGCGTTAGTAAGCAGTTTATAACTGCAGCTACAAATGCTGTATTCTTGACGCACAACCACATTTATAATGTGCTTAATAACTGTACTTTCATACTTTACTAATGATTTATTTTTCATTACTAAATTAAGTATTGCATTATTTACAAACCATTTATTTAAGCATAGTTAGTTGTTTTTTAAGATCAGTCAGAATGAGTTAGTAAATGATTAATAAACTATTAAAATTAACATTTATAATTCTTATTATTCAGCCATATAGTAATAGTTAATTTATATGTTAATTAATGCTTTATTAACTCAACTTCATCCAGTTTTGTGACATAATCTAAAGTGAGGACTATTTATGCTTTATAAATCCTTTATAAATGACAATTAAGGGCTCAGTTAAATTCTAAACAGGAAAAAAGAACATAAACAACATTATTGATTCCTATTCGTTTAAAGATACACAAATCAAACTGTATCAAATGAAAAAATAAATCTTTGCAAGCTCATCTGAAATAAAATGACTGTACAGTTTAAACATTGCATCCTATTATATTGTTAAATTATTATATTGTTGTTCATCCAATTTTGTTGTATTTTGACACTCCTGTTATTCAGCCATGTTTAAAGTTTACAGTGATTTTACTTTTTAGATAAGATTGTAAAGATTATATAAAGCATAAATAGTCCTCACTGTAGATTAGGTCACAAAACTGGATGAAGTTGAGTTAATAAATCATTTATTAACATATATAGTAACCATTACTATATGCCTGAATAATAAAATATATAAACGTTGATTTTAATAGTTTATTAATCATTTACTAACTCATTCTGAATGATCTTAAAAACCTCTAACTACTCTTAAATAACTGGTTTGTAAATAATGCAATACTTAATTTAGTAATGAAAAATAAATCATTAGTAAAGTATGAAAGTATTAAGCACATTATAAATGTGGTTGTAAGTCAAGAATAGAGCATTTGTAGCTGCAGTTATATACTGCTTACTAACGTTTAATAATGTAGAGTTAATGCTTAACAAATAATGATTTCACTAGATGCTAACGCTTCGTAAATGATTCATAGTGTGTAGTTATTATAAAGTGTTACCAAGTTTTCTTAACATTCTTAATGTTATAAAATATTTAGTTTGAACGTTCGTAAAATGTTCAAAACGTGCCTTTTTTAGATGTATTGTTGTTATTGTTTGGTTATAAGAACGTTTTAAAAACTTTTTGAACGTTTCATTGTTTTGTTATATTAATGTTAAAAGAACATTATTTAAAATGTGAACAAAACATTCCATTCCCCATTATATTAATGTTATAAGAATGTTTTCGTAATGTTCCCTTCAAGTTCTAAAATTATGTTTAAATGGTTTTAGAACATTCAAAATGTGATTTTTTTTTATACGTTGTATTAACATTATTGTTTGGTTATAAGAACGTGGTTAAAACATTTTTAGAATGTTTCATTCTCATTATGTTTTAAGAACGTTACTTAAAACGTGATCAAAACAGTCAATTCCCCATTATATTAATGTTCTAAGAGTGTTTTCCTAACATTACCATTAGGTTATGAAAACGTTTTGAGGACGTTGTATTAACGTAATTAATTATCAAAATATTTTTAGAACTTTTTAGTTAAAAATACTCAAAATGTGACGTTTATGGAACGTTTATTATTACAAATCACTTTAGGAAACATTATGCAAAAATGTTTTTTGTTAACATTGGAGAGAACCTTTAGAGAACATTAGCCAAAGCTGTGATGTTTCATGCATGACAGAAACCACTGGTTTTCCAACTTGGTTGAAGATGTTTAAAACCAGTTAAAATTAAAGAAGAACCTTAAATCTCAGTGTTTGAATCTAATAATAATTGCCAATGTGGTACATTTGATTAACAATATAATTAAATGAAAAGTTTTATTTATGCAGAAATCTTCAAAAATGCGTGAGGTGCATAGGTAACCACCAGGGTGCGAATTATAGGGGGGGTTTGACACCCTTAATTAATGCTTTATCCCTCATGGAGGATGTCAAAACAAGATGCCCTTTAATTAGTGAGAAAGAGTCTGCACTGATCTGCATCTTAAATAATATTAATTATTAAAATAAAAGATAATTATATATTTGACCACCCCTATAACGGTTCATACAATGGTCGCATCTTGAAGTTTAAGTGGTAAAATATTCAGTCAGCGGTCTAAAACCAGATATAGAGCACTAATTGACGTCGTAAGTGTTCACAAAACCCTCTTTATTTCAGTAAAATATGTGCTTGTACATTAATCCTAAAAGTAAAGTAAAATGACATGTAATGTAATGTAATAGACACCTGCTCACACATGGAAGTTAAACGATAAATTATAAAGTGCAATATTTTGTCATCCATAAATTATTGGTGCAGGAATTTGTGACCGTTTGTTAGGGATAGGTGATACCAATATTTTTTTCCCGATCCAATACAAAGTATTTCTAGACAAGTTGGCTATCGTTGAGAATTCAATGAAATATTTTATAGTGATTTTTATGTTTTTAAATCACCTTCAGTATTAAATAATTCAATAAAATAAACAATTCATTTTTACACTTTTACATAAAAGAACATTAATTCAACAAAAATTGTCTATACTGTATAACATACACTACCTGACAAAAGTCTTGTCGCCTATCCAAGTTTTAGGATCAACAACTTCTAGTTGATCATTTGGTATCAGAAGTGGTTTATATGAAAGGCAAAGGCCTCTAGATTACGCTTATTTTACCAAAATAAAATATGATCATGCCTTGATTTTTAATTATTTAATTAGGACAGTAAGGTCTGACTTTGCTTAGACAAAAGTCTTGTCACTGAACATAAATAATGTACAGTATAGAATATAAAGTCATGGTGCAGTGGAACAAGAATTAATATTGTGTCTGACTCCCATGAGGTTGGAGGACTGCATCCATACATCTCTGCAATGACTCATTATTTATATATTATATAAATAATTATAATTATTATAATAATAATTGTAAATACTTAAAGTCATTTGGATTGGCAAAGAAAGCATTCTTGCAGGACTCCCAGAGTTCATCAAGATTCTTTGGATTCATTTTCAATGCCTCCTTCATTTTACCCCAGACATGGTCAATAATGTTCAACTCGGGTGACTGGGCTGGCCAATCCTGGAGCACCTTTACCTTTTTTGCTTTCAGGAACTTTGATGTGGAGGCTGAAGTATGAGTAGGAGCGCTATCCTGCTGAAGAATTTGCCCTCTCCTGTGGTTTGTAATGTAATGGGCAGCACAAATGTCTTGATACCTCAGGCTGTTGATGTTGCCATCCACTCTGCAGATCTCTCACACGCCCCCATACTGAATATGACCCCAAACCATGATTTTTCCTTCATCAAACTTGACTGATTTCTGTGTCCATGCTGGTGCCAATAGGTCTTCTGCAGTATTTGTGATGATTGGGATGCCGTTTAACAGATGATTTATCGGAAAATTTACCTTCTGCCACTTTTCCAAACGATCAATTAGAAGTCAAGATATTATTTGTTGCTCTTACAACTGGGATCAACGACAAGACTTTTGTCAGGTAGTGTAAAAAACAAAACAAAACAAAAAAACACCTTGCATTAAACTTGTTTACTTAAAAAAAAAAAAGACATTTCTTCCCTATTTATTGTAGGTCACAATAAGTGTAAGAAATAAGTTTAATAAATAATTCAGATGTAAATACTAACATTACGGAACCCCCATGGTCTTGTATAATTCGCACACTGTTAACCACTTGACAGCCTTGTTGAAGAATGTGGAGAATCAGACCAGTTATTCTTTGTTTTCTTAAGCAAACAAGTCCATTCACGTCGTAAAACTGCATTCAAAGCCACGGATGCAAATAAAAGGCAGTGCAGGCATGTTTCAAGTGGTCACACACATTTGAAAAAGTTTCTCCTGAAGTTTTCCTGCACCAAACTTCCTGCTATATACAGTAGTACTGTTTGTATAATAACCATTGTACATTTTACTGTGATTTACAGAACGCTGGCACCCAGTAAAATACAACAGATGACATACAAAACGATAAATAAACAGATGAAAATGAATAAAATAGGTGGCATGTAAAACACATGATGGAATAGTTGGCGGTTCATTCCGCTGTGGCGACCCGTGATAAACAAAGGGACTAAGCCAAAGGAAAATGAATGAATGAATAAAATACTGTCAGGCATTAGAGCAAACATTATTTGATGACATTCATTCATTCATTTTTCTTCATACCCTATGGACAATTTACTTTATTCAATTCACCTATACCACATGTCTTTGGACTGTTGGGGAAACCGGAGCACCAGGAGGAAACCCACGCAAACTCCAACACGGGGAAAACATGCAAACTCCACACAGAAATGCCAACTGACCCAGCCGAGGCTTGAACCAGCTACCTTCTTGCTGTGAGGCAACAGTGCTAACCACTGCGCTGCTCTCAGTTGAGACGGTCAAGCATCAAATAAAAATGCAATTTTCAAAGCACTAGACACTAACTGACAAATAATACAAATAGATACCAATATGCACTCACCGGCCACTTTATTAGGTACACCTTACTAGTACCATGTTGGATTCCCTTTTGCCTTCAAAACTACCTTGATCCTTCATGGCTTAGATTCAACAAGGTACTGGAAATATTCCTCAGAGATTTTGGTCCATATTGACATGAAAGCATCACACAGTTGCTGCAGATTTGTCGGCTGCACATCTATGATGCAAATCTCCCCTTCCACCACATTCAAAAGGTGCATTATTGGACTGAGCTCTGGTGACTGTGGAGGCCATTTGAGTACAGTGAACTCATTGTCATGTTTAAGAAACCAGTCTGAAATGATTCGCGCTTTATGACATGGCGCGTTATCCTGCTGGAAGTAGCCATCAGAAAATGGGTACACTGTGGCCATAAAGGGATGGACATGGTCAGCAACAATACTCAGGTAGGCTGTGGTGTTGACATGATGCTCAATTGGTACTAATGGGCCCAAAGTGTGCCAAGAAAATATCCCCCAAACCATTATACCACCACCACCACCACCACTAGCCTGAACCGCTGATACAAGGCAGGATGGATCCATGCTTTCATGTTGTTGACGCCAAATTCTGACCCTACCATCTGAATGTCGCAGCAGAAATTGAGACTCATCAGATCAGGCAACGTTTTTTCCGATCTTCTACTGTACAATTTTTGTGAGCCTGTGCGAATTGTAGCCTCAGTTTCCTGTTCTTAGCTGATAGGAGTGGCAGCCGGTGTGACCTTCTGCTTCTGTAGCCCATCCGACTCAAGGTTGGACGTGTTGTGTGTTCAGAGATGCTCTTCTGCATACCTCGGTTGTAACGAGTGGTTATTTGAGTCACTGTTGCCTTTCTTTCAGCTCAAACCAGTCTGGCCATTCTCCTCTGAACTCTGGCATCAACAAGGCATTTGCACCCACAGAACTGTCACTCACTGGATATTTTCTCTTTTTCGGACCATTCTCTGTAAACCCACAACAACCATGCCACATTCAAAGTCACTTAAATCACTTTTATTCCTTATTCTGATATTTGGTTTGAACTGCAGCAGATCGTCTTGACCATGTCTGCATGCCTAAATGTATTGAAATGCTGCCATGTGATTGACTGATTAGAAATTTGCGCTAACAAGCAGTTGGACAGGTGTACCTAATAAAGTGGCCGCTGAGTGTATACTAAAAAGTAAATTTTCGGTTTTCGTCCAAAAGATTTTTATCACCAAACAATGCGGCCAAAACAGTATGCTGTGATAAAGCAAAGAGAAACCGTGGCTTGCACAGAGACTCGTCCCTGTGCACTAGAATGAGGAACATGTTCCCTCGTTGCTTAATATGTTTAGTGAAATCCTACAAGAAAGTGCCTCAAATTATAATAGGTAGGCTATTCTGTTCTGACATAGGCTACTGTACACAAATATATGTTAATTTATGCACTGGCCCTATTTAAATAAACTCTTAAATCTTTCTCAAATGTCAGTCAGACGACAAGCTCAACCACTCAACAACAGCTAGATGTTATCTCTCTGAAGTGATAAACCATTGTTGCAATGTGCTAAAACATATATTCATAATTTGTAGTTGATTTATTCTTTGACACTTTAATATTATTTTATGCAATTGCAATGCCTTGATTTTAGTAAGGTTAGTACACAGTCATAGCCATGAATGCAATGGTACTAATAACTGGCATAATTTTTTTCGGTGTTTCGGATTTCTGCCTTAGTTTCCTCTTTCGGTTTCGGCTGAAAGTGTTTTGATTAGGGCACTTTGTAAAGCAGAAAATGTAAGACACTTTAAATTAAAAAAAATTGAAAATATAAATGACAGTTTTCATTTTATTTATGACGATATACATATATCAGGGGTGCTCAATCCTGTTCCTGGAGATCTACCTTCCTGCAGATTTCTGTTGCAACCCATATCAAACACACTTGCCTGTAATTATCAAGTGCTGTTCAGGTCCTAATTAATTGGTTCAGGTGTGTTTGATCAGGGTTGGAGTTGAACTATGCAGGAAGGTAGATCTCCAGGAACAGGATTGAGCACCCCTGACATATACAAACATTTTGATGTTCTGATAGCGATTCCTATGTAGAAGAATCACTTCCTGTCCTCCATCTGAATTCCACGCATCATCACTGGCGTCATGTTAAAACAACCTATTTTAAATAGTAACATTGTATCACACGTGTGTTACATAAAATTTGGCGAGCCAGCCAGGAGGCAGAAAAAAACCCTATTGAACTTCTGTTGCAATTTCATTTGAATGTATATAAGGGCAATTTAAGGGCTGTATGACAAAATCCAGAAACAAATCTCTAACACAATTCTAGTATAGTGGTATAACTGTAACTGAGACAGATGAGGAAATTAAAGACTTATCCTCCTTTATCAGAATTATCCTGTTCTAACCCCTAGCACAGAGTCAAAAACAATTTTAATTGTAGAGTAGAATTCTGATGAGGTTGTGAGAAACCTCCTACGCAACATCTTTACAGAATATCTACATACAAAAAAATTAGGAAAAGATGTTAATCAGACTTACCTGAATGAGTTTAATGCTTAGCGAAACACAGTGGGGAAGATTATGCAAGCCTTCTCTTGGGATTTAACCCTTTCTGCATGTCTGGGTTAGTGAGTTGACGGCATTATTTTTTTATAGGGGATTACACTGTTGGTTGAGACAATAATCAGTGGCTACAGCTAGGGATACATCACCTCCATCCATGCCAATTCTATGCCCTTGGGTTATGGATTGGTTTCTTTTCGAACAATTGCTCAGCTCTACAACAGTTCCACAACAGTCATAAAATGTTCGTAACTGCTGAACACCCTATTGTCCAATCCTTTAGAGGTAGACATCATTTTGACAGGACAAAAATTCTTCTTTTTGTATTTTTTATGCCCCTGCATAGGTTTCTGGCAAAGCGTGCAAATGGGCAAGCTGTGAACACGAGATTGCTTGGCTCCAACTTGAGTTAGTCTGTCCTTGTGTTTCCTTTTGTAAACAGTGGCTCGGGACCAGGATGGATGGGTATTAGGCTGACTGGATAATTTAGTCACAGGGTTCCTATCGGTGAATGGAGTCACTTGTGTACAAGGGTTGGTAGAAAGAATTCTGGGATTCAGAGGTCTGAAAATGGTTGACAAGGCCAAATCTGTCTGATGGGGCAAGTGAGATTCAGGGTGGAATGGAGCTAGCACCACAATGTCTGACCTTTTCTTCAAGATTTTGGTCTCTTCGTTGATGGGAATGTCCTGGTCCTCCATCTTTGGGTAATCATGAGGAAGGAGAACTGATGGCTGAGATGGTGCTGGAGGTGAATCTTCTAGAGAAATTGGTTCAGTTTTTAATATCATGGAGGATGGCATTCTTGTAGCTTGCATGTTGATCAGAGTCTCTTGATGGCGAACGAAATCACATATGGTCTTCAAGGTAATTTCAGGTAGAGGAATACCCACTTTACAAAGAACCGGATCTTCCACCAATACGAGGTGCTTAATTCTGTCATAGGTTTCTAGGATGGATGTTTTCTCAAGTTCTCTTGTTTTGCTGTCACTGTGAGGGAAACCCAGCCACAGAAGTTTGACCAGCGTATATATTAGTCTGTTGTGAATGTCCGGATAGTGTTTGGGATCTGCTTCAAGATCATCTGTCTTTGTTTGGCAATACAGTGTATTGCCCCAGCGGGTCCTGTACAGCTGGAGAAACCTCTGCGGATGCTTGTCATGGTCTTGTACAGCATGCCACGAATCAATTATTCTGTTCCTCTGATACGGGGTCAGCCTCAGCTTGGTCTCAGAGAGGCCAATGTCAGCCAGCAGAGAACAGAATCTCTCCAGCTGCTGGAATCCTGGGAGAGGGTTGGAGCTGCGAGCATCCTCCTGTTAAAAAGTGCAATAATCATGTGGAAAGTTTAAAGGAGCTGTGGGAGATCTGGGAAGTGGTTAACTTTTAACACTTCCTACATGCAAACTGCCATCCAAAGCAACACCTCCTGTGGTCATAAACGTGCACCAAAGAGACGACGATAGTAGGGCTGGGCGATAAAATCGGTTTCGATATTTATTGAGCGAAAACACTTGTCAATATCGCTAAAAAAAGTTTGGTATGAAGTTTCGGTATGAAGGCTATAGTTTATTAAAATGTGGCTGCTGAGCGTGTGCCTTGGAAGCAATGCCAATAAGCTTAGGGTGCAAGTTTGCATTTCTAACTGATGTGCGCTAATTTTCCAGCCGCACCTATTTTTCCGAATGCCCCAAGCGCACCGCAATTCATGCAAGTAAAACTAACCAATCTGCTTCACGCTTTGTATGGAATATACACACTTCAGTAATAACCAGACCCCCTAGTTTTTCACGATTCCGCGATTGCTGAATCCAACACACAATCAATAAAAAAGTTGCACATTTTTGTGATCTTGCGATTTTTGCGTAATTAACAATTTTGCAGGAAATTGAATTAATCTCATAAAACATCAAATTCCAAACCATATAATCAAATTATATTTATTCAGTTTGCAATTAATTGTTTTATGTGACTTATAGACGTTCCATACGCAGCGCTTGTGATGTATTTGAGTGTCTCTCAAAAAATGACGTCTCACCTGCGCGGGGGAGTTTTCAGCTTGTGCAATAAGCAGACACAGATGAAGCGCAAGTGGTTTACATGTGTCATAGCAAAGATGAGATATAGACATCTTGTGGTGCGAATTGGGCATTTTGTGCGTTTGACGCGCTTCAGACTGCAAACGAAAATTGGTTCAAACGAAGCAATGGAACAGACAGGTGGAGATGAGATTGGTTCAAGCGTGACGGCCGCTGGACGTGACCGAATTAAAGAAATTATTTGTGCTTTACATGAATGGCTGGTATTATGATGTGCGTCAAATCCATAAATGTTTTCGTTTAACTATTTCCCTGCAGTTAACAAGAGAAAACGCTTCCATGCTATTGACGAGTTTTACAGCAATCAGTGTTTTAGGTGTATTACGGTAGGGGAATCCCTAATGCATGTCCTAGTCAGATTGCACACCTAAAATAATAGGCTACCTAATATGTAGCATATAATACATAAAAAAATACATACATACATAAAACATAAAATATATATATATATATATATATATATATATATATATATAATAATAATAATTATTATTATTATTATTATTAAATAAATAAATAAATAAATAAATATATACAGTTGCAATCAGAATTATTTAACCCCCTGATTTATTAGCCACCCTGTTTATTTTTTTCCCCAATTTCTGTTTAACGGAGAGAAGATTTTTTCAACACATTTCTAAACATAATAGTTTTAATAACTCATCTCTAATAACTGATTTATTTTATCTTTGCCATGATGACAGTAAATAATATTTTACTAGATATTTTTCAAGATACTTCTATACAGCTTAAAGTGACATTTAAAGGCTTAACTAGGTTAATTAGGTTAACTAGGCAGGTTAGGGTAACTAGGCAGGTTAGGGTAATTAGGCAAGTTATTGTATAATGATGGTTTGTTCTGTATACTACTGAAAAAATATATAGCTTAACGGGGCTAATAATTTTGACCTTAAAATGGGTTTTAAAAAATTAAAAACTGTTTTCATTCTAGCCGAAATAAAACAAATAAGACTTTCTCCAGAAGAAAAAATATTATCAGACATACTGTGAAAATTTCCTTGTTCTGTTAATCATCATTTGGGAAATATTTTAAAAAAGAAAAAAAAAATCAAAGGGGGTTCAAAAATTCTGATATATATATATATATATATATATAAATAAATTTCTGGTAATTATCACCACAAAAAAACAGTCATCTTTATCGCAAAAAAAAAAAACAAAAAAAATTAGGGAGTCTGAATAATGGCAGACTAATTACCTCAGACAAACACAGCGCATCCGAACACTGTAGCGCTTTTTACTTTTCTCCATGAACTTGCATCGGAGCGGCAGCAATGGCTTATTCATTTGCCTGAGAAAATGGTCGCCTAGTTACGAAAGACGCCAGGGGAGCGCGAGCGCAAAGTCCATTGTAAATGGTCAAGGAATCCACGCGCACGAGCTTGTCACTTCAGGTCAGAATAACAACACACAAGAAAATGAGTGGCTAACCGCAATGAGGAGATTGTATATAAAAAAATGGATGTAAGGATGTCACCAAAGTGGCTTTTTGGTTTCTTTTCTTGTGCATCCCAGCCACTAGCTCCCCATCTGAAAGATTTCTTAGCATAGGGGGTAATATAGTCATTCAACTTCACAATTTGTAATGTTGTAGTATCTATTTGAATAATGATGGTTGGTTCCTTTACTTGAAAGCTCAGATTTGATTATCATCATGTGTTGTTGACAGAGTTTGAGGTTTACTGTATCATTATTATTGACACCTTAAAGTTTGATTTGCTTGTTCAGTATTTACGCTTTACCATTGCACACACTTCGTAACATTTTATTTATCAAGTTTAAAAGTCTCTGTAACACTTATGTTTATTTTGTTTTAAAGAGATCAGATATTTAGTTTAAATAATTTAGTTTTGTGACTATTAAAACTATTTGCCTTAGTAATGTTGGTAAATTAAAATAAAGTGGTTAAATAAATAAAAAAATCCTACAATTTCGAATTGTATTGTTAAAAAAAATATTCAATAATTATCGATATCGAATGATATGAAACATGATATTGTGATAATTGTTTTTGAAATATTGCCCATCCCTAGACCATAGACAACATAATTATAGTACAACATCTCGAGTCATTCTCAGACGAGAAAAACGTTATCCTAAAACTCCAAACCTAAAATGTGAGACAATTTCAAGCAGAACAAAAAATTTTTGAAGACAATCACCTATTGCACATGTAATTGATTGCAGAAATGATTTGACACATAAGTAAGAGTAACAAAGTGCTAGTGATACATTTGGATAAACAAAAAAATGACGACTCACAAAAGCTGGAGGGTGAGCAGTGGTGGTTTCATTGGTGGTTAGGGTTATGTGTGCTAGGGCAACAGCCTCCCCATCCTGATCTGCCTCTGAGTCACTCTGGTATGCCTCGTCATCCTCATCTGGGTCAGCCTGGCCTGGCTGAATCACCTCCTCCTCTGGACTGGGTGCGTCCTTTGAGAGGTCAGCGAGAGAGAAGCCTCCAGATTCACCCATGCTTTGGCTGAACAGGTACTCCAAACCAAGCCGCTCGTTTGATGTCACAGCAGCAGGGACATGAAAATTCTCCTCCACATGTTCTCCAAACAACTGTTGGCAGCGGGTGTTGAGACGAACAATCAGAGGTGGAGAGTAGGCTCTGTGCGTTCTCCGTTTGCCACTAAACACTGCATGAGGACTTTGGTCTGAGTTCCAGCGAGCTATTCTGCTGATGAGGTGCACATGAAATGGACGTGTAGCACAATGGGGGCCTTCAAATGACAGAAAAGGGCATTAAAATCATGTCATGGTCAGGCAAGAGTAAAAAACAAAAAAAAAAAAAAAAAACAAGTACAAATCGTTACAATACCGCAAAGATATTACTAAAATTGGGCAACACGGTGGCTCAGTGGTTAGCACTGTCGCCTCACAGCAAGAAGGTCGCTGCTTTGAGTCCCAGCTGGGTCAGTTGGCGTTTCTGTGTGGAGTTTGCATGTTCTCCCCGTGTTGGCGTGAGTTTCCTCCGGGTGCTCTGGTTTCCCCCACAGTCCAAAGACATGCGCTATAGGTGAATTGGATAAACAAAATTGGCCGTAGTGTATGTGTAAGGAATGTCTATGGATGTTTCCCAGTGCTGGGTTGCAGCTGGAAGGGCATACGCTGTGTAAAACATATGCTGCATAAGTTGGCGGTTCATTCCGCTGTGTTTTTCAGGTATCTAACAGTAGTGTTTATGTACAGAATCTGAATAATTTAACAAATCAAATAGAACACAGCATATTCTCATTTAATTATAAATTGAATAAAGGTTAACAATTATTGAATTATAGCTATTCAGTCAAGAGCAGAGCAGTGATTTCACTATCTTTTGTTTCAATAATATTATAAGATGCAATCACTTTTAGACAATCCACAGATGCAGCACACTGAGACAGTCACAGACAACACAATTTCCCAAATGTTTACGTTCTAGGGCATAACCGACTGAATACTCGTCAAGTCGAGCACGTTGACAGTTATTGGTCAAAATTGAGTTTTACTGTTAAGAAGCAAGCGTTAAATTGTGTGTTGTAACCTCAATTCACTTTCAGTTCAGATGAGCCACTTCTTAGATCACAGCGAAATATGGCAGCTAATAATCTATCAGGCTGAATATGAATTACATTGTCTGCATCCACTTAAACAGACTTTCTGAAGTAAAAATGCAGATGATACATGAGCGTGGGCCTTTGAATCGCACCACATAAATATCAAATAAACCAGCAACAAAGAATAGGATTTACCTGGAGACTCGTGTGCTTTTTTTTGTTAGGTTGCCTTGCATATGAACAGTCTACTCAACACTATGTCAGGGAAAAAACATTTTTAAAGGAGAATTATTAACAGGATTAAGAAACAAAATAACGGACATAGGGAAATAGCATCAGTTATAGGTTATAAATTTCGGTTTCTTTCCGATATTCAGATTGTTGTATTAGTGGTTTTTCATTTTAATAGATGATTTAATTTTAAAACATTAACAATTTAACATGTTACTCTGGCATGTGACATTGAAAATTCTAAGACCACTTACAGGCCTTAAAGGTGCAGTAGGTGATTGTCTTCAGAAACATTTTTTGTTGTGCTGGTTGAAAAGTCACTTCACATTCCAATAGTAATGATTCAAGTAAATGATCTAAATGTATTTATATGTATTTTTATATTCTGGGTAAGGCATAAAACAAAAAAATGTTCATCTAATTAAAAATTGGCGGGCCGATAATTCCCATAATTTAAACAAGTAGCCCAAACTGTTTGTCAGCAAATGTAGACTTGTACAACTGCGCACCCCTGTTCACGCAGATCCACCGATACGTGTTCACGCATGCCGCGGTCACGAGTGACAGCAGTAATAACAAATGCTGAATGAATATTGGAGTTAGTTTTGCACGCTGGAGGAAGGACGACCCCATGGCTGCAGTATTTGTTTTAGACAGGTAATGTTATGTTTTAAAACTATCTTAGTCACGCAGAGCTGATGTAGATTTTGCTGTATTATGAATGGGTTATATGCACTAAACATTTTTTAGCCACTGAAATCTTTAGGTGAATGATTAATGTGACTATTTTCAGTTTCATAAGGGACTTTTTACAGCATCGATAATGTAGATTTTTATTTAGTTTAACAACAAAACATCAGTAAATAGAGCTATTCTGCCTAGCCTGCTTTACTGAGGTGATGTTGGTTTTATATTCACATTGGTTTATTTTGGAACAATGACAACCTGTGACACACTCCCCATTGTTTACTGTGCTACTCTGAATATTCGGTCATAAATAGCATGTAAGTATTCCTGCACGCCGCCAGCCAACCACTAAGCATACAGTAGTGGCTTTAGGACAAAGCGTATGAGAGAGTGAGACTGAAGAGAGAGTTAATACCTAATAATAACAAATTAAAATCAAAAGTTGTAAACGTTTTATTAAATTAAGTTAATGACTATTAAAATTCTGTTCTATTTTTTATTTATTTACTTATAACTACAATAGTATGGCACCGTGGCTCAGTGGTTAGCACTGTCACCTCACAGCAAGAAGGTCACTGGTTCGAGTTCGGGGTGGGCCAATTGGCGTTTCGGCAGGGAGTTTGCGTGTTCTGCTCAGGTTGGTGTGGGTTTCCTCCAGGTGCTCCGGTTTCCCTCACAGTTCAAAGACATGCGCTAAAAGTGAATTGGGTAAGCAAAATTGGCCATAGTGTATGAGTGTGTGTAAATGCGAAAGTGTATAGGTGTTTCCCAGTACTGGGTTGCGGCTGGAAGGGCATCTGCTGTGTAAAACATATGCTGGGATAGTTAATGGTTCATTCAACCGTGGCGATCCCTGATAAATAAGCCGAAGGAAAATGAATGAATGAATAACTATGATAAGGCTATTTCACACTGCTGATTTTAATAGTATTATTTATCATTTACTAATGAGATTTTGGCAACGCGGTGACAGCAAGAAGGTCGCTGATTTGAGCCTCGGCTGGGTCAGTTGGCATTTCTTTGTGGAGTTTGCATGTTCTCCCCGTGTTCGTGTGGGTTTCCTCCGGGTACTCCGGAGACATGCGGTATAGGTGAATTGGGTAAGCTAAATTGTTAGTAGTGTTTGTGTGTGAATGCATGTTTCCCAGTGATGGGTTACAGCTGGAAGGGCATCCGCTGCATAAAACATGTGCTGGATAAATTGCCGGTTCATTCCACAGTGGTGACCCCAGATTAATAAAGGGACTAAGCCAAAAATAAAATGAATGAATGATGAGATTTTATTGTAAATTTTATTAGGTTGAAACTTTTGTTTACGCTAAACATGTACATACAATAAAGCAATATTCTAAGTATTTTTTCAGCTATTACACCTGTTAATCTTTTTAGCAGCTTAGGTATACCGTGATAAAACTTCAGCAATAAATCGCAAAAAGAAAATTATATAGCAGCAGAAGCCTAGTTCAGTGGTTATGCAGTAAAGGCTCTAATAACTAACAAATTCACAAACTTACTTGAAGAATCCTTTACAGTAACAAGCAGTGGTTTTGGACTCTGTTTGGGTGACCAGACAACAACATTGAGAGCGTGTGTGGAACGAGACCCTGGCGTGTAAATGACAAGAGTATATCATCAATTCATACAAATCTGGAAAGTGCAGCTCATTAATCTCCAACTCAATGCACTAAACTGATATAAATAAAACATTCAAGAGATGCTATGTGTGGACATCTGGTAAAATGACACTCCACTTTAAGCTCATTTTACTAGTCCCCTAGAGTTAAAAGTTGAGTTTTTTGAATCCATTTAACTGTTCTCCGGATTTGATGGGAGCACATTTAGCTTAGCTTAGCATAGATCATTAAATCGAATTAGACCATTAGCATCTCGCAAAAAAAAATAAATGTTTTTTTGATTATTATACTGGAATGAGAGTATAGTTCCTAGCCATATCGGTTTAAAAACACCAATTTTATTTTCCATCACTCTTAACACACAATGTAATAGAAAAATTATCAAAACATTTCTTTGAGTGAGATGCTAATGGTCTAATCCAGGGGTGGGCAAACTCGGTCCTGGAGGGCCGGTGTCCTGCTCAGTTTAGCTCCAACTCTGATCAAACACACCTGCTTATAGATAATTAGTGATCTTGGAGACACTGATTAGCATGTTCAGGTGTGTTTGATTAGAGTTGGAGCTAAACTATGCAGGACACCGGCCCTCCAGGACCGAGTTTGCCCACCCCTGGTCTAATCCGATTCAATGATTTATGTGAAGCTAAATAAAAAGTGCTCCCGACAGATCCGGAAATCGGCTGAATGGATTCAAAAATGGTAAAACTCAACGGTTTACCTCTAGGGGAGTTGTAAATGGAGTGTTGCTTTAAACAACTGACCCATGAGGAGCTAAGCAAAATATAAATGCGTGGACTGAGTATCTGAAAGCACATTGATGAACATGTACCTGGTATCATGTGAGGCAGAGATTTATAGAATCCCTCCAGACTGTTGTTTTCACGGAGACACTTATAGTATGGAATGTCCACCCCATTGATGTTGGCACTACCAATTACTCTGTATAGGCTCATCTCTGGAGGATCCTGTATGCACTCAAGGTGTCGTTGCTGGGCTTCCCACACACCATCTATTGCTTCTGTAAGGAGATCAAAATAAATATTTACACATAAGATGGAAAAATTTAGCGGGAACAGTCGGGTCAGGTAGAAAATTTTTCTAAGCAGCCAGTGGGTGAACAAAGGCTAAATATATAGCGGGAGCGGTCGGGTGCAGAATAAAACTTTGCGAGAGCAGGACTATAAAAACAGTCCAGGACACATCAGTTGGAGAATATATAGAAGTTCCTTTTACCAACATTGGGGCTAATTTCATTTCCATTCTCTTTGCCATTTGTTATTAAATTATAAACAAATTGTTGGTTTTAGATATATGCTTGGAGCAGATTAATTACCTGTTGACTTGAAGAGACTGACACCACTCTGGTCCATCCCAGCAGGACCCTTGAGCTCATCTATGGCCCTCTGAATGAGCTGAAAGGTCTCCTGAGCCCCAAGAGTGACTCTCCGAACATGGTGCTTCAGTTGTTCCCTCGAAACATACAGTCGCACCATGTCTTCATCGGCCACGCTGTCAAAAGCCATCAGGTCCTGAGCTCTGACAGCCTTGATGAGCAGCTCCAAGTCTGGGCGGTTGTAGGCCAGCACCGCTCCTGCAAGGGCAGACTTGAACACTGTGTACTTTGAGTGGCTATCTGTGCGAATAGCTGCATCAAAGCGATGAAGCCAATGAAAAAGGTCCAAACGGACGACCATACCACCGTCCACCCATGTCTGGAACAAGGTCTCCACAGCAGTCGAGCCTTGTGCACAACAGCACCCACGGTCAACATACAGGATCTTGGGGACAGGTTGGTTGGCCTGCTGGAACCGGTCCATAATTCCCTGACACATGGGCTTCAGACACTCAGTGGACTCCTCACACGTTACAACAAACGAGACTATTTGTGAGTGCTCATTGCCAATGCTGGTGAACCACTCCGCTGAGCCTTCAGCCTCCCCAGACACCTACAAGATGTGAGAGACTCTGTAGGTCTGTATATTCTTATCTGTAAATTATACTCTCTATACTGCCATCTAGATACATTCATATTTGAAACTGTGTACAAACATTGGCATCCTTTATGCCAATGTCATCCTTTAGCTCCAAAAATGGATGATATTCACAGAAAAGATTGTCGGCTGTTGGGCTTCGTTGGTCACGCAAGTTCCATACCTCGGCTCTCATCGGGTTACTGTCAGATAGGGCTGGGCGATTAGCAGTTATTAGCCTCAAATTATGAGATTCAAATACTGTTAGTGACATTTTAAGCACTAATTTGTGCTGGATTAGCTCGCAAATACTTACATTTTTGTCAAAGTGCTTATCATACTATTTTTTGTTCACAGAAATGTATGTTTATTTACAAATGTGCATTTAAACTAAGTTATTACAGTTTTATATATAGTGTGGTGAGATTAGAATTTTAGAAATAATAAAAAACACTTTTTAAATGCTAATTTATTATCATCCATTATAAAAAACAAACAAACAAAAAAAATGGGAATCTGTTAAAACTTGTTTTAAATGAAAAACGAGCCTATAGGCAAATAACAAACCGGCCAGATCATTTCCTCTGTCCAAATTTGTCCATTTAAATAAAAGCCTTCTTCTATTGGTTATTTTATTGGTTATTCTGCTTAAAGCCTTCTTCTATTGGTTATTTTATTGGTTATTCTGTTTAAAGCCTTCTTCTATTGGTTATTTTCACAATTTATGATGGCATACTCTCTAAAATGAGACGAATGAGCTCATATAGGAGCCAATTTTTGGACTTTGTCAGATGGGGTGGGTCTTTCGAACCGCCCGAACCCCACCGGCTATAGGCCTGTTTGATGAGGATGGCCCTTTGCTGACCCTTTTCTGCTGGAGATACTGTTGTCCTAAATAAAGTAATGTCTTTGACAACTCGTTAAAAAAACACTTTACATATACTGTACCACAGGAATGGTATAACAGAAAATTTTATCAGTTTTAAAAACTTCACTTTTCCAAACCACCGTGAACCTTGAAGGTTATCGGTTATCGTCCCATGCCTAGAACAAACTAGCTGAACACAAGCTCACTGATGGCTCAACACTGCCAAATGGCCGACGATCTGCTTGGTGTGTCCTAGCCTTAATATGTTTTCGATATCACTAAGCAGTCAAATAGGTTGAGTAACTTGATTCTCAACTATGTTGTTTGCAACCTTGTGCATTGCTGTATTTACCTTTTTAGTGGAGTCCATTTTCAGCACTGTGCCAAAAGTGGACAGAATCTGGTTCCTGTAGTCCTGCATATTGCCGGCCTCTGCGAGCAGGAAGGCATGGTGAAGTAGGCGAGCAGAAGGCAGCTCTCTTTGAGGTGGTGGAGCTTCAAACTTGTGTTTGAAGGCTGACACAATCCCACCAGGTTTTTTCAGAGTCATCAGGAGGGTGGTGTAAAGATCCTTCCTTTGGAGATATTCCTCTGTGTGGTTATCTTGAATCTGTCGGCACACTTTCATCATAGTGTGCATCTTGGTACAGCTCTGCAGAAGCCGTATCACACTCTTGTCTACGCCGCGCCTATAAAGTGTGATAATCAATCAGGGTATGAACAGAGGCAAGTGCTACTATGGTAGGTCTTGCACAATTACTAGCTCAATAGCTGCATTTCCACTGTCGGGCCAATCGCCCGAGAGGTTAAGCAGTGAGACAGAAATCATGTCGCGTTTCCACTGTCGGGCTAGTATCTCGCAGTGCATCACGCAAGCCCCATCCCCAGAATGTCCCACTAATCAAACGTCACACAACCCGCCCAGTTCAGTGGGAATCAGGCAGGCAGATAAAGCACACCATCGCATAATCACTAAAAGATTAAAATGAAGACAACCGAAACAAACTCGCCGACCGACTGTTATCATTACTAGTAATATAGTCATTACTATTACGAATGTCATAATAGTAATATAGTCATTACTATTACAACCGACCATACATCGAGTGGTCTCGCCACTAACGGAGGAACCCAGACCACCATCCATAATATAAAACCACAGAAATTCTCCGGTAATAACACGGTATAAAATGTATTTTATAATATCCACATTTTGATTGACGTTGCCAAACATTCAGCCCAAATGCTCTGGAGGGATCTAAAACATTTACATTTTTCCCTAGGCTATATGACATATAATAGGTAATTCCCCTTTATTTCAGTGAATATTTTAAGGATGTTGCATATTATTCGGTTATCTTAAGTAAAGAAAAGTGTTAAGTGTTTCAGGACAGAGCAAGTAATAAAATATAGCCTATTTGTTGCGCTCAGCAGAAATCCACTAATAAAGCTCTACATTCAAAATTTCATTTTAAAATTTTCCACGTCATATAAAAATATAAACACTTGTTTGAGGACATAAAACACATTTTTTCTGGTTTCACTCATCCAAAAAATGCACAATTTGATTAACATTATCGTATCCAAATACTTTTAAAATAATATTTCAAAGCTTCTCCGTTGTTTATTGTTTTTAGAAAATATCTGAAATCTTTTTTTCAGATAGATCTTTGTAAAATTAAAGTTTAAAATGGCTTGAAATGGTTTAATTCATTTGTATTGTATATACCTACATTGTGATAGCTTTTCTTTGTTTTTTTGTTGGTTTATTTATTTAATGTGATTTTATTACATCCGATATTTGTAATTCTTTAAATGATTTCAATATAGCTTAGGCTATTTTATCTAAAATGACACTATTGTTTTGAGCCTACAAAAGTGGACACGTAATTTGTAAAGTTTTATGTCTTTCTGTTGTATTCATCATTTGTACTATCTCCAAAAGAAAGAAAGAAAACAAGCCAGAAATAAAAGGGAAAAATAAGGGTGATCATAAGCAAAAAGACCCCTAGCCTATAAAGTGTTTTATGGAATAGCCTTAGTTTATCTTAAACTGACCAGCTATGTTTTTGTTTCCTTTATTTATTTGTTTGGCGCATGTACTTGTGTGCGATCGGAAAACTAGTGTAATGGCGGCATGCCATCTTTACCAGACTCTGGCAAAGTTCGCCTCTCCTTTCACTCTGCCCCAAAGCCCCAGCTGGTCCTCTTTGGCCCAAGGTATTCGGACGGGCAAAAAAATGCTGGCCGCTGGCCCCGAGGAAGCCCCGATCAGGCCTCGGAAGTGACAGTAGAATCATTGCTGGCTCTGGCTCGCTTTAGGCAAAATAGTGGAAACGCGGCTATTGTTGTTTTCCAGTCATGCTACCAAAATCTCCACCCTACCTGTCAGGCTATCTTATTGAGGGGAAACATTTATTTCAATGCTTTTGTATTCTTTCATAAAACGGACAATTATGTTGTATGTAATTTTTTTGGCATCGAGGAGCAACTATCAATATTTGCTTACATTTGCACTATCAGGGGTCCATTGTTTGTACGTGGATTACTCAATAAGCTGGATTTGGTTACTGACGATTTCACCTGATCCAGGATCATTTCGTTCTTCAAAACTCATCCGAGAGTTATTGTCATAGCAACAGGTCTGGTAGTTCAAACCTGCTAGAGACCAGGCTTATTTCATATAAACAAGATTAGATCAAGTCATTTCAAGCAAAGATAATACTGAAAGTATGTACCAAATGCTGATATATTCTTACAGTAGTAGTTATATACACTTGGGAAAATATTAAAATAGTAAAAAAAAAAAAAAAAGTTTAAAGTTGTTTAAGTTTAAAAAAATATATAAATAAAACTTATGCAATCTACACTCCAAAATAAAAGTACAAAGACTGCCATGGGGTGGTTCTCCCCAAGGGGTTCAAAGAGAACATTTATCAACATGGACTTTTTAGATACAAACATGTACTATTTTAATGTACTGACCCAGCTTTAGTACAGTTTGTGTATGATAATAGACATGCACAATATTCAACAGTTTAAGGAATAATAATTTATGCAGTCATGCACATGTTTTGACAGCTAATATGATGGTGATTTGATGCCTCGCAAAAGTTGCCGAAATCTTTACCAATATCAAAATGTTTTTTTGATGCTAAATTAATTTGAACAGCCATTTATTCTTTACGCTGATTAAGAAACTTGAATAGGCCTAGGCTACTATAATAAAGAAAATCTGCTCTAAATGTAAAACTAAATAAATAGTCACATGAAAGTGTAAAGCTTACAACCTACAACAAAAGTGGAAAGTTATTGCGTATCATATTTAACAAACCATTTACTACAAATTTTATGCAATTTTGTTCACATGGATGATTGAATATTAATCAGATGATGTCACTATGCTGCTGTGCCGTCAGCCAATCGTTGGATTGCTGATCATGATTTTGAGGATCGCTAGATCTGTCCTTCACAACACACGCAGCGATCTCAGATCAGTTCATCCAGACATTTTAATCTAATTCGCAAACTTGTTTGATGAACCAAATTAGACAGAGATCAGTTATGAAGATTAGAAGATGCAGGATCTGCCAAATCATCTTAGATCATTAAAGGGAGGTATCAAGAACCGACCCATTGTGTCAAAAGTACTACGTTGATTAAAAAATAAACAATAAAAAGGTACCAGGTGTTCTTGAGTAGGCTACTGGTGGTATGAAGTGCCCGGGTCTATATTTGAACAAATAAATCTGTTATATTGAGCTCTCTATCTTTCAGCACTGAGACAATGTAACCAAGGAATAACCAATATTATCCATGAGGGAACATTCTGTATGTTATTTTTAGTTTTTTTAAATAACCACCTCGCCACATTCTGGAACATTATTTTATAGTTGCAAAAATTAAACCTAAAAGTAATGTTCACCAAACATTATTTTTGGTTATTTATTTTTATTTTTATAAAAATGTGGTTATTTTAAAACTAACAAATACTATTATACCATTTTACCTGGTAAATGTATGAATTTCTTTGCATGTATGTGTTTAGTAAGTAATGTTTGTTTTTCTATTCTGGCTACATACATTTATTTTGGACTACCAAAACCTAAAGAGTGCCTGTCTGAAGGGCTACCAGAGATTTAGAAATTTTGCGAGTCCTGTACAGTAAAGAGGTAAACAGACAACACTTGTCTGGTTTACTCACCCATGCGTTAGAATTGCCGGGAACATGGCTTGGTGAGCCTCACTGAGCAGACAAAGTATAGCAGGATCCCATGCCAACCAACGACCCACCTCACCACCATCACTTTTCCTCCCTTCCTCGGTGCACGGCCCACAGCACAAGACCTCTGTCAGCACCGAATACCAGTTGGCGACATCGCAGATTTGACAAACCTGTAACATGAAAAACCAGCAGCACTTTGTGTTGTTTGACCTTCAAATAAGTTTACATAAAAAAATTGTGTACAATAAACTGATAGGGTGGCACGGTGGGTAGCACTGTTGCCTTACAGCAAGAAGGTCACTGGTTCAATCCTCGGCTGGGTCAGTTGGCATTTCTGTGTGGAGTTTGCATGTTCTTTTCGTGTTCGCAGGAGTTTCCTCCAGGTGTATGTGGTATAGGTGAATTGGGTAAGCTAAATTGGCTGTAGTGTATGTGTGTAAATGAGAGTGTATGGTTGTTTCCCAGTGATGGGTTGCGGCTGGAGGGGCATCCGCTGTGTAATATGCTGGATAAGTTGGTGGTTCATTCCGCTGTGGTGACCCCTGATTAATAAAGCGACTAAGCCGAAAAGAAAATGAATGAATGAATAAATTGATAATCAGTAATAATCATACACAATGTAATCAGACAAACCCTATTGTGGTATCCTGACGCATAGAGGTGCAGGTTTTTTCCACTACCAACACATTCTTCACCACGAGGACATCTCAGTGAGTATTTCCACACCCCAACAGGCTGCCAGACAAAGACGCGACCCCGAAAGAAGAGTTGTGGTGATGGCACGGTCCCGCTGACGTAGCCTGGGGGTTCCGGGGGGTAAAACCACATCCTGTTGGACTTCATCACTCGTCGCCTCTTTAGCGCACCAGTACTGTCCTGGTAGACCTGAACATGGGTGAAGAGCCCTCTTTCTGTGTCATTCTTCACCCACGAGAGGTCAGCCGGTGAAATACCATCAGGTTTTTCCCATGTGCGCATCCAACCCTCAAGCTCAACCTGCAATAATACAGTTGAATTATTAGCCCCCTGTATATTTTTCCCCAATTTCTGTTTAACGGAGAAAGATTTTATTTTCTCAACACATTTCTAAAGATAATAGCTTTAACAGCTCATCTCTAATAACTGATTTCTTTTATCTTTGCCATGATGACAGTAAATAATATTTGACTAGATATTTTTCAAGATACTAGTATTCAGCTTAAAGTGACATTTAAAGGCGGAATTAGGTTAATTAGGCAAGTTAGAGTAATGAGGCAAGTTATTGTATAATGATGTTTGTTTTGTAGACCTATGATATTGCTTAATGGGGCTAATAATATTGACCTTAAAATGTTTTTTTTTTTTTAATGAAAATTGCTTTTTTTCTAGCTGAAATAAAACAAATAAGACTTCTTTAGAAGAAAAAATATTATAGGAAACACATTATATTCCTTAATCTGTTAAACATCATTTGGGAAATATTTAAAAAAGGAAAAAAAGATCACAGGAATTCACAAAATTGAGCGAACAGTTTGCCCAAAAATGAAAATTTTGTCATTTCCTAACATTTCCTCAAACATGTTTTGATTTAACATTTTTTGAACACAAAGGGGGATGTTTTAAAGAAAGCTGAAAACCTGTAACCTCTGACTTCCATAGTATTTTTTTTGTTCTGACTATGGATGTCAATGATTTTTAGCATTCTTCAAAATATTGTGTATAACAGAAGAAAGAAACTCAGGTTTAAAACTAATCAGCCAATAATTAAGTTTTCTAATCAGCCAATCACATAGCAGCAACTCAATGCATTTATGCATGTAGACATGGTCAAGACAATCTTCTGCAATTCAAACTGAGCATCAGAGCGCCATGTCAATGCCACGGCCTACCATCCCTTTATGACCACAGTGTACCCTACTTCCAGCAGGATAATGTGCCATGTCTTAAAGTCATCTCCGACTGGTTTCTTGAACATGACATTGAGTTCACTGTGCTCAAATGGCCTCCACAGTCACCAGATCTCAATCCAATAGAGCACCTTTGGGATGTGGTGGAACGGGAGATTCGCATCATGGATGTGCAGCCGACAAATCTGCAGCAACTGCTTGATGCTATCATGTCAATATGGACCAAAATCTCTGCGGAATATTTCCAGTACCTTGTTGAATCTATGCCATGAAGGATTAAGGCTGTTCTGAAGGCAAAAGGAGGTCCAACCCGGTACTAGTAAGGTGTACCTAATAAAGGGGCCGGTGAGTGTATAACTGCAGGTTAACTATGCTTATATATATATATATATATATATATATATATATATATAAACTTAAACTGTTAGTTACTAGTTAATTACAGTAACTAGTAACTAATAAAAGTTATGGTAACTAATAACTATGCCCACACTGAATCTGCGCACACAGAAATCTGCAGATTTTCAGCCCATCATTTAGTCTATGTTATATTTACTTGTGTAAATATAGATTTATTCAATTTTAAATTAATTTCACTATTATTATTGTGATATAATGACAGTAATATTAAAATGTTCATATGATTAATTTACAATACTGTTTGTAAAGTAGTATTTTCTGTCTTTTAGTAGATATATTATATGAGAGACTTGCTTTGTTAAGCAAATAAGTAGATCTAATTGGATTTGCATTGTAAACATTAAATAAAAAGTTTAAAAGGTGTTGTTATTTTTTTTTTATTTCATAAATTAAGTTTTTAGCTAAGATACTCCTAAAATCATTCCGCATAAATCTGCAGATTTTTTACAAAATTCTCTGCAGAAATAGCAAAAAATGTCCACAGATTCTGTCTGGCCCTACTAATAACCTTAACCGTTCTGGTTTTGATTATAATGCAATAATGTGGACCTTTCGTAAAGCTGCTTTGAAACAATAATTATTGAGAAAAGAGCTATACAAATAAACTTGAACTGAATTGAATTAACATGAATAGTATTACTCACAGAAGAGTCACTCATGGTCTCCTTTTGTCGCCTGTAATATGACCTGCAGATGATCTGGTGGAGCACTTGGATTTACAATCTGAATTACCAGCAACACCATCTAAAAGGTCTCTGAAATTAAAACAGCACACATCTATTTATCAACCCATCTAAAAAAAAAAAAAAAAGATTTCACTGTTTACCAGACGATTAGCAATTTATTCATTTAGGTTGTGTTAATTTAAAGAGACAACTATAACAGGATTAGTTTTCATAATCCTTATATGTTAACATGCAGTCATAAAGGTTTTAGAGATTTAAATGTCAGTGTCTCTGCTCCTCATACGTTACATACATGTGATTAGATATGATAACAACTCTAATAACAAACACATACAAATAAACAAAATAATGCTTTAATAGATTGAGTTCAAAAAGTTGTTGCTGGGCGACGCAGTGGCGCAGTAGGTAGTGCTGTCGCCTTACAGCAAGAAGGTCAGTGGTTCGAGCCTCGACTGGGTCAGTTGGCGTTTCTGTGTGAAGTTTGCATGTTCTCCCTGCGTTCGCGTAGGTTTCCTCCGGGTGCTCCGGTTTCCCCCACAGTCCAAAGACATGCGGTACAGGTGAATTGGGTAGGCTAAATTGTCCGTAGTGTATGTGTGTGAATGAGTGTGTGTGGATGTTTCCCAGAGATAGGTTGCAGCTGGAAGGGCATCTGCTGCGTAAAAACGTGCTGGATAAGTTGGCGGTTCATTCCGCTGTGGCGACCCCGGATTAATAAAGGGACTGAGCCGAAAAGAAAATGAATGAATGAAAGTTGTTGCTCAAAATGGAAAAAAAGTTCAAGAAATTGGCTGAAAAACTGAAGAAAAGTCGGCTCATGATAACATTTTCCCAATACATCCATGTGCACAAACTTTTTTTGAACACGATTATTCATTTCACAGCCCTATAAACATAATAATATAATTTTTTATATATAATTATAATATATTCTTCTTGATTTAAGACTTTTTAGATATTTAGAGTAGAAACAAGATAAACAATCTCAGCAAAAAAATCATTTTTTGCAGTGTAGTGTAGCTGTGGTGTAAACAGTACAGTATTAAAATATTTAGTTTATTACTATAGCAGTATTACCACAGCAACCATAGAACTTCGACAACAGTTTAATTCAAGTATTTTACTATAGTTGCCCATGTCTTTACTGGTAAAATAGAGTAAAGTAAACAGCAAATGTGTTGCTGGTTAACCAAACGATTGCTATTATGGAGCACTAGGGTTTACCACAAACAAAATAATTTAATAAAAATAGTAATGTATACGTCCATGATGTTGTTCTTTCATCTGTGTAGAAGAATGTCTGAAAGACAATAAAAACCGCATGAAAAAAACACTAGTTATTTAAAGTAAAAACTACAATGTTTTTGAGGTGTATAACGTGGTATTTACAACTGTTTGTTATTAAATGTTACAGCATAATATTATAATGAACTGTTTAACTAATAAATGGGTGAGCAACGATAAACAGTAACGATATTACTACACCAGTTTAAGTTCAAGTATTTTACTATAGAATGGTTAAAAACACTAGCATTTACGATCATATTATATAAACAGATAAAATACTATAGTATTTTTTCATGTAACGTAGCTTAACGTATATCTACCGCCTTAATGGCAGGCAAATATTGCAGTTCAGTAGAAAACTTGGCTCTCTTCATAATACAATTATCATGTACAACATATGCGGTTATTTTAAATCTATATCTCCTTTGAAATATGGTATAAACCGCAAAACTAGGACTTTCCTCGATGCCTTCCGTTCAGCTTTACTTCCTGCCCTCCATCTGAATTTCGCGCGTCACCAGAATCACGTGATTGCAAACAACCTTGCTCTCGGACGGAGAATAAATGCTTATTTATTTATATATTTGTTCTTATAAATTACTACAAGGTAACTTGGTAACAGCTTAATGCTGTCTGTCATGGCAGCATTAGTAAAAGTCAAACAGGCGTTTTCATGCGGTTATTGCGTTGTAAATTACATATATTCACTTCTAGAAAGCTTATTTGTGCATGTTATAACGTCATAGACATGCTGTCATTGTGTGCATTTATATCGGACACAACGCTATAACGTCGTACAGACAGTATATTACAGCAAAATGTGTTGACAAAACACTGTACTAGTAAGTTTGTTGTACTGTTGTGGCAACCAGTTCATTAATCCATCAATGTGATTGGTAACATCAATAGACATCGACTCAGCAACACTACGCCATAGCTCGTGAACGCCGACTGCAAGTTTTGCTGCTCAATAAACACTTTTAGACTTTTTACAACACCAAAGTGTCAAAAATAATATTTAGGTCCGCTCAATCATCATTTGATTAGTAAAATCAACAGATATGGACTCACCTTAAAAGAACACGACCTCCTTGCAGCACCATGTGCAAATGTTTGCTGCTCAACCGTTTTCAACCCAGAAGTGGCAAACTACTCTTTGTGTCCGTTCTCTTCTGTGATTGGTGGTCTACATTCAAATTCTGCGACGCGATTGGTAGTCTATGGTGACGGTAACTCTCAGCCAATTGAAGGAGGCAAATGAATAAGTCACTCCCCCGGGTAGCCGTTACAGTTCAATTCGATTCAATTAATCTTTATTTCTATAGCACTTTTACAATGTAGATTGTGTCAAAGCAGCTTAACATAGAAGATTATAGTAAATTGAAACAGTGTCAGTCCAGTTTTCAGTGTTTAAGTTCAGTTTAGTCCAGTGTGGTTTAATTTTTACTGCTGAAAGTCCAAACACTGAAGAGCAAATCCATCGATGCGCAGCTCCACAAGTCCCGTTACAGCTTTCACCAGTCCCGTTGCATTTACAATCAAAATCTGCATTCCTCTTACTTTTCCCTTCTGACATCACATTAGAATTAATTTTCAATAAACATGAAGTATGTTCTGAAATGGAATTGCCTGATGAGTGTTTAAAAAATAATTCTTTTAATAAAAAATAATAATTTACACTGTTATTATTCCATCCTGTTAATGTACATCAGGACACAAACAGTATCTGCCAGTCAAAGTATAACATCCAATTATTATTTAGACTTATTGCAAATAACTGCTACTTTTACATGGTATATAATATCTTGAGCAAGACCTAAAGATCTATAGCTTTTTACACTTACCGTAAACAGCTGCCATTTTCTTACTCTGTTGGCTGGTCATTTACAAAATAAGAAACAATACAAAAGTTAAAAAAAAAGTATTTCAATAATTATTATTTAATATTTTGTTTGCCCAAATGCCCATGGGATAACATAAAATGACCTATACGCTTATTTCACGCGACCGCCATTTTAGAACACGAAAGCGAGGCTGCGGTGGGAAGAAAGCCGGAAGTATAGGATCAGCACTGTAAACATTGCAACAACATGCTGTGTACTACAAACCTCCAGCTGTTGCTGTGACTTCAAAATGCAGAAATGGTGTAAACATCACTTTAATATCACTCAGTTCAGTTTCATTTAACCAATTAAAAGCATATTAGGCGTCAAACAACATCACAATCTCTTTAAGAGTGATACACTTAAGTGTCCTCTTAGACTTCAGTCCAGGGCAGCAGGTAAACACCGTGGGGACGCTTCCCTGCTTCAGCCTATGTAACCCGGTGAGTGATAAAACACTGCAGTCCTCTGTAGCACATCTTCGTGTTGTCTTTAACAGTGTTGTCCCGGTACTGAAGTTTTAAAAACGTCAATTTGCCGCTAACATTTACGCGCCGCTGAGCGCGCTCATAGACACCGCTGATTTGCCTTAGTATTCACCAGTGCTCAACAGAATGACTGGGAAGATTATCAGCTTCCTGCTCTTCACAGATTGAAAACACACATAGACGGATATTGGAGCGTTTTAAAGCCGTGAAGATCAGTCGTTTCATCAGCGGATCGCTCGTCTGTGTTTGCACTCAGTAAACAGCAGTGAGTTGAACTGATGACCTGGCTTCACAGCCAATCAGAGTGATTTCTGTTGAGCACGTGAACACAATGGCCAATCAGCGCTGTTTAAGAACTCCATGAACAGTGTCTTAAATGTTAACGAGAAATTGGCGTTTTTTTATATTTCATTACGGAAATTTTGTATCGTGACTAGTCTAATATAGATAAAGACTCAGTTCATTAACTTGAGTTTGATGAATGGCATCTGAAATGTGTGTTTGGGAAAGAAAACGTTAGCTAAGTAGTGCCATTTCCCTTAACTTAGCTGAAAATGAGGTCAAATATCCTTTTTTATTTTCACTATTCATTCAGAACGGACCTTAGGGTCACTCGGAAGGCGCTGAAATCATAAATTTGTGTCACTTTCTCTTCGCTGATAAGATATACATCCAGGTACACAACATTCCTGTGTGACTCAGTCTATTCTTCCGGGTTTCTTTCCCACCGCAGCCTCGATTTCCCTGTTAATAATGGCGGCCGGGTGAAATCAGTCTATTAGACTATTAATAACATAAACATTTCTGCAAGTTTTCATCTGTGATATTATATAGCAGTACCGGCAACTAGCTCTTTTCAACTCTCACATGGTCACCCACTGAAGCTAAGCAGGGCTGTGCCCGGTCAGTACCTGGATGGGAGGCCACATGAGAAAGCTAGGTTGCTGTCAGAAGTGAGGCCAGCAGGGGGCGCTCAACCTGCGGTCTGTGTGGGTCCTAACGCCCCAGTATAGTGACGGGGACTCTATACTGCTCAGTCTTTCGGATGAGATGTTAAACCGAGGTACTGACTCCCAGAATGTCCTTCGAAAAAGAGTAGGGGTTTAACCCCGGCATCCTGGCCAAATTTGCCCACTGGCCTTCTTCCATTATGGCCTCCTAACCATCCCCATATCATAATTAGCTTCATCACTCTGTCTCCTATGGCTGCAGTTGTGTCATCCAGGTGGATGCTGCACACTGGTGATGGATGAGGAGATTCCCCTCAGTGTGTAAAGCGCCTGGAGTGTCTAAAAAAAGCACTATTTAATTTAAGGACTTATTGTTGATAAAAATTAAACATGTATTGTCATGCATTCAGCTCAATTTTCTGCACAAGCTCAAATAATTCAACTACACTGCAAAAAATGCTTTTCTTACTTAGATTTTTTTTATCTTGTTTCTAGTCCAAATATCTAACAATTCTTAAATCAAGAAGAATTTTCTAGACAAGCAAAACATTGGCTGCGTCCTAAACCGCCTACTAGTCAGTAGGTACTGCATTTGAACTTAAATGTACTACTCGGCCATTAGAAAAGTACGTTCTATACAGTATGAATGTGAGAAGTATGAATGGATTTCGGATGTACTACATCCGCCATTTTGTCATGGACACGTGACCTACCAGCGTCAGTTGCGTCGATTCACTCCCATTCATGAATTCTCTCGCGGGGCATCATGGGATAGCGCAGCGTGCATGGATGCGCTCTTCAGAATCTCGCCGGAAGTAGCAAGTCATCCGGGTACTTCTCGCATACTGATTTTCGAATTCTATGATTTCGGACATACTACTCGGCTCGCATACTGATTTTAGCGTATAGTATGGAAGCATGCGGTTTCGGACGCAGCCATCGTCTTGTTTTGAGAAATAATATGCCAAAATTAAGTGAGTTTTTCCTTAAAACAAGCAAAATAATCTTACATCAAAAGGAAAAGCAAGATTATTTTTCTAACCCCTCATTTTATTTTTTATAACGACACTTTATAAAAACAGTCTGCAGAAACATTTTGATTGACATTCTCCCTTTGTACGTGTCATCAGAGGGGGAAAGCCCCGCCCACTAGTGACGATCTCTCCCTCATTAGGGTAGAACGTTAGTCTTGTTTTCGAATCTGTCACTATGCTAACACAGAGGCATCTGTAGCTCCACCCTCTTTTAAAAAAAAGAGCTCAATCCTCAGAATTAGGAGCAAAGCCTAAAAGGGGCATTTTCAAAGAGTTATAAAACATTATTTGTGTGCAATTTTGAGCTGAAACTTCACATACACACTCTAGGGACATCAGAGACTGAATTTAAATCTTGCAAAAATAGGTCTTTTTGAGTACTAGCAAAATAAACATTGCAAATTTCGATTTCCTGCGGACTTCACAGCAGCAAACAAGACAAAAAGACTACGATGTCATAAAAAATAAGTTCCTTTAATAATACACACTTAAAATATGAACTGCAGGTAGTAGTGTGAGGTGTCCTTACGTGAGAGCCGCACGAGCGCGGCTAACGGTGACGCTGGAAATTCATGTTGGACCGAAACACGACTGCATTCATAGAACTGAAAAAGCTTAAGTTAGATGAGCAATTAACAGGACGGGGGGAGGAATAGGGGAGGGGTAAGAGCATGTATGTACGTGTAGAAATCCAGTCTCTGTGTTGTGATAAGCCGCTAACTACAAATTTAAAAAATAAAGACACATTTGGCAACATAATCAGTGTTTCAAAGGGAGCTTGAAATATTACCTAGATGTGGCACATAATCCAAAAAGAAATGAGGTTAATGAGCTACTGGGTTCTTCTCCCTACTCGGATGTGTCCTTTCTATTAAAAGTGTGCCGACATGCGCACAATTACACAACGTTAGGGGGACGAGTCTGTTTGTGGCTGCTGCAGAGACACTCCTTCCAGAAAGAGTGCGAGAAAGCAAAAGATGAGTCAGGGGGACCAGCGAGTGCTGCATTTCATCATTGCTGCTGAGGGAAGTGGAGGATGATGGGGAAAAATGGAGAAGGCCCGCATCAGAGGTGCTGCTGAAGGAAGTACAGTAGCATTATCTCGTAGTGCTCTCCGGACTCGGGACAGCGGATGCTGTGTCTTTCGTTGGGGTAGATCTGTGGAGAAGACATGTAATTGTTTATGTGGTTGAGGATAATTAAAAAAAAAACATGATTATTTAATAGTCCGTTTTCAAACCTGTAGCTGATATGGCTTTCCTGCACGGATGAGTTGAGACACCAGGAAGTTGGTGTGGAAAAAGTGCACGTTTTCATCAAGGAACCCATGTAAAATCAATAATCGGTTTGGCCTTTGGGGAAAGAACAACAAAGCAAAACATTAGTTATAACCGTGAAAATATTACAAATTGCGATGATAATGCTTTCTGGGAGGAGTTTATTTGATATAACTGGAAAAAAAAAAAAACATTAAAGGTGCTGTGTGTACGTTTTTGACTCTTCTAAAGCATGAAAATACTATAATATGTTTGCAGATATTTAAGAAACATGTCAAGTGAACATTCTTGTTAATCTGAAAAACAATACCAAAGTCAGATATTCTGCTTTGAAAATGTGAGTTACATGCCGGAACCTCTGTCTTTGTTTTGGTCATTTAACCCACACGATGCCAGTTTAGCTAATTTTTAAATGCACGCACACACATCTATATATATATATATATATATATATATATATATATATATATATATATATATATACATATACAGGGAGTGCAGAATTATTAGGCAAATGAGTATTTTGACCATATCATCCTCTTTATGCGTGTTGTCTTACTCCAAGCTGTATAGGCTCGAAAGCCTACTACCAATTAAGCATGTTAGGTGATGTGCATCTCTGTAATGAGAAGGGGTGTGGTCTAATGACATCAACACCCTATATCAGGTGTGCATAATTATTAGGCAACTTCCTTTTCTTTGGCAAAATGGGTCAAAAGAAGGACTTGACAGGCTCTGAAAAGTCAAAAATAGTGAGATATCTTGCAGAGGGATGCAGCACTCTTAAAATTGCCAAGCTTCTGAAGCGTGATCATCGAACAATCAAGCGTTTCATTCAAAATAGTCAACAGGGTCACAAGAAGCGTGTGGAAAAACCAAACCAAAAACCAAGGCGCAAAATAACTGCCCATGAACTGAGAAAAGTCAAGCGTGCAGCTGCCAAGATGCCACTTTCCACCAGTTTTGCCATATTTCAGAGCTGCAACATCACTGGAGTGCCCAAAAGCACAAGGTGTGCAATACTCAGAGACATGGCCAAGGTAAGAAAGGCTGAAAAACGACCACCACTGAACAAGACACACAAGCTGAAACGTCAAGACTGGGCCAAGAAATATCTCAAGACTGATTTTTCTAAGGTTTTATGGACTGATGAAATGAGAGTGAGTCTTGATGGGCCCGTGGCTGGATCGGTAAAGGGCAGAGAGCTCCAGTCCGACTCAGACGCCAGCAAGGTGGAGGTGGAGTACTGGTTTGGGCTGGTATCATCAAAGATGAGCTTGTGGGGCATTTTCGGGTTGAGGATGGAGTCAAGCTCAACTCCCAGTCCTACTGCCAGTTTCTGAAAGACACCTTCAAGGAGTGGTACAGGAAGAAGTCTGCATCCTTCAAGAAAAACATGATTTTCATGCAGGACAATGCTCCATCACACGCGTCCAAGTACTCCACAGCGTGGCTGGCAAGAAAGGGTCTAAAAGAAGAAAAACTAATGACATGGCGTCCTTGTTCACCTGATCTGAACCCCATAGAGAACCTGTGGTCCATCATCAAATGTGAGATTTGCAAGGAGGGAAAACAGTACACCTCTCTGAACAGTGTCTGGGAGGCTGTGGTTGCTGCTGCACGCAATGTTGATGGATTCTGTCAGTGTTTTGATCTGTTCACCATGGATGGCAGGCTTTTGAGTGTCCTTGCAAAGAAAGGTGGCTATATTGGTCACTGATTTGTTTTTGTTTTGTTTTTGAATGTCAAAAATGTATATTTGTGAATGTTGAGATGTTATATTGGTTTCACTGGTGAAAATAAATAATTGAAATGGGTTTATATTTGTTTTTTGTTAAGTTGCCTAATAATTATGCACAGTAATAGTCACCTGCACACACAGATATCCTCCTAAAATAGCTCAAACTAAAAACAAACTAAAAACTACTTCCAAAAATATTCAGCTTTGATATTAATGAGTTTTTTGGGTTCATTGAGAACATGGTTGTTGTTCAATAATAAAATTAATCCTCAAAAATACAACTTGCCTAATAATTCTGCACTCCCTGTATATATATATACACAGGGGCTGGACAATGATACTGAAATACTGGCCAATTTAGTGTTTTTGACCAGCCTGGTGGCCAATCTTCATTGATTGCACATTCCACCAGTAAGAGCAGAGTGTGAAGGTTTAATTAGCAGAGTAATAGCACAGTTTTGCTTAAAATATTGCAATGAACACAACATTATGGGTGATTTGACAGTACATGACAGTTCAAAAGAGGACAAATTGTTGGTGTGTCTCTCACTGGCGCACCTGTGACTAAGATAGCAAGTCTTTGTGATGTATCAAGTGCCACGATATCCAGACTAATGTCAGCATACCATCAAGATGGACGAACCACATCCAACAGGAGTAACTGTGGAAGCTGTCTAAAAGGGACGTCCGTGTGCTAACATGGATTTTATCCAAAAACATAAAACCACAGCTGCCCAACGCACTGCAGAATAAAACGTGTACCTCAACTCTCCTGTGTCCACCAAAACTGTTGGGAGCTCCACAGGGTCAATATAAATGGTCGAGCTGCTATAGCCAAACGTTTGGTCACTCGTGCTAATGCCAAACGTCGGCTTAAATGGTGCCAGCAGTGAAAATCTTGGGGACAATGTGAAATATGTATTGTTCTCTGATGAGTCCACCTTCACTGTATTTCCCACATCCAGGAGAGTTATGGTGTGGAGAAGCCCCAAATAAGCATACCAACCAGACTGTTGCATGCCCAGAGTGAAGCATGGGAGTGGATCAGTGATGTTTGGGCTGCAATATCATGGCATTCCCTAGGCCCAATATACTTGTGCTAGATGAGCGAGTCACTGCCAAGGACTACTGAACCATTCTGGAGGAACATGTGCACCAAATGGGTCAAACATTGTATCCTGAAGGCGGTGTTATGTATCAGGATGATAATGCACCAATACACACAACAAAAATGGTGACAGAGTGATTTGATGAAAATGAAAGTGAAGTTGAACATCTCCCATGGCCTGCACAGTCACCAGACCTAAATATTATTGAGCCACTTTGGGGTGTTTTGGAGGAACGAGTCAGGAAACGTTTTCCTACACCAGCATCACGTAGTGACCTGGTCACTGTTTTGCAAGAAGAATGGCTCAAAATCCCTCTTACCACTGTAAGGACTTGTATCTGTCATTCCCAAAACTAATTGATGCTGTATTGGTGCAAAAGGAGTACCTACACCATACTAATAAATTATTGTGGTCTAAAACCAGACGTTTCAGGTTCATTGTCCAAGCCCTATATGTAAATGTATATAAATAACCACCACAAGTTGTAGACCAAAAACCAACATGTCCTGTCCCTCTAGCCTGAGTGGCAGTAACTCACTCATTGGGAAGTTTGTCGACGTGCAGGGCGACAGAGCCTGCCTCATATCCCTGCTGGTTATTTTCAGGCACGTCCATGTAGCGTTCTGTGTAGCCAGTATCATATGCCATCCACACCGTCACAGGAGCTCCTGCTATGGCCACCTAGAACAGAGAAGAAGCGTCTTACTTAACACATCATAAAAATAAATCAGCTACTGATTATTTGCACAAATTATTTGCATATATCCAATACACAGCTGTGCAGAATCAATAGACAAGTTGTATTTTTGAAAATTAATTTTATTGAACAACTACAGCGCTCCGTAGCTTACAGATTTTGTAGCTAATCCAAAATGTTAATAAACCCTAAACCTGAATATTTAAGGTTTTTTTAGAGCAATATTTGTGTGTGCACAATTATCGGGCAATTATCAGTGTGCAGATTTTTATGCCCCCTTGTTTGCTGGGGTCTTTCACATCAAGTTAAGGTGCATGTTTACTATCGGCAATAAGACGCATTGTTATTAGAGTCTGCAGCGTGACATGTAAACAGGGTTTCTGCAGATATCATAATGTCAAATTTAAGACTTTAAGACCCTTTTAAGACCATTAAGTATTAAATTTAAGACCTATATCACAACATCAAAAACACGCATACACATAAAAAGAAAATACAAAATCACAAAATTTGTGGTAAAATAAATGTATTTAAATTGAACAGTACTGAAGACAGGTTAGAAGCACCATTGAACTACAGAACAAACAAACAAACAAACATCTTAAGGCGGATTTATACTTTTACCTGGCGCCACATCTCGCACCTCACGAAACGGACGAGGCTTCTATACTTGACGCGTTCGACATTGAGATATTCTTTTATATGACAGGGGGCGGTCAAAAGAAACAGACAGTAAAATCAGATGGATAAACAGAGAAGTAGAAAGTTTCCGGAACTGGTCATATCATTAATATAATTCAAGATAATTGTTTTTTTTATTATTTTTATAACTTATTATAAAGATTTTTATAACCATTCAAGATTTTTTAAATCTAAATGATGCATCACTTGCTTTTGTTCATATCTCGGACAGTTCTACCTATTAAAGTTAAATATTAATGGCAACAGAACATGGGTTGCTCTACAATTATATTTTTGTATTATGGCAATAATAAAAACAAAAAAAGACTTACTAAAAATACTGATGTTTTTTATTTTTTTTATTTTGCCTACTCAACAATTCACACATTACTGTCTGGCTAGTTTCTGTCCTCTACTTATAAGCTAAAAAGGCAATAATGGTCCAACATTCGCGACCATTATCAGCAATAAAGCCTAGAAATTGGGCATCAATATATTGTAAACTGATTCTGACTACAGTCAGAATTATTAGCCCCCCTGTTTGTTTATTTTTTCCCCAATTTCTGTTTAACAGAGAGATTTTTTTCAACACATTTCTAAACATAATAGTTTTAATAACTCATTTCTAATAACTGATTTATTTGATCTTTGCCATGATGACAGTAAATAATATTTTACCAGATATTTTTCAAAACACTTCTATACAGCTTAAAGTGACATTTTAAAGGGTCACGAAACACCAAAACACATTTTTTGAGCTGTTGACAGTCATATATGTGTCCCACGCTGCTATAAACACTATTAGGACACATATATTGCACTAAAAAGTGAAAATTGGTTGTTTTTGCGTTATTTTGAGCAAATTCGTTCTTCCGGTTTGAAACGAATTTTTGAAGCTACGTCACGGCCATGAGATACTTGGGTGTAAATCCAGCTGGAGAGTGGCTGTCTGTCTTTTCTAGGGCGTTCTGACGTATCTGAGTGCGCAGTATTAATTCATGAGAAGACGTGCTTCAAACCAATCAGTGCGCTCTATTGTGTATGACGCGAAACTTCATAAATATGCATGATAGCACCGGAGACTGTTTACCAGTTTACAGCGTTCAGACGGCAGAGAGACGCCACGTTGTGTTGCCAAAACAAGTGAAAGTACAAGAATTTCAAGACAAGAGTCGTAGGTGTTATTAGTGTGTTGCAACGAAGGTTTTGTTTTCATTTTCCCTTTATGGGAGAGCAGCTGGACTCACGTGTGGATTACAGTGCACGCGACAGAAACGCGTTTGTAAGGAACATTTTTACACGAGAGCTTTTTCTCAGCTGGAAATGCTGAAATCCGGATTTGCCGCTCGTCTACTTTTAATAAAAAGACACAGCTCCAGTTTGATTATCTGTCTACAGATTTGGTAAGTGTTTGCAGTGCAGTGCCCTTTGTTTAAATGCTGCTCTCCGAGTGTAAACATGTAAACACAAACTATTTCTGTCGTGCAGGATTTTCGCCGCATTTTGTGACAGGATAGTCTATACACACACGGCTTTCTGACGCTACCTACCGAGTACATAAGTTACAGAGAAATGCGGAGGATTTTTTTCTCTTATTCGCCGTAACAAATCAGCCTCTGTGTGTTTGTTTTTCCTGTCAAACTTAGCGCGTCCCTTCTATGCAAAATCTTATCCTCTTTCCCTCCCCCGACACTCCCACACTCCCAGAGCTGGACACGCCCAACTTTCCTGACTTTTTTCAAAACAGAGTTGTGAAAACACCCTGCTGAGACAGGGGGTTTCGTGACCCTTTAAAGGCTTAACTAGGTTAATTAGGTTAACTAGGCAGGTTAGGGTAATTAGGCAAGTTATTGTATAACGATGGTTTGTTTTCTAGACTATCGAAAAAATATATACTGTAGCTTAAAGGGGCTAATAATTTTGACCTTAAAATGTTTTTAAAAAAATTAAAAACTGCTTTTATTCTAGCCAAAATAAAACAAATAAGACTTTCTCCAGAAGAAAAAATATTATATACTGTGAAAATTTCCTTGCTCCAAACATGATTTGGGAAATATTTTAAAAAGAAAGAAAATTTCAAAAGGGGGCCTAATAATTCTGACTTCAACTGTATCAAAAACATAATTTGTTACTTAATTTTATTTTGTAACTTGTAAATTGTTTTAAATTCAAAATTGTAATATATACATCAGTGTAAAACGTATAAATGGTACAAAAACAGATTCTGTGATATTAAAACCACCTGGGTCTCCATTTTTGCCATGGCCTCTTTTTTGTTTTAACAAACTTATCCATCAGGTTTTTCCAAACTTTTCAACAAAACACTTTCCTCCTTTCCCACTGCTGTAGCAATTTCTAACCAAGAATTATTGATAATCTGGTTATCTCTATGATCACGCACGGACGTATCATAAAAAAACATGTGTAGTCGTACCTGTTTCAGACAAAATTTGTTCAAAGTGTTTCATATTCAACTCAAATCAAATGCGGCGCCGCGCGAACTGTTCACATGAGTCTCAAATCATTTCGTGAGCTCCGCCAGCCGAAATCATGTCGCACGCACCCAAAGCGAACGTCCGCAAACACAGCGATGACGTCACATTCGCCTCACGCACTGAGTTTAATAGCAGAAAGCTGATTGGCTATTGAATGTTGGTCTCATTTGTAGTTGTAATACCGCAAATTACATTTAGACTAGTGAAATAAAGAACTACAACACCATGAAAACCAAGCAAAAGCAACAAAAAAGAATTTAAATGAGCATACGATGTAGCGTTACATGGACATCGGAAAAATAACACCTGTGCAAAAATATTTAAGACCTAGAACAGCGAATTTAAGACTTTTTAAGGCCTTAAATTTAGATTTATAAATTTTTGACTTTTTAAGACCCTGCGGAAACCCTGGTAAATGTTGTATTGCCTGTAGTAAACGCGCACCCTGACGATGAAGATACTGGTGAACAAAGTTGTTTTATAGGGTTAGGCATACAAAATTGTTCTTGGAGCTTCGTTTGAGCACAGCTGAACTAATGGAATTGTTTTTGGTTCCTTTTCTGGACGTTGAATGTCTCGGGACCTGTGCCTGTTATTAATCTAGCCATAGGTCTATCTATCTGATGACCTTCACAGCCAAACAATCACAGCCATTTCTGTTGAGCATGTGAACAAAATGGCCAATCAGCTGTGTTTAAGAAGGTGCTCAAATGTTAGCGGGAAATGGAGGTTTTTTAAAATTTCAGTATCAATTTGTATTGAATTTGATACTTTTGACAATAATACTACATCCATTTGTCAATCTTTTTTTATTTTATTTTGTTAGCAAAGCCCATCTTCCAACAATCCAAACCGTTCCCAAACAACAAAATCATGCATTACCCTACATTTTTTCCTCATTTAAGAACTGTTTCAAGTGAATGTCTGTGACACTACAGAGGAAAAGGACTATCTTAACTTCTGTTTCAAGGCGACTTAAAAAGTGAGTGTCAATAACCAAAATCATAGCGAAATTTTTATCTCCAGAGCAGGGGTGTCCAAACTTGGTCCTGGAGGGTCGGTGTCCTGTAGAGTTTAGCTCAAATTCTAATCAAACACACCTGAACCAGCTAATTAATCTCTTACTAGATATACTAAAAACTTCCTGGCAAGTGTGTTGAAGCAAGTTGGAGCTAAACTATGCAGGACAGCGGCCCTCCAGGACCGAGTTTGGAAACCCCTGCTCTAAAGGCTTCAAGACTTTGTGTTTTGGTCTTAGTGACTTGATTTAGGAGCTACTTTTAACACTAAGGGTGCTTTCACACTAGCACTTTTGGTCTGCACCCGGGTTCGTTTGACGTCATAGTACGGTACGTTTAGCTAGTGTGAACGTGTCTTCTGAACTCGGGTGCGCACCCGTGAACCGTACCAGAGTCCGGCTGAAAGAGGTGGTCTGGGGTACGGTTCATGCGAACTCTGGTACGGTTCACTTCTAGTATGAATGCAATCGTACCAAATAGCAGAAGTGAACCGGCAACTGTACAACAAACTATCGTTTTCATAACGTTCATTCGTGTGTGTGTGTGTGTGTGTGTGTATGTGCGCCACGTATTGTACCTTTAGCGGGACTGAGCCAAGCACAGTGATACACAGTGATGTCTGCTTGTCTCATCCAGAAACAGCTTCTGCAGACACTGTGTGATGTTCTGAATGTTTATAATATTTTTGCAGCAGACAGACGCGAGTCGCTTTCTGTATGTCCAAAACTTATGATTCAGTAAAAGCAAATCGACCGCGATGTGCGGAAGTCTCCATTTTGGCGCTTTGCTTTCGTGACTGTCACCTAGCAACAGCCGTAAACAAAACAGCAGGCGTACCGGGGTTCAGAAGGAAAAAAGACAGTGTGAACACAAACCAACCGAGAAGGTGGCAAGGGGGGACAATCGAACTTGGGTACGGTCCAGGCAATTGAACCAAGCGTGAAAGCACCCTAAAACTCTTAGAGGAAACATTTAGGAGTCTTAAATTTAAAACCGTGACCAATTATTTTCAAGATATTGTCCTGAATCAGCAAGTTAGAATCTACTTTTAGCCTTTAGATGCTTTATGAATATAGCCCCTAAATTGATAATAGAAACATACAAAATGTGCAGAGCAATGGGCGTGAGGACTACCCTGAATTCAGAAAAGCTGACTTGAGGTATAAAGTAGTATTAACAGATCTAGAAAATGGTCACGTTGCATACAGTATTAAAGGAACACTCCACTTTTCCTTTACAAGTGACCGAGAGTTAAACAGCTGAGATTTACCATTTTTGAATCCATTCAGCCAATCTCCGGGTTTGGCGGGAGCACTTTTAGCTTAGCATAAACCATTGAATCGGATTAGACCATTAGCATCTTGCTGAAAAAAATAATAAAAAAAGAGCTTTGATAATTTTCCTACTTAAAGCTTGACTCTGTTGTAGTTACATCATGTACTAAGACTGACGGAAAATATAAAAAGTTGCTCTTTTTTAGGTCAATATGTCTAGAATCTACACATTTTGAAGTAAGATGCTAATGGTTTAATTTCATTCAATGTTTTATGCTATGCTAAGATAAAAGTGCTCCCACCATACCCATAGATCAGCTGAATGGATTCAAAAAAAGTAAAACTCAACTGTTTAATTACCTGTAGGGGACAAAACAAGTGGAACGTTCCATTAATGTGTTTTACAATTAGCAGTCAACATGCAAGCTAATAAGCTAATAGGCCAGGATTGAATCAATTACTGTTACTATTATTTCTATAAGAATAAGACATGACATTAGAATAGTTTCGAAACTCACCTTGAAGATGTTCGGTCGGTGAATGAGGCCCATGAGAGAGAGGAATCCACCGTAAGACCAACCATGGATCGCAACTCGACTCAAATCTATGAACTTGTACTTCTCTGCCACAAACTGAAGCCCCTCCACCTGATCTTCAATCTCTACCTGCCCCTGTGAGTTGAGAAGAAAATAACAGCACATGTATTATTATTTACATTTTTATGTTTTAAACCTCACTTAAAGCATATTCAATGTTTTTTTTTACATACAACCATATGAAATACAAATAAAATATACAGTTACAGTCAGAATTATTAGCCCCCTGTATATTTTTTCCCATTTTCTTTTTAACGGAAAGATTTTTTCAACACATTTCTAAACATAATAGTTTTAATAACTAATTTCTAATAACTGATTTATTTTATCTTTGTCATGATGACAGTAAATAATATTTTACTATTATATTTCTCAAGATACTAGTATTCAGTTTAAAGTGCAATTTAAAGGCTTAACTAGGTTAATTAGGCAAGTTAGAGTAATTAATGGTTTGGTCTGTAGACAATCGAAATTTTTTTTTGCTTAAGACGGCTAATAATATTGACCTTAAAATGGTTTTAAAAAATTAAAAACTGCTTTTATTCTAGCTGAAATAAAACAAATGAGACTTTCTCCAAAGAAAAAATATTATAGGAAATACTGTGAAAAATTCCTTGCTCAGTTAAACATCATTTGGAAAATTTTTGAAAAAGAAAAGAAAATTCACAGGAGGGCGAAGAATTTTGACTTCAACTGTATATTACGAAAGCTACTTTCTGAAAAGTAATTAAAGGAACTGTATGTGTTTATCTCACAATAAGCATTTTTTTTTATTTGTCAACATGTTAATTAAAAACAAAAACAAAAAAACTAAAAAAAAAAAAGTCACAGTTTATTATTCTTAAATTATATTATATAAATGTAAATTTAAGAGGGGAAAAAAAATCTGTAATTTGACTTCATTTGTATTTTTGAAAAATTAAACTGGGGCTGAAACAAGCTTCCATAATATTACTAACCAAATATGAGTTTGAAACATTTTTACAATTTTTTTGAAAATCAAAGGTTGCATTTACTGAAAAATGATAAAATATCACACAATAATAAATGAAAGGATTAGTCAGATTCCAAAGCAAACTAATTAGAGCCCAAATGTTAGCGGGAAATGGACATTTTTGAAATGTCAGTATTGATTGGTACTCAACTCGATACTTTTGACAACACTACTTTATCATTTCGTCAATCTTTTAGTCAGATTCCAATGCAAATTAATTTACAAATAATGCTTAAATGTTAGTGAGAAATGGGCGTTTTTAAAATGTCAATATCGACTGATACCAAACTCGATACTTTTGACAACACTACTTTATCCATTCATTAATCTTTTAGTCAGACTCCAAAGCAAATTCATTTACAAACAGTGCTCAAATGTTAGCGGGAAATGGACACTTTTAAAATGTCAGTATCGATTGATACCAAACTCGATACTTTTGACAACACTACTTTATCCATTTATTAATCTTTTAGTCAGATTCCAATGCAAATTAACCTACAAACTTAACATGACATATACAGAGATGGGGAGCATCGAGGTACAAATACTTCGTTACTGTACTCAAGTAGATTTTTCTGGTATCAGTACTTTACTCCACTACTTATTTTTCTGACAACTTTTTACTTTTACTTCTTACATTTTTACACAAATATCTGTACTTTCTACTCCTTACATTTTTTAAACCCCGGTCGTTACTTTCGTTTTCATGGGTTTGGTGGCGTGATCTATATTATTTCTTGTCATTGCGCAATAATACGAGCGCTTTTTTGATGCAGTCAGTCTATTTTTCCTCCTTGCGCACATGCGTGCTGCAGCGCGCGGCTTTTTCAAGGCTATCACGTACCATACATGTGCTAGTTTCTGAAGATTACTATAAGAAAGGATAGGATGGCTACGCAGATATGACAGAGGGAGTTGGCGAATTTAACATGACTGATGCTGCCCTGTTTACAGAGTAATAAGACGCCTTTTGCTCGATCGGTTCACAGTTAAACAAGAGAGACACATTCCAGTTCAAAAACATGCCGTTTTAAATGCTTATAAGCCTTCTGTCCACTTCCGATCATACTGCACGGGTTTCTCTGGTCTTTCAATCTAATACTGCGAAAAATATGTTTTTTTGTAAATTTAGTTGTACATATTTGTACATTTATTACTAAAACAATCAAATACTTTATAAAAAATGTATGTATTGCGATTTATTTCCTTTATTTCTGATATGTTCATATTTCCTAATACAGAATTTATGCTGGTTTTCAGTTTTTATTGATTTTTTTATTGACTATATTTTACATATTGGCCTATACTGTTGTCTTCAATGAATATTTTTAAACAAATATTTTTCAACAACAAAAGTATACTATATTGTGCTAAACTAAACTATACTGTGCAATTTATGAATAAAAATATAATGCAAAAGATCCTGAATTTATCACGTGTAAAAAGATCATGCACAAGCATGTTTTGTAGGTTGTAATCACAGCTGTGTATGTTTTATATTTGCTTTTCACATATAATAAGTATTACAGTTTTTCTCTTTCACTTTGGCACAATCCTCAGATCAGAATTGAAATTTTCAAAGCAGTAGGCCAAAGTGCATTTCTCAAAACAACACATAAATAGCAAAACACCATGGATTACCTGCAAAAGCCAGTCTCCTGCTCAAAATCCTTAGTTCATCTCTCAAAACAAAATTTCTGTGTCGATGAACATGTCAGTGGCGTCAGAATGACATGTCCCTGCATCATTACTTAGTAGTCATGTTGTCAATAACAGTGTACTCTGTAGGGCTGTTCTGGTGTAAACTATGGCAATATTTTTTTGGCTGTTTGTATTGTAATTAGTTGCCAGATCATGTCATTGTGATATAGAAAGGAAAAGACAGCACCTCCTTTTAGACCTTCATTAGAAAAAGTCAACATTCAGTTGGGAGAAATGTACCAGTTCTAGTCAGATTTAGGAAAAACAGTCTAATAGAAATGTATAGAAAAATGTATTATGACAAAATATTATGACAACTTGCATGTAAATGCCATGAACAAATGATTAAATGTTGTGGGGAGTGAGACTATTAAACAGAGACCAAAATAATACATTTTGATCAACATGACATCAGCAATTGATAAAGTAGGAAACATCAGAGAATTGCACATAATCATTTGCATGGATGTGCAAAAGCATTTGCAACTTGTTCATAATGAGAAACTGCTTTTCTGATGTGCAAAAGTAACACAATGATGATCTGAAGATTGAACAGGGAGTTTTGAGAATTTCAATTCTGATCTGAGAAATGGACCAAAGACTGAGAAAAACTGTAACAGAATTAATGTTTATCCGTTAAATAAAATAACCACAATACCTGAAAAAAAAAAAAACACTGAAATAGTGGGTTATATATGGGTTACTCATGCAGAGCTTTAGCCTAATGCAAAAAAATTATTGATGTCCCGATCCGATATTGATATCGGAAATCGGTCCGATATCAGTCCAAACAAACTTTATCGGTCTGTTCCGCTCTAAACTCCGTTACAGCTATTTTATCCAGCAGCATCCAGAGCCAGCGTGCAAAGCCCACGTGATCACAACACTGCTTGCTGGCAAAGTTCCTTAAAGATTTAGCATGCTCTTCACGCTAAGTTATGGTGTATTACGATAGAAATCTATTTTGACGGTAGCACACGCTAACGCTATCAACAACGGCACATCTATACTGGTTTATTTACTTCATGTCAAGCGATCATTAAATTGTTTTGTATACGCTGCTAAGCAACGCAAGGCACCGAATGGCGGCGTATCGCACATCGTGCGAGCCTCATAGAAAACGTTTACAATTCAGTCATGGCATATCATGGTGCATCCAGTGTGATTGATACCCGATTCAACACCTGCGCTTCCCACACAAAAGGCTTTACCTCAGCGGCCCGGTTCTGTGTGCGTGAAAAACGAACACCGCCACAGACTCGCATGCTCTGCTGCTGCAGACCCACAGAGACGCAACCTGTTCACAAAACCTTTAACTAAATAGACTGATCCAGCTCATTATATACTGTGCTTTCGCTTTCTATAGCTGCGTTTTTGCATTACTTTATATGCGTGCGCGCGAAAGAGAGAGAGAGAGAGAGAGAGAGAGAGAGAGAGAGAGAGAGAGAGAGAGAGAGAGAGAGAGAGAGAGAGAGAGAGAGCAGATTTGACCTGTCAGTGGTGCACATGGATAGTAGGAGTCAAATAGTGGATTTCTTTATTTTTATTAATTTTTTTTTTACTTGAACTCACTGAAAAGAAACAGTGTAATGTAAAAGGTGTTAAATAAGAAAAGGAAATCATTCTGTTGCTGAGGGCCATTACGGTTTAAAAGAAAGAATGGTATTCCCATATTTAACTCTTCTTTTAAAAGCCCAGAAAGATAAAGTGCTCAGATAAACAGTGTCAGCTTTGCACATGAGTTTGTAGTTCTGTCTTTCTTTACATTGTCATACTTTTTCCATGTAGGACGTAGGGTGGAATCTGTGCAATCTATTATGCAAATAAAATTAATTTTGATAAATAAAATTATTTTTAAAACGTCACATTATTTTATGTGATGTGGAGAAAAGTATATCTATGTTAAAGATAATATGTACAATATATATTATTATAAAATAAATAATGTTTTGTTTGGGAGCATTGATACAGCCATACTCATCTTTTGATACAAACACAGATTAAATAGATCTGATCATGTAAATGTTTGCACTAACCATGCTGCACATTTTTATTAACTTAACAATAACTTATAACTATAACTCCTTATTTCTGCTGCCCAATGTGAAAGAGATTTTTCAGCTCGAAACTGGATTGAAAAATTCATCAAGAAGCTGCCTAGGCACGTCCACAACTGAAGACTTGATTCAGATCAGTTTAGAGAGGCCTTCATTAGAGCAATATGATCCCAGACCTGCTGTGGACCGCTAGCTAAACTCCATACAGCTTAAATTATAATTATTAAACACTATTTAAGCTGTTGTTGCAGTAAAATAAAACCTTGTGTACTTATCGTTTTCAAATGAATGACACTGCTTTGTTTACAGATCTCCTCGTGAACATTTATTAGGCAAAAACACTAATTATTTTATACATTTTCACTGCGCTCCTAAAATTCTTTAATGTGCTCCTAAATTTTTCCACTTAGGAGCGCATGTCCTTCTCCTAAAAAAAGTTAGTGTCAAGCCCTAGAAATGCTTATCTCCTTAAAAAAAAATCTAATGTATGATCTAGCCGTTCATACATTACTCTCAACGAAATAGGTAAAAGTAAAGTATTCATGATTTGTGCTGATTATTATATCGGATTTGTATCGGTATCGGTTAGTACTGAAAGCTGCAATATCGGTATCGTATCGGAAGTTAAAATGTTGTATCGGGACATCCCTAAAATAAATAAATAAATAAATAAATAGTTTGCGGTCAAATATGATAAGTATTTATTTTAGCAAAAGAAAAAATGCAATATATATTGGACAGAATCCAGTGTAAAATGTAAGACATTATTTATAAAGATATACAGGCCTACAGAATTATTTTTTAGAGCGTATGAACACGAATGGCAGCTGTTGTTTTTGATCTAACAACCGCAAAACAACATGATGAACGCTGTGAGTTTGCGTCAGACTGATGATACATGGGCCGCCTTTTTAATCAGTATTGTTAAGCTGTATTGCAGGGTTTGACACTGCTTGGCTACTTTCATAAAATTGGCAACAAACATTTGACATAAAAATTGGAAATGTAAGTTAGCTCATATTAATGTATCAATAGGATATAAGGTCTAGTTACCTAGTTCCCTATCTCACTCACTATGTTTTAGCTTCGTCCCTGATTTATCAGGGGTCGCCACAGCAGAATGAACTGCCAATTATTCCAGCATATGTTTTACACAGCGGATACCCTTCCAGCTGCAACCCAGTACTGGGAAACACACACACACACACACACACACACACACACACACACACACACACACACACACACACACACACACACACACACACACACACACACACACACACACACACACACACACACACACACACACACACACACACTTAAGCCTGGTTTATACTTTTGCGTCAAGTGATCGCCGTAACCCACGGCGCAAGCCTCACGCGTAGCCGTGCATTTATACTTCTGCACGCTGTTTCTGTTTCTCTGCAATACACTTCTGAAACGCTAGCTGGCAGTAGGTGTTTATGTTTCTCTTTGTCGAGTTTCTTCGCTGTTTTTTTTGTTTTTCCTGAACACTTCCTTAATGTACAAGTGGCTCAAACTCGCTCATTTTGAGGCGTGGAACAACTTTAATCATGAGGTAAACACAAAACAACAGTCTCTATCCGGAGCTTCTTCACGGGACTCCACACTTGTAAACACTCACTGCATCGGGCGCGCGGCTCTCACCTCCGCCCACACTCGTCAGCGCTACCAAGCCGACCAATCACAGAGCTTGCGCTACGCATACGCGTTACATTTTTTGAGAGGTGCACGTCAACGACGCCGACGGCCACGGCGAGGAGCTATGCGTCCACGCGTAGCATACGCGTGCGCTTGACGCAGAATTATAAATCGGCCTTTATACACTACTGCCAATTTAGTTATATAGTATTCACCTACACCGCATGTCTTTGGACTGTGGTTGAAACGAGTAATTTTTACTTTTGTACTTTTGTACATTTTTCAGGCGGTACTTCTTTACTTTTACTTAAGTACAAAGGTGTAATCAGTACTTCTACTTTTACCAGAGTCGTTTTAAACATGAGTATCTGTACTTCTACTTAAGTAAAGGATGTGTGTACTTTTGCCATCTCTGGACATATACAGTTGAAGTCAGAATTATTAGCACCCCTTTAATTTTTTTTTCTTTTTTAAATATTTCACAAATGATGTTGAACAGAGCAAGGAAATTTTCAAAGTATGTCTGATAATATTTTTTCTTCTGGAGAAAGTCTTATTTGTTTTATTTCGGCTAGAATAAAATCAGTTTAAAATTTTTTTTAAATCCATTTTAGGGATGAAATTATTAGCCCCTTTAAGCTATTTTTCCCCCCGATAGTCTACAGAACAAACCATCGTTATACTTGCCTAATTACCCTAACCTGCCTAGTTAACCTAATTAACCTAGTTAAGCCTTTAAATGTCACTTTAAGCTGTATAGAAGTGTCTTGAAAAATATCTAGTCAAAATTATTTACTGTCATCATGGCAAAGATAAAATAAATCAGTGATTAGAAATGAGTTATTAAAACTATTATGTTTAGAAATGTGTTGAAAAAAATCTTCTCTCCATTAAACAGAAACTGGGGAAAAAAATAAACAGGGGGGCTAATAATTCTGACTTCAACTGTAAGTGACCTACAATAAGCAGTGATAAAAATATGAGTTAGAACTGAAGGTGTCTAATTCAGTCTCTGACCGTGAACTACTTCTGGGATCATGTGTTGGAGTCGGTGTGAGCTGTCACTCAGTAATCATTTTAACGCCTTTCATAACCAATCATTCAGACAACTTAAATCGCAGCATGATCATATTTGCGTCTATATAAAGCATTTATGCAAGCTGTTTTCAGCACATGCTGTCTGACCTTTTAAAAGAGGGTGATAATCCGTTGAATGTGAAACTGTTTATCATCTCAAGTTCAGACAGCAACCACAGGCCTACAGATCACAGCTCATCTGATAAATACTGATCATTTTACTTTATGCAACTAATATTGCTACAAGTGCTTCCGAAGGGGCATTCATGTGCCTTTACAGAGATTGTTTTATGCTGTTTAGAGGTGACATTAATGCATTTACAAAGCAGCTACAACTGTAGTGGCTTTTGCGCTGGAGGAATGTTTTCCTAGAACTACTAGTGGAAGTAATTAATTTTTTGTGTATTTATAAGTGGCTTTTGCGCAACAGTTAAAGGAACTAAATTATTGGAACTTTCTAGCAAGAATTAAATCCTCGCTTCAGGCCCTGTCAACAGGAACTCTGAATTTATGAGGTCCTATTGATGCAACCAAGAAAATGATCTAGGAAAAATAGCTATCACAGAAATCAATCTGGTGCCTAGAAGTCCCTAAACTGAGTTCCTGGAACTTTCGAGCTTGAAAATGCCTAAACAGTTGAAGTCAGAATTATTAAACCCCCTGAATTATTAGCCCCCCTGTTTATTTCTGTTTAATGGAGAGATTTTCTCAACACATTTCTAAACATAATAATTTTAATAACTCATTTCTAATAACTGGTTTATTTTATCTTTGTCATGATGACAGTAATATAATATTTGAATAGATATTTTTCAAGACACTTCTATACAGCTTAAAGTGACATTTAGGGTGCTTTCACACCTGCCTTATTTAGTTCGGTTGAATCGCACTAGAGTTCGTTTTCCCTCTTGGTGCGGTTCGTTTGGGCAGGTGAGAACGTAGCAATCGCACTCGGGTGCGCACCATAAGCGCACCAAAAAAGCGTACCGATACCTGCTTGAAGAGGTGGTCTCGGTACGCTTTCAAACGAACCCTGGAGCGGTGAGAACATGATCCGAGCTAAAACAGACCCAACCGCAAAAAGTACTGCGCCTTTTGGACTAATCCAGCTGCCGTAGTGCGATGCGCTGTCTATCTTATGGGGTTTGGAGGAAAAATATTTGTTGACAGCGCTTTACCAACAGTTTTAAACAGAGAGAGAGAGAGAGAGAGAGGGGGAGGGAGGGAGAAACATTACCTGATGGATCGTTGGTAATATTTCCGGAAGATGACCATGTCGCAGTTTAGCTAAATTAATTCACGCCTTCTCCTAATGCTTTCGCCGATTGCAATGCATTAAAACATTGTTTTCCAGCCGCAGCCGCCCTTCATTCTCGAAATGTATAGTTTGTCTAAAGTGATGCATATAAACTACATAGTATACTATGAGCAGGGATACTGCGTCAGCCAGCGCAGCGACATATGTGTGTCTGCCGGTTTGTTTATTTGCGGTAGTTCCACGTTAATTCTGACCAATTGAAAAGCAGTTTAGGAAATGCGTTCAATAACATCTGGCCAGTGAGTGATGTAGAGTTTGTCACATGACTGCATTTTGGTTCGTTTCAACTAGTTCGGACCAAAGCAATCAGTGTGGTGTGAAAGGGACCCAAAACGGCAGAAACATGCTACAATGTATCATTTGTTGCCCTTGGTCCGGACCAAATGAACCGAACCACATATGTGAAAGCACCCTTAAAGGCTTAGCTAGGTTAATTAGGTTAACTAGGCAGGATAGGGTAATTAGGCAAGTTATTGTATAACAATGGTTTGTTCTGTAGACTATCGAAACAATATATAGCTTAAAAGGGCTTATAATATTGACCTTAAAGTGATAACAATTTTTTTTTTAAACTGCTTTTATTCTAGCCGAAATAAAACAAATAAGACTTTCTCCAGAAGAATAAATATCATCAGACATACTGTGAAAATTTCCTTGCTCTGTTAAACATAATTTGGGAAATATTAAAAAAAAATACATATTTCAAAGGGGGTTTAATAATTCAGATTTTAACTGTAGATCTAATTTTCATTCAAATTCAATCTTTTAGTCAGATTCCAACGGACATTAAATTACAAACAGTGCTCAAATGTTAGCGGGAAATGGACATTTTTTAAAATGTCAGTATTGATTGGTACTGAACTCGATACTTTTGACAACACTATTTTATTCATTAGTAAATCTTTTAGTCTGATTCCAAAGCAAATTCATTTACAAACAGTGCTCAAATGTAAGCGAGTAATGGACGTTTTTAAAATGTCAATATTGACTGATACCAAACTCGATACTTTTGACAACACTACTTTACCCATTCATCAATCATTTAGTTAGATTCCAATGCAAATTAATTTACAAACAACGCTCAAAAGTTAGCGGGAAGTGGCCGTTTAAAAAATGTCAGTATCGATTGGTACCGAACTCGATACTTTTGACAGCACTACTTTATCTTTTCGTCAGATTCCAATGCAAATTAATTTACAAACGGTGCTCAAATGTTAGCTGGAAAGGGACGTTTTAAAATGTCAGTATCGATTGGTGCCGAACTTGATACTTTTGACAACACTACTTTACCCATTCATCAATCTTTTAGTCAGATTCCAAGGCAAAATAATTTACAAACAATGCTGAAATGTTAGCGGGAAATGGACGTTTTAAAATGTCAATAACGATTGGTACCGAACTCGATACATTTGACAGCACTACATTATATTTTCGTCAATCATTTAGTCAGATTCCAAGGCAAAATAATTTACAAACAGTGCTTAAATGTTAGCGGAAATTGAACGTTTTAAAATGTCAATATAGATTGGTACCGAACTTGATACTTTTGACAACACTACTTTACCCATTCATCAATCTTTTAGTCAGATTCCAAGGCAAAATAATTCACAAACAATGCTGAAATGTTAGCGGGAAATGGACGTTTTAAAATGTCAATAACGATTGGTACCGAACTCGATACATTTGACAGCACTACATTATATTTTCGTCAATCTTTTAGTCAGATTCCAAGGCAAAATAATTTACAAACAGTGCTTAAATGTAAGCGGAAATTGGACGTTTTAAAATGTCAATATAGATTGGTACCGAACTTGATAATTTTGACAACACTACTTTACCCATTCATCAATCTTTTAGTCAGATTCCAAGGCAAAATAATTCACAAACAATGCTGAAATGTTAGCGGTAAATGGACGTTTTAAAATATCAATATCGATTGGTGCCGAACTTTATACTTTTGACAACACTACTTTACCTATTCGTTAATCTTTTAGTCAGAAAGAAGTTCCTATAACTAAGTTGCTGAAACTTTCGAGCTTGAAAATGCCTATAGATCTAATAGGGCAGACGTTCTCACAGTCTCAATTTAAAGCTCCAAATCTGAATTTTCATGTCAAAGGTCCGGAAAAATTTGTTATAACAAAACTAAAGAAAATAAATAAATAAAAATGACTTTCACATTTAAAAATACATTAAAAACAAGAGCAATTTTTTAGAACAAAATAAAACAATTGAAAAATTGAAAATACATATCTCTTAGTCCAATCATCTTTGAAATCTCAATTATTTCCTTCAACTTTTCTTTTCTGGAAACAGACATCCTCACACACCCAATACCCTATTATGGCAAAAATCATACGCTCACTTGATGTCATGACAGCAATGAAAAACAGGAAAACTCAATATCTCACCTCCGCATTCATTTTGGACGATCACCAAAACATATAAAAACGTAAATATTTCTTTCCAGATTAGTCTGGACTGAATTCTCTGATCGGAGATCAGAGAGATCGGAGTCCAGACTTTGAGAAGGGCTGATATAAAGTCTACACCCTAGCACTTCTAGGAACTTTCCTCTGGTACAAAAGCCTCTGATGCAGGTAGCTGTTTGTCAAAAATTTAGATTTTATGCTGTAGTCATAGAATAGACTGTGAATTGTATTTACCATTTTGTTTTTAAGGGCCCCCTCAAACTTGAGGCCTCTTTGGCAGGATCCTCTTCCGTCAATGACCACCACTGCATAACCCAGAGACGCTAACGTGTTCAGACGCAGATACTTCACACCTTTGTAAGAGTTATTCACTAACTGCACCTAGATTAAAAAAATAAAGCAAAAAACAATTGCAAAATGTTAGAAGACATACATGACTAAGAATGCAACCGTTAAATAATACATCACAAATCAAAACGTGATTTTTACGAGATGAATAATGACATCACTTATTCAATATCACACTGAAAAATGTAGGTTTAAAGCTTAAGAAAAACAAAACAGAAAGTTATTCTATGATTTTCTTTCAATGGCCTGTGAACTGCTGAATCCATATCTCTGAATAAGTTAAATACATTTGGGAACTAGATCAATTCAGTTTCCAGTTTACTTAAAAGATCAGTCAAATGAATGCTAATATTGTTACTCTCTGTAATTAGGATAGAGGCCAAGTTTTTAGTTTATTTATTTATTTACATTACATTACATTTATTTAAGACACTTCTATGCAGCTTAAAGTGACATTTATGGGCTTAACTAGGTTTGTTAGGTTACCTAGGCAGGTTAGGGTAATTAGGCAAGTTTTTGTATAACAATGGTTTGTTAGATGGTCTGTAGACTATCGAAAAAAAAAAAAAAATTAGGTTAAAGGGGCTAATAATTTTGACCTTAAAATGGGTTTTAGAAAAATTTAAACTGCTTTAATTCTAGCCGAAATAAAACAAATAAGATTTTCTCCAGAAGAAAACATTTTATCAGGCATACTGTAAAAATGTCCTTGCTCTGTTAAACATCATTTGGGAAATATTTAAAAAAGAAAAAAAAAAATTCAAAGGGGGGCTAATAATTCTGACTACATACATACATGCATACATAGAATGCTTTTTTAGTTTATTAATTAAAGGTGTTTTCTGTCACTGTTTGTTTAGCCTGCATTAATACATTTAGTGTAAAGCTGTAGAATAAAACATTAAAAGATTGTGATCTTAATTCAAATCCATGATAAATGATAATGATTTGAATACGTTTATTATTCCTTCAAAGCGCTGCATTCAAATCTGCGTTTGATGGAGAGAGAGATCCAGTTTTTACACTTTTTCAGTGAGTTACAAACAAATAAATAACACAGAAATACTGGGAGAACAGTTTATAGTTCAGATATAAACACTGATGTTTATGGTAAAGATTAATATCACTGTCTAATGGAACATGATGCTGGTGAATGTTGAAGCAATTACATTGTGTGCAAGGTGGCGACAAACAACTATCAAAATTATGTCACTGAATAGGTTTTCAAAAATGATACACCTATAATGAAACGTTTTGTGTGAATTGTTAAATCATTGAAAATGCAAATAAATTGAAAATAAATATGATCTGTTGTACAAGATGTTAGATTTCTATATTTAGCATTATCAGCAACAGCAGCAAAGACCATTTTTCGTATTGAATATTTTCCTTTTTTCAGGTTGTTCTTTCTTGATTTTTATTTTTATTAATATTACAGGTTCTAAGTTCTATTTGTAAAACCAATGGTTTTTGCAGTAATATTTTTGTATAAATAAAAAGCAATTGACATTTGTCTTCCCCCTTTTCTGCTCATATATATATATATATATATATATATATATATATATATATATATATATATATATATATATATATATATATATATATATATATATATATATATATATATATATATATATATATATATATATATATACACATACAGCCATATCACCCTGCAGCCCAAGACCGGTTACTCACTGAAACTAAGCAGGGCTGAGCCTGGTCAGTACCTGGATGGGAGACCACATGGGAAAACTAGGTTGCTGTTGGACGGGTTTTAGAGAGGCCAGCAGGGGGCGCTCAACCTGTGGTCTGTGTGAGTCCTAAAGCCCCAGTAAAAGTAAAAAAGGACACTACACTGTCAGTGGGCGCCGTCTTTCGGATGAGACGTTAAACTGAGGTCCTGACTCTCTGTGGTCATTTAAAATCCCATGGCACTTCTCGTAAAGAGTAGGGGTGTAACCCTGGCCAAAGTTCCTCAATCGGCACTTTCCCATCATGGCCTCCTAATCATCCCCATCCACCGAATTGGCTCTATCACTGTCTCTTCACTCCACCTATAGCTGGTGTGTGGTGAGCGCACTGGCGCCGTTGTCCTGTGGCTGCCGTCGCATCATCCAAGTGGATGCTACACACTGGTGGTGATGTGACTGGTGGTGTATATATATATATTTCAATTTTCATAGTCACGTTTTGTTATTTACTTAAAAGCAGTGGTCTGGAAGATTCACCTGTTTTTATTCTTTTACACGGGAGCTAGGCAAGATCTCCTGGAAGAACAGGTGTAGTCAGGGAACTGTTTTTGTTATTGTGTTCATTAATTTTGTGTTTCTTCTTGTAAGCTTATTGATTTATTGGTAACGGGGACGTCATCTGTGTCTTTCATATGTTCGGCAAAATCCTCATTTAATTAATAGAGCCAGTTTTGGATTTTGGGATATAACAATTCTTCTGCACAAATGTAAAGAAATGTAATTTAGTAAAGTAAAGTTGAAAATTCTTCTGATCACATGTCAGAAGCACTTCAATAATCACGCGCATGTTATTATCATCAGCTCAAGAAATTTGGTATTTCAAATATAGACGTCCTGCGAGTGCACGAGAAAGTGAAACTGCTCGCGCTTTTAGACGGCCTTGTAAAACAAAAACAGGACACGGCAGATTTTGTTCTTCCTGGCTTTATGGCTGTTCATCAAGACGACGACAAAGTTTGTTTGAGCTCGGGTCGACCGTGGCTTGTTATTTTATAAATATATATATATATATATTTATTATTATTATTACGGTGTAATGTCTCGGTTGTGTATTTAAAAATGGCGGTTCCTTTGTTTTCATTTTCCTTGCTTGTGTATGCGCTAGTGACGTTTCTCTGTAAACCAATAGCGTTCAGCTGCACGTCTAGCTCTGCCTTTGGTACCCTTTGGTCATGCTAGGTACCCTTTCAAAAGGGCATCCAAAAAGTGGTATGGTTTGATTCGCTTTTTGGTACCTTTTCACAGTGGAAACGGCCATAAAAGCGCACTGAACCATACCGTACCACTCAGTGGAAACAGGCCATTAGAGATAATTTAAATTTTTTTGCAATTTGATGCACAGATTATAAAACAAAGTATAGCTTTATAAATATATACACATTTTTGTCAAATAATATATAATGTTAAAAGCTTTCAAGGATTTGAACAAATTACAACTATCTTGTAACAAGAGATCGTTGTACTGATCATTTTAAAAAATATCTACAGTTACACTTTTTGCCCAAAACCAACCTGTGGGCCGCCATACACAAACAGGATGGTGGGGTATTTTTTGCCTGGTTTCAGGTTGTGTGGTTTGTACAGCATTCCATACAGACGGAAACCGGAACTGGCGGGAAAGCTAAAAATCTCAGGAGGGATATAATCAGGCCGGCAACCTGCAAAACACACACACATAAAAATCAAACATGGTTTCACATCATCTGTTATTCGTTCCCGCTGCTGTGACATCATCATGGCTTCATCTGCCCTGCCCTGATTACAAATGATTCAACATTTAATTACAAGTTACATAAGTTTAAATACAAGAAATGGCTAAAAGCAAATCAAGTTTGGAATCATGTGTAATTCTTTTCTAGTGTTTTTTATATGAAGTTGTTATAAGTGATATTGTATGTGTAATAATGGCAGGGGGCAACAGATGAAAATGAGCCCTTGTGGCTAACTCTGGCTTATTTACAGTTTTACTGTTGATTAATGAGCATTGTCTTTGTAAAATAAAATAAATAAATAATAATAATAATAAATACAATTAATTTAAATTTAAAATAAAATAAAATTTAGTTAAATAAAAAATAAAAATTTAATTAAATTAAAAATAAATTAAAAATCTCACCTGTGGCCTCCATCATGCTGGCCCAAAACTCTGGTTCTTTGTGTAGCGGATCACTGTCAGCACCCGTTAGCTTGTAGACGTGAACGCATGGAGGGGTGCTCACGTTACTGTAGTGGCTAATGAACATGTCGAAATTCTACATTAAAACAAAAGACAGAGAAGATAGTTAGTTAGATAAAAACAGTCAGTGTTTGCCTGTCATGGAATGCTGCATGGCTTGCATTTGTAAAATAAAGCTTTTTTGTCTCTGGCCCTTTTTTGCCAAATTTTTCTAGCTTCTTTGTTCCATCACATCAAGAACAATAATAATGAAAGTACAAATGAAATCGAAATTAACCATATTGATTTAGTTAGCTCACATTGCTAGTTTTGTGGTCAACAATTCATCTATGCACGTCATTAAGAAAAAAAAAGTTTGCCCTTGTAATCTCTAATTGAAGTCTGAAAATGCGTCCGAAATCGCATACTTCCATACTATATAGTACACTAAATTCAGTATGCGAGCTGAGTAGTATATCCGAATTCATAGAATTCAAAAATCAGTACCCAGATGACCTACTTCCGGCGAGATTCTCAAGTACACATCGGATGGACGCTATGCTATCCTATTATGCCCCGCGAGAGAATTCATGTATGGGAGTGAAGCGACGCAACTGACGTAGGTAGGTCACGTGATCATGACAAAATGGCTTATTAGTATGTTTGAGTTCCATTCATACTTCACATTCATACTGTATAGAACGTACTTTTCTAACGGCCGAGTAGTACATTTAAATTCAAATGCCCTACCTACTAAGTAGTATGCGGTTTTGGACGCAGCTTAGGTCTGTCTGAGGAATTGGGTGTGGCTAACATACTTAACCAAGCTGGTACAACTGTCAGTTTTGACAACAAACAGAAATGGTGAGGAGGAGGTGTCTGTTAGGTTGTAATAACTCTTCTATAACCCATCTCCCGACCTTTCTTAATGAAATGCCTACTTTACTACATCCAACCAGCTCACAGTAGAAAAAACAAGCCACGCCCACTGTTTGCACACTACTGTTCATGCCAACACACAATAACATTCTGTCTGTTATTTTTAGTTATTTTAGTTATTGTCATTTTAAATGTTTAAAGGGGTGGTCCACAGTGTATTTTTAAGGCTTGGTTGTGTTTATAAGATGCAAAGCAATACGTGTTCATGCTTCATTTGTACAAAATAACGTTATTTTTTCATATATCTTACTTTGATTATATACAGCTACTCCGCTAACATGAAAACGAATGTCATATTTCCTAGTTCATCCAAAAGGCCCGCCCTCAAGAGGCTCTGATTGGTCAGCTAACATATTGTGCTGTGATTCGCGGATTGGTTCCACGTCACCACGTCCTTGCTTCAACATACTGTTAACGCTAGAAACTGTGCATGTAGTTGATCAATTTTAACAAATAAAAATACTTACAGGTTGTGGCTCACAATCCACAGCTTCATCGGTTGGAGTTTTTAGCCGAATCCAGCACTGAACTGGGAGAGATTCTGGAAGTTCTTCTTTGTCAAATGCTAGCTATATATATTTTTAAATTCTCTAGAACACAATTAAAATTAAACTGTAAGCTCTTCTCTCTTTGTGTCGTGTCTTTTGGAAGCCCAAATACAGAAACAAAATGAGCTCTGTGGAAAAGCAGCGTTTGGACAGCATTTTAGCTTTCTCCGCTATAACATTACAGCGCCTCTGGCCATGCCCCGTTGCTGCGCTGGGTGTATGTGCATGGTGAATGCGTGTAACCAGAAGCCCCTGTGATCTCACTATCCCGGATGTATTTTTTTGTACTCCCAAAACTTTGTTCGCTGTAGGCTTTGCTAAGCTAACTCTGTAAAAGCCAATGTCTCCCTTTGCATTGAACTTTAAGCGCATTACATTCAGAGATGTTGTTTATGTTCACACAGCTACATCACACATCAACTAAGGTTTTAAATATGATATCGTAGTGGACCACCCCTTTAATACGTTTAACTATCACCGCCAACAAAATAGAGTTTTGTATTGTAGGCAAGTTGTATTTGCATTAGCCCATTTCATATTTATATGCTGTTTTGTCAACTCTAATTTGGTGTGAAAAAGCCCCTCCCCCCCATCACAAACCTGGCTAACAGAGCAGCTGTGAGAGAAGCCCGGCTTGGTGAGTCGGACAATTTCCCCAGGAGATTCGTAGCTCACAACATAAAGGTGGTGCTCAAGTGGAGTATCTTTTGTGCCCTGGAAGTACACCAGTTTGGTTTCTTCATTGACCCAGATCTGCACATGAAGACAAAGCCAAAAGGTAAACACTACGAATGTGTAAAATTTTGTTTTCTATACCTACAACTGAAGAATATATTGTTCATCTATTAATGGTTGCCAGGTTGTTAAAAGCATTGAATAGCACAGCAAACCTTTGAGCCGTGCCTGGCCAAGACTTCCCACTCTCCACTCGTTAAAGCCACTTCCTCTTCTGTCGAGCATTTGAAATCATCTAAACAAAACAAAAAAATTTACTGACATATATTACAAGGTCCCCACTCAGTTTAGAAACACAAGAAAAGTTAAAGGGTCACGAAACACCAAAACACATTTTTTTGAGTTGTTGACAGTTATATATACTCCTCAGACCCAAATAAAAATTTAATTTACGGGAACGGTCAGGTACAAAATTCCCACGCAGACCACTAACACGTCGGACTACTCTTGTGTTAAGTACATTGTATTTAGTATAAGGGGGGAAGTGCCACCCCTTCTACTTTTTAAATAGATAGATTAGGATAGTTAGGATACGCGTAAAACCTCTTTGTGTGTTTATTTTGTTTTCATTTAGTTAGTTATACTATTCACAGTATTGGGTACATCTGCTTTTGGTCGTCTTTGCACTTCATTCACTGTATATATAAATTCATTTTAAAGGGCCACGACTGTCTCAGCAGGCTGTTTTCACACCTCTAGTTTGGAAAAAGTCAGAAAAGTGGGTGTGTCCAGCTCTGTTTAGGTGGGAGTGTCGGGGGAGGGAAAGAGGGAAGATTTTGCATAAAAATGGGAGTTTCCATTTGGGCACACGCTGATTTTCACAGAGGCAAAACAAACACACAGATCCAGGGGAGAAAGACAGTGACTGTGTTTACATCGAATTATTTGCCAAATTATTAATTTGTCGACTTTAACTGCAGTTTGGCACTTTCACTTTCATTCACGAATATTTCATGCATGCCCCCGTGACAAACGACATATTGTATGCAAGGAACTGCTGGAGAGGTATGTTTGATACCGCACGACGAATGGGAGAAAAAAATCCTCCGCATTTCTCGGTAACTTAGATGCACTCGATAGGTAGCGTCAGAAAGCCGTGTGTGTATAGACTATCCTGTCACAAAATGCGGCAAAAATCCTACACGACAGTAAAAGTTTGATAGTGGTGTTTACATGTTTACACTCAGAGAGCAGCATTTACACACTGAAAAAAAAGATGTCTGCAAAACTGTTGCAAACAATTTATTTGTGTTGAATTTAAATAAACAAATTCAATTGAATAAAATTCAACTTAATTTGTTTGTTTAAATTCAGCCCAAATAGATTGTTTACAGCCACTTAACGTAAAAAAATTGAGTAAATCCAAGGAATCATCTCTGATTAATTTTTTTCAGTGCAGCGGATCTTTCAGTCCATAATATTGTACTATAATATTGCAGTGATAATAACATACTGTAAACTTAGTAACTAAATCATTTTGACTGAGGTATGTCTTTAAAAACTTAAAGAGCACTGCTGACGATACGAACTAACTTTGCCATCTGAATGAACAAACAAAGAGCACTGATCGCACACACACTTACCAAATCTGTAGACACAGGACAACCTATACAAACTGGAGCCGTGTCTTTTTTAAAAGGAGATCCGGATTTTATCATTTTGAAATGCAAAAAGCTCTCGGGTAAAAAAAAATATTCCTTACAAACGCATTTCTGTCGCGCGTCGCGTGCGCTGTAATCCACACGTGAGTTCAGCTGTGCTCTCATAGCGATGAAAACAAAACCTTTGTTGCAGAAAATTGACGCAACATGACGACCCGTGTCTCCAAATTCTTGTTCTTTCACTTGTTTTGGCAACACAACGTGGCGTCTCTCTGCCGTCAGAACACTGTAACAGGTAAAGGTCTTCGAAGCTATCATGCATATTAATGAAGTTGCACCGCATACACAACAGAGTGCACTGATTGGTTTAAACCAAGTCTTTCTCATGAATTAATGCTGCACACTCAGAGACGTCACGATGCACTCACAGGTACAGACATCCACTCTACACGCTGGAATACACACAAGCATCTAATCGGCGTGACGCAGCTTCAAAAATTCGTTTCAAACCAGAAGAACGAATTTGCTCAAAATAACACAAAAACAACCAATTGTCACTTTTCAGGGAAATATATGTGTCCTAATAGTGTTTATAGCAGCGTGGGACATATATATATGACTGTCAACAGCTCAAAAAATGTGTTTTGGTGTTTCGTGACCCTTTAATTGTACTCTAAATGTCAAACTCCATTTTCCCCTAGACCAACATCAGGGGTTTGGAACATTTTTGGGGGTTCGTCCGGGATAATTAAACCCATTTTAAAACAGTTAAATGTGTAAAGACAGTTTGTGATAGTGTCCAGGCAACCTTACAAAGGCCTAGCAGTCTGCAAGATGAGCTGCTTTGGTGAATGCACTGTTTTCTCTCTGTATTGTTTCTGGTACAAGTGGTAAGCAGCATGGCATTGTTTGATTTCACCCACAGGTCAAGCAAGATGTCAGTGCCTTTCTTCAGTAGAACATTAAAGAAGATTTTTTAACCACATATTCAAATAGATTGTAGTCCTGTCACTTTGATGACAAATGTGAACAGATTGGTGAGGCAATCACCAATATCTATCAACAGACTGTGTCACCTGACCTCCAACCCAATCACACGCACTTGCGCATTCGTCATTAAAGTGACAGGACTACAATCGGACAACATTTGCCGAGATCTGTTTGACCAGGCTGTGAATTAAAGCTAATAATATTGTAAATTATGTTCAATTTCTTACAGGGACCGATCGTTTTGCTTCACAACACCTCTGTGTGTCATCAGTAGTCTATTGATTTGGATTTGTTTGTATGTGCCTATTTATTTTTATTAGGACTGTCAACGTTGACTGCCTTTATGAGAATCACCAAGGACCACAGAATTTTTCATTTTTGGGTGAACTATCCCTTTAAGGGACTTCAGTATTCTTCCTTATCACACACTAACTTATTTATGATCATTTCTTTACACATTAGCAACAGCTGGAATGTCTGACCTTCTGAAGGACTGTATTCTCTGGACCACTGATGGCAGCCTGGCTTTAAGAGACTTGTTATTCTGTACAAATGGCAGAAGCCCGTTTGTGACTCGTTCACCCACAGGAAGCTGATCTTGTCATTAGATGTTTGAATGAAGGGATAGAAGATGTCATGGACCTATTAGGAATAAAACAAGAAATTAATACAAAAAATTAATACCATAAACCAAGATTGTTTGAAATGGCACAATACGATACAATTTCAGAATGTTCTGCAAATAATATTAAGTTTTATCTTACGTTGATCCAGATGTCAGTGATCTCCTCATAGATGATGAAAGGCTGGACTCCTTCAGGCATGGCCTCCACATGCTCCTCCCACTGCGGATCATCCACACTCACAGGTATGAAGAGCGCCGGTGGTAATAGAACTAACTGGAGCTTCTGTTGACTGCGGTCTAGTAACACTGCCCAAGCACTGGCAAGAGAGAAAATGAAAAAGTTTTGTAAAAGTGTGTTATTTATTTAACTTTTTATTTTAGGTTCATGTAAAATGGATGTCCTCTGTAATTACGAATTTCATTTATTGTTAGACTAAAATTTTGTGATCGACTAATATGTATGAACTGTATATGTACAAATGATACAAAATCCATGAATCAAAGTATGTTAATTATACTGTAAATTCTACACACAATACCCCATAATGACAATGTGAAAAATGATTTTTTGAAATTGTTGCAAATTTATTAAAAATAAAAAACCTGAAACATCACATGTACATCAGTATTCACAGCCTTTGATCAATACTTTGTTGATGCACTTTTGGCAGCAATTACAGCCTTAAGTCTTTTTGAATATGATCCCACAAGCTTGGCACACCGGTCTTTGAGAATCTTTGCAGTACCTCTCAAGCTCTATCAGGTTGGATGGGAAGCAACGGTGTACAGCCATTTTCAGATCTCTCCAGACATGTTCAATAGGATTCAGGTCTGGGCTCTGGCTGGGCCACTCAAGGACATTCACCGAGTTGTTGTGAAGCCACTCCATTTATATTTTGGCGGTGTGCTTTGGGTCATTGTCCTGCTGAACCACCGCCCCAGTCTGAGGTCAAGAGCACTCTGAAGCAGGTTTTCATTCAGGATGTCTCTATACATTGCTGCATTCATCTTTCCCTCTATCCTGACTAGTCTTCCAGTTCCTGCTGCTGAAAAACATCCCCACAGCATGATGCTGCCACCACCATGCTTCACTGTAGGGATGATATTAGCCTGGTGATGAGCGGTGCCTGGTTTTCTCCAAATGTAACGCCTGGCATTCACTACAAACAGTTCAATTTGAGTCTCATCAGACCCGAGAATTTTGTTTCTTATGGTCTGAGAGTCCTTCAGATGCCTTTTGGTAAATTCCGTCTGGCCACTCTACCATACAGGCCTGATTGGTGGATTGCTGCACAGATGGTTGTCCTTCTGTAAGGTTCTCCTCTCTCCACAGAAGAACGCTGGAGCTCAGACAGAGTGACCATCGGGTTATTGATCACCTACCTGACTATGGCCCAATCAAAATTCTATATTTGTACCCCTACCCCTTCCCTCTTACAACTGAGGGTTAAGGGGAAGGGCTTCAAAGTTTACCCCTAAGAAATGGGACAGCACCTGCACACGTCATCATATATCATCACGATCTCTTGCTTCATATGAGATCAGACTATCGCGACTGCTGTAGTTATTCCAGTTGTTCTATTTTTTGGTATTTATCTTCAGGAAATCCCTGAAGGCATAGATAATGTTATCATAACGATCTAATGTGGCAATAAGATCGTAATACTGTGCATTTACACAGTGGCCATATTCATCTATGTAAACACACCAAAAAACAACATTAACATTACAGCAGACACTGTAAAAAGCCCATTACCAGCCACTAGACTTTTCTGACAGGGTATTCGAGCAACACCGAGTGTCAGAATGTTCTGGGACTGCTATACAGAAGTTATGATTATGGATTATAGATCGTGAAATTTAGCGGGGTTTTTTTAAAAGCATGACAGTAAAACACGAATGCGGTTATGAATATATTAAAACATGTGCTTGTTTGTCATAAAAATTCGCAATAATGACAAAAAAAATACTAATTTGTGCATCTCCTAACTTCCGGCTTCAGCAATACAACGGCTGGTGTATTCTGGGAAATTTTCTTACCCCTTGGTTTAAGTGTGTTCCTGAAAAATCCCCCTTAGGCCTACACTTTCAAGCTAGAGAATTGGGACACCCCTACCCCTTGACGTGAACACGCAAAACGAGGGGTAGGGGTAAGGGGAAGGGCTAATGGGTAGAATTGGGATTGGGCCTAAGGCCCTTCTCCCCCAATCACTCGACCTAGTTGGCCGGCCAGCTCTAGGAAGATGGTGGTTCCAAACATCTTCCACTTACAGATGATGGAGGCCACTGTGCTCATTGGAACTATCAGAGCAGTAGAAATTTTTCTGTAACCTTTCTCAGCCTTGTGCCTCGAGACAATCCTGTCCCTGAGGTCTACAGACAATTGCTTTGTCTTCATGCTTGGCTTGTGCTTTGACATGCACTGTCAACCCTGGGACAGGTGTATGCCTTTTCAATTCATGTCCAATCAATTAGGATTGTGGAATTGACCACAGGTGAACTCCAATTAAGCTGCTGAAACATCTCAAGAATGATCAGTGGAAACATAATGTAGCTGAGCTCAATTTAGAGCTTCACGGCAAAGGCTGTGAATACTGATGTACATGTGGTTTTTCAGATTTTTTTTTTTTTATATATAAATTTGCAACAATTTCAAAAAATCTTTTTTCACATTGTCATTATGGGGTATTGTGTGTAGAATTTTGAGGAAATAAATGAATTTAATCTATTTTGGAATAAGACTAACATAAAAATGTGGGAAAAGTGAAGTGCTATGAATACTTTTCGGATGCACTATATATATGAACTTTGCTTGCTTTGCCTTGCTTTTATGTTTTTTTGGGGAGTCTAACTGTATTCAGGTACAGAAATTGAACAATCAAACATAAAATAGGTCATAAGTATATAAATGATTAAAAAATAATAATATCTTTGTCTTTTAATCTTTAATAAATAATGTAATCCTGCGATGTGACTATTGCGGGTACACACATTGCGATATAGATACTCAAACGATATATTGTCAGCCCTAATATGAACTGTGCTTGCTTTGCATTTTGATAATTAAAGGGATAGTTCACCCAAAAATGGAAATGAACTCACCATTTACTCTCCCTCATGTGTTTTCAAACTTTTATGAGTTGAACACAAAAGATATTTTGAAAAACGCCAAAAACCTGTAGCATACTATGGACGAAACATACTATGGACGTCTATGGTTACAATTATCCAGCTTTATTGAAAATATTTTCTTTTATATTCAACAGAAACAAAAGAACAAGTAAAGGGTGAGTGAATGATGACAGATGATGACAATGATTTAAATGTTTGGGTGAACTATCCCTTTTAATGAAAACAGTTGACATGTCAACTTGCTGCAGTAAACAAAGCCCGCAATGCTTGCCCCGCCTTCAAACTCTTCTTATTGGCTCAGAACGTATTGAAACAGAACGTGAATGGATTGGTTAATATCAGCTTTCAATTACTCAGTTCCGCTGACTGAGCTACAGCCACGAAAATGTAAAGGTCTGGATCCGAGAGAATGAAAACAACACTGACAGATTTAGTTTTAGAAACCACCTAAAGTTACAAATAATGACACATCTGATTAGTGATCATGTGCTGAATGTCAATCCAGCATTTACACTTTTCGAAGAGTGGATAGAAGACTTCCAGTGCTTAAAGTCCGCTATGAAAATGACTGAAGTCATTCACCGTAAAGCCGGTGGGACGGAGTCTTCAGGTAACAGTGTTTGCCACTAAATCTACACATTTTAAGCACGAGATGTTCTAACATTATTTAGTCCTTCACTTAATCTTCATGATGCTGTCAGTCGTGCGACTGACACCGCGTTCACCATCGCTAAAGAGCATGCGTTCACCGAGATGAAACTAATATTACAGCTCATGAAAAGACCGTTATTGATATTAAGATGACGTATGCAAATAATAAGTTATATGTCAATATCATCTGTAGAGGTGTGAACCTACACTGGTCTCACGGTTCGGTTCGGTTACGATTATCATGCCATCGATTCGGTTCAATTCGATATCTCGGTGCATCACGGTGCATTGACGATTCTTTCCATACACAGTTGTATATTTTCTTCACAGCAACAATTCTTGTATTAAAATGTATAAATATATTTTTTTACTATTTGTAAAACAATTTTGTCCTTTAATACAAACAGTCAGATATATAAACTGTACCTTTAAACAACACGAGCATTTATAGACCATTTTGAAGGATGTAAACAAAAACAATGGTCCTAACGTATTTCCTGTTTTACATTTTTAATTTCCATTGCTTCTGAGAATACAAAAATGTCCACATATTGATAATAGTGTTATGACGGCTGATTTAAAATCAAGTTATGATTGAATTGCCTCTTGTTACAGTTAGGAAATAGTTTAACGTCAAGCAGGAAATGTTCATGAGCCAATGACATGACCACATTAAAATGGTCTATAGCAAATAAACAAATATAAATATCCCGCTCGCTTTCTGCCTTGTCTACCAAGTTATTTCTTACACCCCTTTGATTGGTCAGGCGCTCAACAGAAAGGGCTGCGATTGGCTCTCACACGCTGGCGCTCTTCACAGATGCACTCATGGGCCGCCACAGTGAGAGTGAGAGAGAAATGGAGATTACTTTCATTCTCTTAATCGCCGTGAAATAGGGGCTTCTGCTGTAAGTGTCAGTGAAACACTCCTGCAAACACACACGCAGTGAAATTGTGCACAGTTTCAGAAAGTTTGTAAATATTCGCGCTCGCGGCTCGCCTCCCTCGCCATAGTAAGCTACGGCGACATAGCGCATGTGAGATAAATGACGTCAGTACATAATAACCGGTTATGATTATTACTGAACCGATACCGAATTGTCCGCGTCTGCATCGCGGTGCACAGAAGAAACGATTAATTTTGACACCGCTAATCATCTGTGCAATATCAGACACCACCTGTGAGAACAGCACAGTTATTATTGTTAATTCAGTTCATCTCATTCACGTCAAGCAGTGCATGCAAGGCTGGTAAACACATGCAGATTTTTGTTTATTAGTTAGTTGTGATTAGAGTGTTAATATATAAAAGAATCTGTTAAAATAAAACGTGTAGTAACATAATTTTTGCAGGTGCGACTAAATTTTGTCTGGTGCGCCTAAATTTTTGAAGTTAGGAGCACCGGTGCTACCAAGATAAAAAAGGTTAATTTCAAGCCCTGCTGATATATAGTACATACTTTTCTAATGGTTGTAAAGCGAATAAAAATTCAAATGTAGCATCTACTGGACTAGTTTGCGCTTGTTTTATACAGCATTTGTGTTCCGTGTTATTTCTTTTATATTATGAGTTAAAAAAAAAACATGAGAGCGAATTTCTTAATAGCTATCATTTGTTATTACTTACAATTTGCCATCTTTTGTCCACCCAGCTCTTGCGATGTACTCCACCCCGGGAAAAAGTGTGGTGAACGGGAGAACGAGCTCCTTATTTTGTGCACTAATCATCTACAAAAAGAAAAAGTAACCATTATTAGTTTGTGTAAAAAGGCATAAAGAAAGGAAAAGAGGGAGCTTGGATACAGGCACTCACCTTGCCCTGCTGGTCTGTTCGAATCTCTGCTAGTTTCAGGCTAATTTGAGGGTTTTTACTACCTACAACGATTGAGAGAGGATTATTAACATTAACAGTTAAAAACCACACAGGTCTGTTGATAAAGTATGAAAAATATACACAAAATAAAGCTGAATGAACTGCATCCTTACAGCACAAATTCTGGCAGAATTTGAAAAGTGTGATTGTTATTACCAGTGCGGGGGTATCTGTACACATCTGCCTTCCGCTCCTCCAAAGCCGGTGATGGCACATGAATAATCTCTACTTCCGACTCGTCCACCTCCTCATACAGCAGTTGAAGTGTTTTGCCTCCATCTGCGTCTGCATGCAAACACAAACACCATGGTAAGGGTATGCAGCAGGTGGTTCAGATTTGACAGTTTTCAGTCACATGACCTGCGCGGAGGCTGGCAGGCAAAAAAAACTAAAACAATGGACCTTAATCTCCACATAAACGAACCACAAACCTCTCATATTTCCATTTGTTTCAAGCTAGGAATATTTGGATCGCATATCAACAGAACGAATCAGAGATATGATCACACACTGCAAATTGTGAGCACTTGCATAAGTGTCTGCGTCCGTGTCTTTTTTTTTCAGATCTTTTTATTAACATTTTGGTCAATAAAACATCAATTTCAGAAGTATTTGAAAAACAGAGACAAATTATCTTTGCTCCACGGCCACCCCTGTGTAAACTCTAGCCACCCCTGTGGCCACCCCAATATGATTTTGCTGTTGACATTATTTAAATGTACTTGTGTAAATGCACAATATTTCAATAAATTAATAGCAGCCACTAAATTATTGTGGATTGATTGGTGCCACTAACGTAGCTGATTCACTTCCCCACCCCCCTCTCCGATCGTCGTTGACAGCACGCACACACCTTCAATATAGACAGCAACGGCAATTTATTATTTACCTAAGGTACATCAATAGAAAAAGCTGTTTTAATAATAATGTGGCTCAAAAAGGAATATGGATAAATGATATTATTAGAGTCTGTATAGTGAGTGTGTGCGTATATAGTAATGCCTTTTGTTCATTTGTTTGTTTTATTAATTAATTAATTATTTTTTATTAATTTTAGACAAGCCATATTTCGTATGCTGTACAATAAAACAACAGAAAAGTTATTTATATATATGAAACGTGTTTAAAAACTAAATGTCTTTTATTTTACTGAATTTGAATTTATTGATTTTTTTTTGGTGGTGGTGGTGGTGGTGGGGGGGGGGGGGGGGTGAATAAATTGCAATGTTTCAAGAGAATTTAATTAAATTAATTAAAACCACATTATTTCATTTACCAGAAACAAAAATATAACATTACACTGAATTCATAAATGTTTTTTGTGTGCCACCCCAAGATTTGGTGCGGCCACCTCTAAGAAACTTTTCTGGGAGTGCCACTGGTCTATTCTCTGTGTCTTTAAGTGTTTGAAACTGGAAATATCTCATCATATAACACAGCCAAAAATGTTATGGTTTATTAGATTAAAAATGTAATATGCAAGTCTAATTTAGTATATTGGTTACTGTTAATAAACAGTGCACCAATATAAATCATATCAAAAAGCACGAAAGGAGGAGGGAACACAACACACAAATTGTGAGTCTGCATATAATCTCTGAGAACGTGCAAGAAAATTTGTGCGTGAGAAGTGCATATTTAAGAGAGAAAGAAAATTTGCGCGCGAACAGCGTATACTGTATGGGGTATATGTCGAACGTCACGTGACCAAACCGGATCCCTGGGTAGAACACTTTCACTCATCGCTATTTCATATGCGCCAGCGGTTTGTTATTGAAAGTAGTAAGTAGTGTTTTATGTGTTATATAATAGGATAAATGTGCAACTTACGCGTTCCAATCAACCAGTTTTTCACTCTCCGCTAATTTGGAGTTGTTTTATACAAGAAGCCTCCAGGAACTACCAAAGTTAAGCATCACAGATGTCCACCGAATATGCTCATTATCATCTAAATGTCCGGCCACCAAATTGGCCAAAGGATTTAAATTGTATGCTTCATCATGCATAATGGATTATGAAGGTAATTAAGCAAGCGGAATGGAAATGCTGTACAATGTCTCTAACTAGCTAACGCTATAAAGTTATCTGGTCTGCCGTATGGATCTACATATTCACATTAACACTTTGTGAATTTTTGCACCAGTATCAAATAAAGACAGGTTGACTGGTGATGTCAGCATTGGGGCAGCCTGTCACAGGTCTATGAAGAAGTCTGAGACACCATAAATAAAAAATTTAAAAAAGAAAAAAAAAAAAAAAAAAAAAAATATATATATATATATTTATTTTTATTTATGTGTGTGTATATATATATATATATATATATATTTATATATATATTTATTTTTATTTATGTGTGTATACATATATATATATATATATATATATATATATATATATATATATATATATATATATATATATATATATATATATATATATATATTTATGGTGTCTCAGACTTCTTCATAGACCTGTGACAGGCTGCCCCAATGCTGACATCACCAGTCAACCTGTCTTTATTTGATACTGGTGCAAAAATTCACAAAGTGTTAATGTGAATATGTAGATCCATACGGCAGACCAGATAACTTTATAGCGTTAGCTAGTTAGTGAAATTGTACAGCATTTCCATTATCCTATTATATAACACATAAAACACTACTTACTACTTTCAATAACAAACCGCTGGCGCATATGAAATAGCGATGAGCGGAAGTGTTCTACCCAGGGATCCGGTTTGGTCACGTGACGTTCGACATATACCCCATTTGAGGGCTCGCAAGCAGTTTTGTCCACAAACAAAGGAAATCAGTGCACGAGCATCACACAAGGTAGAGAGCGTAGAGAAAGTTCTTCAACGTTATGTGAAGAAAACGTTATTGTTTGTATGAAGTAGCCTACTTCATTGAGAATGTGCCACCATTTTACATTGCTGCTAGACGGATTTACATCTTAATATCTTCAGCACACACGAGATTCAATCGACAAAATACCAATTTCACTCAATATTACTTTGCAGCATACAGAAGTTGTTGGTCTACTGCTGCCTCATTGAGGTCGTTTATGTAATTTTGGTTGATCACCGAAGACATAACATAGCACAACTAAACTTAATGAATTAGACAGCAGTAGACCTGCACTTTCTGTGTGATTTGAGGCAAAATGGACTCTATTGTGGTGGAACTCGTTCTTGGGGAATATGCTGTGGAGACGAGACGCAGCACTGTTCAGCACATTTTCAGAAAATTACATTTGTATTTTAATGTATCTGAGCAATGTTCTTTCCTAAAAAAGGTTTGTTTAATTAATACACATCTTACAACCATACATAATCCGTATACACTTTATTTTTCTGTTAAAAAGTCTCGAAAAGACTCGAAAGTCAAACCGTAGGACTTTGGACTTGACTTGAGACTTGTTGGCCTTTGACTTGGGACTTGACTCGGGACTTGCCTGTCTTGACTCGGGACTTGAGGGCAGTGAATTGAGAACTATTTGTGACTTGCCAAACAATGACTTGATCCCACCTCTGGTGTCAAGCAATGTTTCTGTAGGTAAAGTCGGAAAGTCTACTGTATTATAAATCATAAAACTGCGGATCTGTAAATATCTAAAGAAATGTGTTTTGGGGATATTGTATTTTGTTCTTATTTGGTCGAAGGACATGAAATTGGAATCGCTATATAAATCGTTCAGTGTGGTAAGTCCTTTCTCTATCCAGCAATTAAATGTAGCATCTGCAATTGAAGGTGTAAACATATGATTTCTCATAATAGGAGCCTGTACTGAGAGATCTGTAAATGCATCAGTGTCTTTTTATATTCAGTGTGTGTCTGTGTTTTTTTTTAGATGATTTAAATCACACGATTGATGTCCTTGTCATTTCTGACTTAACTTAAAAAAAAAATAAATAAATAAAATTAAATGAACAATGCTTAATAGCTGCTGTGTGACGGTGTACAGCACATGTGTCAAAGCCAGTTCCTGGAGGGCCGGAGCTCTGCACAGTTTAGTTCCAACCCCAATTAAACACACCTGATCAAACTAATTGAGTGCTTTAGGCTTGTTTGATACCTAAAGATAGGTGTGTTGAAGCAGGGCTGGAACTAAACTCTGCAGGGCTCCGGCCCTCCAGGAATTGACTTTGACACCCCTGGTGTACAGCAAACAAGCTAAATAAGCTGGTGTATTCTGGAACATTTTCTTACCCCTTGGTTTTGAGTGTGGTCATAAAAAATCTCAGTTTCAAGGGCTATCTAGCCCTCCTCTTTAGACCTATACCTTCAAGCTAGGGCTGGGCGATATGGCAAAAAAAAAAAAAATCTCGATTTTCTCATAAAGTTTGACCGATTCACGATTTCGATTTCGATTTTTTTATTTATTTTTTTTATTAATTTTGTTTTTACTGTGTAACTACCTTACCAGTTTACCTTGTTCATTTAAATTTAAATAAATGCCGAAACTAGTTTTTTCATGCTCACTTGTAAAAGAAAAGCAACTGTGTGACTAAACGTGGTTATGGCACTCTCTCATGTAGGGATGCTAAACATAGCTACAATAGAAATCACAGCACCCGTATTTATGTAGAGGTCATATGTTGTGCAGCTTTGGGCAATTTTTTTTTGGAGAGAAAATAACCAAAATGTAACGTGAAGATTGAAAAGGATTGGAGGGGAAATAAATATTTCAAATAACAGAAAAATAAACAATGATAATGCAACAATAGTTTATCTGTATTAGTGGCATGGCAGAAATATATATTTAGACAGGCCTTGTCAAAGTGAGCGGGCACTTTCACTAATAAAAAATATAGCACTTAAATTATTTCATAACAATCAATAAAATAACAGCGGTTTTATATCAAAAGTTGGTAATGATATAAAATATACTACATTTTGATGGTAAAATATAACCATTTAAATGATTTCAGTATTCAAACATTAAATAACGAATGCATCAAGTTAAATATAAAAAAACAAATGAATCAACACAGCATATCAGGATATAAAGGACTATATTTAGCAAAATGCTGCTCTTTTGTTTTATGTTTACTTCAGTAATTCCACCCGGGAGCTGTTTTGCACTGTGAAACTGAAAACACTGAAATAAGTAAAAGAAGGGCATGCATCGAGTACTTTTGTCCGTCTCATCATTTGCTCGAGCATGAATTAACGAGCTGTTACTCTGCCGCCGGACATTGCGGAGAAAGTTACACCTATCATCATGCTTAAAACAAAGAATTAGAATTATTAAAGTGGCGACCGGGTGCGGATATATATATCAGATAAAATAATATGTGCGGGCGGGTGGATGATTAGAATGAAGGAGGCAAGGAGCGGACCTCCGCCTGTCGAGCCTTCTCTCCTCTCCTCTCCTCTCCCCGTCTCGCAGCTCGCGCGGGAGAGACAGGCGGCTGCGGGACAGAGCCGCGACATCAACACACAGAATCAGCACAATTCAGCACGGTTGTCTAACAGTTTAGAACGGTTTGGCACGATAGTGGAAAAGCGGCTTTAATATTTTTATTTAAAAAATCGCGATTTCTCGATTTTATAAAAAATAAAATCGTCTTAAAACGTAAATTCGAATTAATCGAAAAAATCTAAAAAAATCGCCCAGCCCTACTTCAAGCTAAAGAGAATTGGGACACCCCGACCCCTTCATGTGAACGTGCAAAACGAGGGGTAGGGGTAAGCGGAAGGGCTAAGGTGTAGAATTGGGATTGGGTCTAAAATTGTATGCGGATGCACCCCTCACAAAAAAAACAAACAAACTGTAATCAATCTAAAATTAGAAATTATTTCCAAATAGAGCTATTCAAGTAAACTGGTGAAATTGTATTCATATTGCAATACATATCAGAAAAACATTGCAGTGTCAGTTTTCTCCAATATTGTGCAGCAATAAAGAAAACCCAAGAAAGAGCACTCAGAAAATCTGTAAATTACAATTAAATGAAGACAAAGCACTGTATATTTTTCCTTCAGTACACAGTGATGTGCCATTTACACGTTCAAGAGAAGTCTGTTTACTTGGCAGCCCTATTTGTAAATCCTCTGGGCAGAGATTATGGCCATAACAAGACCAAAGTCCCATCTATTTGATTGGTGGAACAATAAAATCTTAAGAACTGCATGATAGACAATTAAACGATAAACCAGCAATAAGATCAGACATGAAATGCCTCAAGAATGTTGTTTTTTTACATTCAAACGATATTAAAAAAGGTGAACTATCCTTTTAAGAAAGAAATAATACAGAAACTGAATAATCATAAAACCACTCAGAGTAAAAGTCACACTTTCATTAAATTAGCTAAAAAAAACCTTATCAGTTAATTTCTTCATTTAATTATTGTGATTCATTTAAAATATCAGTTTGTGTTTAATAATGTGCAAAAACGAGCTGCTTTTGGCGAAATTTACTGCAGAAATAGCTAAAAAAATATATCTGTCTGTCTATCTATCCATTAGGGCTGGGCAATTAATTGAATTGAAATCACGAACAAAGCAAAGAAGAGATTGTTGTGCACATATTCTTGAGGAAATATGGTGCGATTCGTAGTACATCTCCTTCGAAGGACAGAGGGCGCTCTTGTGGAAACCCACAAACCGGTCCAAATACACAAGAAGAAACCCAGGAAATACCCTGGGGAAAATAGCGCTTGCTGAATAAACAGATTTAACTGCTTTTATTGATTCAACGTGACTAATAAACACATGACTATGGAAAAGTCTCACAAAGAAGGATTTATTTCAAACACTCGACTGTAGTTTTGAGGTGAGTTTGGAGTAAAAACATGATATTATACACTCACCAGCCACTTTTATTAGGTACACCTTACTAGTTCCGGGTTGGACCCCCTTTTGCCTTCAGAAAAATTCTTCATGGCATAGATTTAACAAGGTACTGGAAATATTCCTCAGAGATTTTGGTCCATATTGACATGATAGCCTCACGCATTTGCTTCCGATTTGTCGGCTGCTCATCCATGATGCAAATCTCTCATTTCACCACAACCCAAAGGTGCCCTATTGGATTGAGTTATGGTGACTGTGGAGGCCATTTGAGTACAATGGACTCATTGGCATGTTCAAGAAACCAGTCTGAGATGATTAGAGCTTTGTGACATGATGCGTTATCCTGCTTGAACTAGCCATCAGAAGATGGGTACACTGTGGTCACAAAGGGATGGACATGGTCAAGAGCAATACTCGGTTAGGCTGTGGCGTTGACATGATGCGCAGTTGGTACTAATGGGCCCAAAGCATGCCAAGAAAATATCCCCCACACTATTATACCACCACCAACAACCTGAATCGTTGATACAAGGCAGCATGGATCCATGCTTTCATGTTGCTGATGCCAAATTCTGACCCTACCATCCGAATGTTGCAGCAGAAATCGAGACTAATCAGACCAGGCAACACTTTTCCAGTCTTCTGGTGTACAATTTTGGTGAGCCTGTGCGAATTGTAGCCTCAGTTTCTTGTTTTTAGCTGAAAGGAGTGGCACCCGGTGTGGTCTTCTGCTCCTGTACCCCATCTGCCTCATGGTTAGACATGTTGTGCATTCAGAGATGCTCTTCTGCATACTTTGGTTGTAACAAGTGGTTATTTGAGTTACTGTTGCCTTTCTATCAGCTCGAGCCAGTCTGGCCATTCTCCTCTGAACTCTGTCATCAACAAGGCATTTGCTTCCACAGGACTTTCGCTCACTGGATATTTTCCTTTTCAGACCCTTCTCTGTAAACCCTAGAGATGGTTGTGCGTGAAAATCCCAGTAGATCAGCAGTTTCTGAAATACTCATAGCAGCCCGTCTGGCACCAACAACCATGCCACGTTCAGAGTCACTTAAATCACCTTTCTTCCCCATTCTGATGTTCGGTTTGAACTGTTGCAGATTGTTTTGAACATGTTTACATGGCTAAATGCATTGAGTTGCTGCCATGTGATTGGCTGATTAGAAATTTGTGCTAATAAGCAGTTGGACAGGTGTACCTAATAAATTGGCCAGTGAGTGTGTTGTAATTTAACATGCCGCTTTCACTACACCCGTAGTTCATTGAAAAGTGATGCAAACAGTTGTCATTTTCGCGGAACGATTATCTCCATGTCATTATTGATCAATTAGACCAAATTTGAATTTAAATCAGTGTGCTTACAAGTGTACTACAACTTTACTGACAAAATGTGCATGAAAATAGCCTCAATTAAATCGTCCAGCCTACTGTCTATACATCCATCCGCCTTCAAATGCTGACAACAAGCACTGTTTAGGTGTTCAACAAACCTTCAGTAGCAGCCGGAGACCACCAGTATCCAGTGAAGCGATCAAACTCCTCCTGAATCACAAAGGTTGCAACACCAGCAGATTTTGGGTCTTCTTTGACATTATTCAATCCTGAACAGAGGTGGGAGACACATTATAGAGTGCAGAAATCTTTAATGTTTCCACTGTAAGCTGAAATACGGTCTATAGGGAGGAATGTTTGAATATAAACCAATATGTAGTATAAAAACTAGTGCTGGGCCGTTATCGGCGTTAACGTGCTGCGTTAACGCGAGATTCTTATCGCGCGATAAAAAAAATATCGCCGTTAATCTATTCTCAAAGTTGGGTTGGGAGCTGGGTCTATTTTACCCAAGCTGTGATAACTTTCACCTATTAGCGCGGATGGATACCTGACTGGTGAGCCGTCTGCCCTTCTGAATCAAATCAGCAGGCTGCCTGACTCCAACTGCAGGTCGGCAGTTTCATTTTAACTCACGGATATTTCATTCATTCCTTCGTGACAAACTGGGGTATTAGACGCAAATACGAAGAGAATGTTATGGAATTTAATAACGCATGCCAAATGGTAAGAAAAAAAACTTCTGCATTTCGCGATGTGTGTGTGTATGTGTGTATGTGTGCAGTCCTTTACTGACAGCCGCGTGTGGATCTTGTCGGAAAATATGGCAAAAGGTCCTAAAGACCGCCGTGTTTACTTCAATAATGCCACTAATATCTGTATACTCCACATCTTAATTCCATTTCTGTTTGGTTCAGTTATGACTTTAGATGGATTAAGGTCATCAAAAATCGCTGTTTAGAGCTTATGTGGGCCTACAGTTCAACATTGATGTTTAACTGAATCAACAGTTAGTAAACACAAGTACATCTTATTGAACATCATTTATTTTCATCACCAATTATCATAGTAGAACAGTTTCTCAAGCAGTTTGTGATGCATTTTTGAAACAGGAGATGAGCCCCTGGTCTAATGTGCCACCTGGCTTGAGAAACCTGTTCTCAAAGACTTATTATTTGGGTAACACACATATTTTGAATGCCTTCGGCAGAATTCAAATGAGCCATTTTAATCTAGATTAATCTAGATTAATTTCGAAATTAATCTAGATTAATCTAGATTAAAAAAATTAATCTATGCCCACCTATAATAAAAACCCATAGTCATAAGACTGGAGTTTATTGTTATACTGCATGAGAAGTTAGTAAACGTCTTTAAATTGAACGAAACCCAAGTCAATTTATTGCTCGAATATTTTCCTGAAAATTCTGATAGTACATTGTATTTCATGCTAATGCTGTGTTCACACCAGACGCGTCACGCGTGGATAAATCGTGCTATTCGTGCGCAAAAAGATGCGTGAACATTGAGTTTACTTGCTTCATTCACGTTTCTGTCTGCCCAGTGACTCTAGCTTCGCTGCTAAATGGCTAACATGGATTTTATTGAGAGAATAACTGTATTTCTGTGCTTTATGAAGGCTGATAAACAGCGTTGATTCGTTTGGAGCCGTGTCTTAGTCCACTAGATCCATTCAGAAGTGCACCCAGCTCTGCAAGTTCATCAACTGCTCCAGAAACTATACCTGGATGATGGAAGCTTTCAGCGTTGCTTCAGACTGAGCCGAGCCCAGTTTGATGAACTGTTGTCCGGTGTCGACAGGAGGATCTTCCCCCAGAACACCAACAACAGTTGATACGTCATAATCACGTATAAAGCTCCTGATTGGTTAACGCGGCGCGAATGTCCGTGTGAAATTCAGATTTTCTAATTCGAGTGATTTGCACAAAACATGTCTTTCACGCCGCCTCGTTCCTGCATATCGCACCACAGGATGTCTATTCGCACCTTTGCATTGAATTAACATGTAAATCACTCGCGATTGACGCCTCATCCGCGTCTGGTGTGAATGCAGCATAACAATTTCCGGACTACAATCTTAGTTCCAAAGGCTTTACGTTGAAAATAGTCCAAAAATAATACCTTTGATAGTAGTGGTGTAACATAGGCTTGGGCGGTAATATGGTATACTGCGGGATCTAAAAATAGCAACGGTATCAGTTTCAATACTGTTATACCATCATAAAAAACAATGCACTTATATAGGAGACAAGTATTAAATATTATTTATTTAATGCCTAAAAATGCGTATGCGTGATTGTCATCACGGGACAGTGTGGAGGAGAGAGAGAGAGGTGAGGTAAGATGGAGAGTCGCGCAGCCAGTGACCTGGTCTCGAAAAAGAACACATCTAGCTAGGTGGTTTTTGGTTTTGCTCTTCTGTTCGCGAACACATCATCCCCCACCCCCCACCCCCTCAAATATATTCCCGCACAGATCTCTAATACGAACAAGACAATTTGCAAATTGTGCAACAAACAGTTGACCGTGAACCTAAGGTCGCATATACGGTATTCAGTTTCTGAATGGTTTAGCCACAAGCCAACAGTTTGGTGACGCTGTCTGAGCTTTACATAATAATTTGTTTTATTATGCACGGTAATACCGTATACCGAGGTAAAATAGGGAGGAGATTTGATGGTATCAAAATTTGGATACCGCCCAAGCCTAGTGTAACAGATCACAAACCTCACGAATCGGATCACATTATGTGTTATGAGTTATTCACTTATAAAACTTCATGTTTCATTGCTAGATGAATCATTTTTGAAGAATTATTCAGTGGCATATTTTTGATGGCTGGCTGTCGCCACCTACTGGTTAAATAATGTAATTGCTGCCTACAACTTTCATTTTTGAGCATCAAGTTAAATGCATATGATGGTGATTTTAATCTTTACCATAAACATCAGAGGTTTTATCTAAACTATAAACTGTTATCCCAATACGTCTGTGACTGTTTGTAACTTCATAACTAACTCAAAAGACTAAAGACTAAGGGTGCTTTCACACTTGGTTCAATTGCCTGGACAGTACCCAAGTTCGATTGTCCTCCCCTTGCCACCTTCACGGCTGGTTTGTGTTCACAGTCTTTTTTTCCTTCTGAACCCCGGTACGCTTGCGTCATCAAGCTGCTGTTGTGTGTGTGTGGCTGTCACTAGGTGACGGCCACGCAAGCAAAGCGCCAAAATGGAAAGACGTCTGCACATCACGGTCGTTCTGTTTTACTAAATCTTTTGGTTTTGGACATACAGAAAGCGACTATCTGCCCCAAAAATATTATAAAATTTCAGAACATCCCGTGATGTCTGCAGAAGCTGTTTTTGGAGGAGAAAAGCAGACATTATAACTGTGATTGCCCTGGCTCAGTCCCGATTGTCACCAAGGTATAGTACGTGATACACACAAATGTAAATGAACGTTATGAAAACGATAGTTTGTTGTACAGTTGGCGGTTCACTTCCGTTATTTGGTATGATTGCATTCATACCATAAGTGAACAGGTTCCTGTGAACTGTACCCCAGACCACCTCTTTCAGGTGGACTCGGGTACGGTTCATGAGTCGTCGCTTCCTGTATGTCCAAAACCAAATGACTCAGTAAAAGCAGAACGACCGCGATGTGCGGATGTCTTTCCATTTTGCCGCTTTGCTTTCGTAACCGTCACCTAGTAATAGCCGTGTACAAAACAACAGCTTGATGACGCAAGCGTACCATAATTCAGAAGGAAAAAAAGACAGTGTGAACACAAACCAACCGAGAATGTGGCAAGGGGGCGGACAATCGAACTTGGGTACGGTCCAGGCAATTGAACCAAGTGTGAAAGCACCTTTAATGTGTTCCTTGATTTTTGCGTTTTTCAAACACAGATTTGAAAGCAGCAATTTGAAAGAATAATAAACGTATGCAAATCATCATCATTTATAATTTATGTTGCGTGGGTTTTGAGATCCCGATCTCTTAATGCTTAATCGTGCAGCTTACACTGAATGCATTAATGCAGGCTAAACAAGTAGTGACAGAAAACACCTTTAATAACCTAAGAAACCCACCACATCCGTATAACGTCACTAGCTTATGCACAAGCCAGGAGAATGAAAACAAAGGAAGCGCCATATTTAAATACACAGCCTAGACAATACACCATAATAATATATACATATAATAATGAGCCATGGTCGACCCGAGCTCAAACAAACTTTGTCGTCATTTTGATGAACAACGTCTCACAACGTCTTCCGTCATCATTATGTTTTACAGGAAAGCCTAAATGTTTTCATACGTGTGATTTGAATGACACAAAGAGGCGATCTCTCTGTGATCGTTACAAATTTAGGATTAATCTAAAAGTTAAAAAAAATGTATTAATCCGCGGGTCACATGTGTTCCGAACAGTGGGTTGTGATCCATATGAATCACGGATAAACCGTGATCCGGTACACCCCTATTTGATAGTACACAACACAACCTGCTTCAGTATACAAGCCCATAAACTAACCTTTATGACAGAAAGTAAGTCTTCGTTCCTCCGCGGTTTCAATATTGGTAACCCACAGGTCGTTATTATTTATGAAGGCAATGAAACTGGGATCACCAGGCGAGATCTTGGGGTCCATGCGTATCCCTGAGCACTGAGTCTTTATTTCCATAGGCTTCATTGGGGCGGCCTGCTAAACATCACATGACTTTCAGGCATGGGGAGACACAGTTATGCAGAAATAAATGTAAATACTGAGGGAAGCAGGAAAAAAAGCAAACAACTAGACTCACAATGAAGCCGTTATGGCCGCCATCACGGCAGTAGAAAAGGCTGTTGCTTGCTTGAAAAAGGAAAAGGCCGCTTTGTGCGTGATAGTCATAGGACGTGATGCCGAAAACCCCCAAACGCTTCCGCTCACGGAGAAGCTCCTCCTCCCGTGAATACACTCCATGATGTGGAGTCGCCTGCAGGAAGCACACAAATTACTGTTAGGATTGATATGTTGACAATAATGAGCTGAAGCTACACCAGAACCCAATTCCATGTTACAGACTGAAAAGTAAAAGAAATCCAGCAAAAAATGCCAGGCCCACTCACCTGTGTGTGGCACACACAAAATTGCATAACCTCACACAGGTGAGTGGGCTTGACAAACCACCTGTAGAAAACACACTCTTTCATCTCTCTTAAACTGACACTTGCAGCAGTTTTGCACATTTGCACCGGACACTTTCTTACAATCGTTCCATATCTAATAAATAAATAATTGTGCATTGATGAAGTGTGCTTCACACAGGTGAGTGGGTTTGACAAACCACCCGTAGAAACACAAAGTTGGCCAATGGTAACCTTTGATTTGGCTGCCATCCCATCTGAGAAGAGAGGAAGAATGATCGGGAGGTAATTGGGGGCGAATGCCTTTGACAGTGATCATCAGTTAGAATTAAAATAACCCTTTGTTTTACTGCTGACCTACAAAAAAGCTAACTGAAATTAAATGATTTTATTAAATACTGTAAATGAATTAGACTTTTAAAATGTAAATACTGTCACTTGACAGATGCACAAGACATCTGCAAACAAATCAAGGTAAGCTCGACTAGTGTATTCAGCATTGAACTTGTGTTATAAATAGGGTTGTCTGTGTTTTACTGTAATAAGTTCATTATTAAATGAATTAAAGCAATGTTTTCTAGTTATTTTTAAATATTACCGAATAAATAAAAAAATTACCCATGGCAAATTAAATATATACGATTTGGTATATATATTCGGCCCACAGCCGAAATTCTCTGAGCACTAACAGTTCTTTGTATAATTAGCACTTCTTGTGTGTATTGCCTCTCCTTGAATCGCTGAATGCCTCAATTGTAAGTCACTTTGAACAAAAGAGTCTGCTAAACGACAATGTAAGTGAACGCAGAAATATATGTAAAATAAATAAATGCAGTAATAAATATAAAGGAATAAATGCATAAATCAATTTAAAAATAAATGTGAAATACATGCAGACATTAATGAAGGAAAAAATGACAAATAAATACATCTGCTAAATGACTAAATCTAAATGTAAACAATAAGTGAATATGGAAATAAACGCAATAATAAATAAATATTATAAAAAATAAATGTTGATTAAAAACCAATAAATGCATAAATAAATCCAAACATAAATGTAAAATACATGCAGAAAATAATAAATGACGGAAAAAAATTTAATAAACACATTTAGGATTAAATTTAATAAAAAATATAATATGTCTGTTTTGTTAAGTCATATATTATGTTATTTTTCTATTGTTACGCCTATCTATCCATCTATGTATCTCTACACACACATGTTTGTTTTTGTGAAAAGTGGGTACATTACATAGGCTTCCATTCATTTTGTACTGATCAAACCGTATATTATATTGCCTTCACCCTACCCTACCCCTAAACCCAACCATCACAGGAGACAGTGTACAGCTTTACTCTCTGTAAAAACTCATCCTGTGTGATTTAGAAGCTTTTTGAGAAGTGAGGACGTCACCAATGTCCTCATATTTTACCTCCTTTTTGTAATACCTGTGTCATACCTATGTCATTATACAGATTTGTGTCCTGATATGCAACAAAAACACGTACACAAACACACACACACATATATTTATATTAGGGGTGTAGCGGTTCACAAAAATCACAGTTCGGTTCGATACGACACTATACGGTACGTTTTCGATCCAGCAAAAAAAGAAAAAAGCCAGAGGATTTCTCTGATTGAAATCTTTTTAATGTACTAAAACTAACATCATAAAAGCATGATCTCTCTTCTTTTTTTTTATTTTTATTTTTTTACTTTGAACAGTGATATAAAGCTATACTTCTGGGTTTTCTGCTTAGCAGCAAATAAAACAAATCCTTCTTTATAATCAAAACCAAAAAGCTGCTTATCAAAATAAATGTAATATTTTAGTAGTTAAACAAATAAAAAGAAAAGAACAATTTAGTTTTTATATTGAACTCAGTTTCAATCCATGTTTAAGTAATTTTTTATTTTCAAAAAGTGTCCACCTTTTCTTCAGACAGCACAGATCTGCTAGATTTGACTGTCACGTGCCATTTCAGTGGATCTAAAAGCAGGAGTTATTATCTGACTGAAATGGGCTTATGAAGGAATAATGTAACGGGGCTCTATTCCATTTAACATTTTCTTAAAACCCGAAATTTCCACTACCAATTAAGGTCTCATATCCACAGCTATAAATGTACCGATCGCCTCGGTGATTTGTTTTGCCCTGTTCGAATGTGTAGAAATTGCCTGTCTGAATGCTGCGGGGATAGTTGCATGTAGTGCGCGTGTCTAGTTTTTGTCTAATTCCAGTTAGTGATTCCGTGATGTCAGTAGCTATGTTTCCATCCACCTATTTTTATGCACATTTTGTATATGCGCATAAAAAACGGTTGATGGAAACGACATGATGCGCATAAATTTTGAAAATGCGCTTAAAAGTGCTGGAAACACTTTTACCGCACAAATTCCAGTATGCGCATTAAAAAAGGTCATGTGATTTTGTTATAAGAGATCATGTGATGATAAAAATGTGTGTGAATGGACAAACCAGCAGGCTGAGCACACTGTTAAACATCTGAAATGTTGTTTTGGTCATTCTAAAATGCCTTAATCATTTCAGTATTAGTGTTATTAGTGTTATGACCTCCAGAATCAAGAGCGTCTGTGCTCCACGTCTCATGCCTTCAAACGCCACCGCACGTTCACTGCGTGTCAGGAATGCCTTCTGAGGCGAAAGTCGATTATTTAATGAATTTAATCCTACCGCAGCAAATTCAATTTTTACTGTTGATATTTGGCGCCAGTTTGTCAGGAAGTTTTGCGCATAAAGTTAATTCGCATTTTTGAATGGAAACATAGCTAATGAGAGAGAAAGAGAAGGAGCTTACAGCTTTCATTTTTGCCCAGCTGGGTACAGCTGTACTTCCCTGGCAGTAGCTATGTTTCCATCCAAAAATGCGAATGAACTTTATGCGCAAATCTGGATTATCGGATAAAAGACGTGCGAATAAAGCAGCGTATCCATCCAACGAATCGACAAAATCGTCACTTCCTGATTAACTGGCGCCAAATATCAGCAGTAAAAACTGAATTTGCTGCAGTAGGAGAAGCTGTGTCAATCTTTTCTTCATCCAATAAATGACTTGCGCCTCAGAAGGCAATCCTGACACGCAGTGAACGCGCGGTGGCGTTTGAAGGTGTCAGACGCGAAGCGCAGATGCTCTTGATTCTGGAGGTCATTAATAACATAATAACATTAATCCTTAAACAGCAATGCGTTTTAGAATGAGAAAAACAACATTTCAGATGGTTTCACATGTGCTCAGTCTGCTGGTTTGTCCATTCACACACATTTTTATCATCACATGATCTCTTATAACAAAATCACATGACCTTTTTTTAATGCGCATACTGGAATTTGTTCGGTAAAAGTGTTTCCATCGTAGTTTATGCACATCTTTTCTTATCGAATAAAACGTTTATCCTACTCAGTTATGCACATGGGTTTTTTATGCGCATTTTCAAAATGTATGCGCATCATGGCGTTTCCATCAACTGTTTTTTTATGCACATATCCAAAATGCGGATAAATATAGGTGGATGGAAACAAAGCTAATAAAAGACTGTCCGGCAAACTTGCAAGCAGGGGATTGTGAACAGTTATCTGCTTTTTAAATAGTTTTTAAGTGTTTTAATTACTTGCAGTCTCCTCCCTCGCCATAGTAAGCTACCGCAACATAGCGCACATGAGATAAATGATGTCAGTATATAACCGGTTATGATTATTACTGAACCGATACCGAATTGTCCACGTCTGCATCACGAAGAAACAATTAATTTGACACCCCTAATAGTGGACCATATTTACTTGAAACTTTAATATGGGGACCAATTCTCACTTTTAAATAGTTGTCTATTAGCTTACATATTGATATAACAACTTATAAAGCACATATTAATGATTTATTCTGAAGTGACCTTCTAAACATTCTTATTAACAATTAATAAACAGCAAATTATTAGTATTGGTTATTAGTGAAAGCACATTTTGCATTTTAAAATGTTATTAGTGGAACTTTTATTATTATTAAAGAGCCCCTATTATGGGTTTTTGAAAATGACCTTCTATGTAGTGTGTAACACAGCTCTAAGTGAAGTGAAATATCCAGCTAAAGCTTAAATCTGAAAGTGGACAGTGTTTAAAACTATTAATTCATCTATAAAAGAGTCGACTCATAGTGGTTTAAACGAATCGTCTTGATAACGATTCTTTAGCCGTTTCGGCATTACGTAGACACAAAACATAATGGTTGCGCGCGCAGACCCGGGAATTTAAACCTGTGGCCCCGCCCACTAACACAGCAGCTAAGAGAGGAAGATAAACAGATCCTGAAGTCATGAGTCATGAAGACGCTGTGCTCAGCTGGATATTATTGGAAGTTTGAGGGAAAGTTCGTGTTATATTCTCTACCCAAAGATGAAGCTGTGAAGAGTCAGTGGTTGAGGTTTATTTTTTTTGCAAAAAGGAAGGATCAGAAAAGACTACTGATGTATGAGACTTTGACAGAGCTCCACAGGAACTATCAATACACAGCTCATGGATTATTCCTCCATTTTGTAATGAGGGTTGGTGATCGTTGGGAAAAGCAGAGTACAGGTAAGCCATGACAACATACAACACTTATACATATCGCGACTAAAAACGCGACGCGTGCCGCTTTCTTTGTGGATTTAAACGTGTTTGTGAGCTTGCAATCCTGTCGTTTGTCATGGCTATGGCTACCGTCAACTGTTCTTACACACGTGCGGCGGTCAAGGTTCAGTATAGTTCAACTTTTGCCACTGTGTGGATTAATACTGAATGAGTGTCATTGTTAATAACAGAGCAATATGCTTGTGTTTAACTGAACTGCTTTAATGCACTCATGCACACACAAAAAATCCGGGAGACTGGGGGAAAGTGAGGACCGGGAGGGAGGGGGTGCGCATCGCGGATGAACGGGAGAACCGGGGGAGTTCACGGACGCCGCCCTCACTATTCTATGGAGGCGCCGACCCTAATAACACTGATGAGAACCGGGTACTGTGTTCTGTGGTGTCAGTAACTAATGTGAAGTTGTTTCTTTAATGTACATTCTTATGTATTCTGTTTTTGAATGTTTCTGTTAAGGACTTTTATTTTTGTGTTGTGTCCTCTGAGGAGGAGGATAATGTGTGTGTGTGTGTGTGTGTGTGTGTGTGTGTGTGGTGTGTGTGTGTGTGTGTGTGTGTGTGTGTGTGTGTGTGTGTGTGTGTGTGTGTGTGTCTGTGTGTGTCTGTGTGTGTCTGTGTGTGTGTGTGTGAAAAAAGAGCAGGTAGAGCAGAGTTGCCAGATTGGGCGGTTTCCCGTTCAATTGGACTGTTTTTAACTCAATTGTGCGGGTATAAACAATTATCGTGTTTTTCGCGACTGTCACAACCGTGTTTTCCAGATGAGTGGGCGGGTTTTTTTGCATTTTGGTGGGTTTTGGATAGTTTTTGGGCTGGAATCAGTCAGCTACATCTGGCAACACTGAGGTAGAGTGTGACAGGCTAGGAGACGCATGTCGTTTTCCTCCCCAGCTCTTGGAGTTTTTGCTTAATAAAATAGTTAGTCGTCCGTATTTTCAAGCCGATCGTCTGTATTTACATTCACCCACTGCCGAAATCCACGCCTTACACTAATATGAAGCGTGTATACTATGCACTCTGACTACTTCTATATTGTTGATAAGCTGTGCTGGGCATTTCACTCTGTCTCGTGCTGAACGCTGTCGACCAATTGCAACAGGCTGTCATCGGTCCAATCAGCGCAGATTAGCTTCACGCTAAGGAGGGGTTTGGGAACAAATGAATCACTGAACGATTCATATGGGAGTCGCTGGGATAATTAGGTAAAAATAAATGCAGATTATAAGGCCATGAAAGTGTTTTTTGACCTTGCATGCATATTAGACTGTTGTTGGAGACCCTTACAAACAAAATATGACCCTATTTAATGTATAATAGGGGCTCTTTAAAATTCTATCATTCCTCCTATGTGGCTTTGCTGGCAAAAAAAACTAAACATGAAGACTGATACCTGAAAGTGATCTAACATCTGCTTCCATGATAACACCAGGAGAGCTTCTTTCCGGATCTTCTTTGGAATTTCAGAGTACAATAAGGAGTTTTCTCTGCTCCCATATGGCATTCCTGTTTGAAGAGAAGACGAAAACATCAGGAAAATAAAATTGTAATAACTTGATACAATTAACTCTTAAAAGCAAAAAAAAAAAAAAGTTAATCTCATGTCATCATCAACACATTCTAAATATTTATAATGTAGGCTTGATATTATAATTAATGTTAGCATTATTCCTCAGTAAACAGTCAGTGAATATCTAAAAAATATTTTTATTTTCTAATAATTAATTTATTACAGTACACTTAAAAACACATTTTTACAGTCAAAACTAAAAACAATTTAATACCTAATGAAATAAACATTAATACTGTACATTAGGGTGTGCAATATTGACAATTTTGATATTAATTTATTATTTTTTTTTTTTTACAAAAATTCAGTATTTCAGTAAACAGCCTAACCAGTTCAACATTAATGAATCAAATAAAACAACTATTAATTTTCAGAAATCTCCTAGGATATACAGTGGTGTGGGAAAGTGTTTGCCCCCTTACTGCATTTTTGTTTTCTCTCAATAATAAAAACTGTAATTTAAAAACTGTATGATGTGTTTGCTTGTGTTACAGTTGAAACCAGAAGTTTACATACACTAAAAAAAGGAACATAACCATTTTTTTTTTAAATGTCTGATGGTAAATCATACTAAATATTTACTATTTTAGGTCCGATAGGATTACCTAAATCATTTATATTTGCTAAATGCCAGAATAATGAGAATAATGAGAATAATGAGAATTTTTTATTAATTTCTAGACAGTCAAAAGTTGACATACATTTCCTTAGTATTTTTTTTTAGCTTTGCTTGTAAACTGTATAACTTTGGTCAAATGTTTTGGATATCCTTCCACAAGCTTCTCACAATAGTTTGCTGGAATTTTGGCCCATTCCTCCTGACAGAATTGGTGTAACTGAGTCAGATTTGTAGGCCGTCTTGCTCGCACAAGCTTTTTCAACTCTGACCACAAATTTTCTACAGGATTGAGTTCAGGGCTTTGTGATGGCCACTCCAAAACATTCACTCTGTTGTCCTTAAAGCACATTTTAACTAATTTGGCAGTATGCTTAGGGTCATGATCTGTTTGGAAGACCCATTTGTGGCCAAGTTTTAATTTCCTGGCTGATGTCTTGAGATGTTGCTTTAGTATTTCTACATAATGTTCTTTCTTCATGATGCCATCTATGCTGTGAAGTGGACCAGTCCCTCCTGCAGCAAAACAGGCCCACAACATGATGCTGCCATCCCCATACTTCAAAGTTGGGATGGTGTTCCTAAGCTTGTAAGCTTTCCCCTTTGTCGTCAAAATGTAACACTGGTCAATATGGCCAAACAGTTCAATTTTAGTTCCATCAGACCACAGGACATGACTCCAAAAATTATTCTTTTTCCCAGTGTAATTTAGCACATTGTAATCTGGCTTTTTTTGTTGATTCTGGCTTTTTGATTTTCCCCATGTTGTCACAGAAGGAAGCAGTGTGTTTCACGTTTTCCTTAAATACTATTCTACAGTTGTGCCTCCAATTAACTCAAATGTTGTCAATTAGCCAATCAGAAACTTCCAAAACCTTGACACCATCATCTGAGCATTTTCAGAGGCATAATAATCTTATTGTATGTAAACTTGACTTTAAAGAAAAGTTATAACAATTTCTCAAAAAATATCTCTCTCATTATTCTGCTATTAAGCATAACAGAAACAAATTTGATAATCCTAACTTACCTAAAAGAGAAAAAGTTTAGTCATATTAACATCTGACTTTTTTTAAATGGTTATGTGACTTTTTATACAGTGTATGTAAACTTCTGATTTCAACTGTATCTTTGACTAATATTTAAATTTGTTTGATGATTTGAAACGTTAAAGTGTGAAAACACGCAAAAAATAAGGAATCAGTAAGGGGCAAACACTTTGTCACACCAATGTAAGCCATACTGTCCAAAATGAACGCTCATTTGAACATTGAATGAACATTCATTTACAAAACTGTATTGATTAACGAATAATGACGAATCAATGCAAATGACATGGAACGTGCAACGTGTTTGTAGCGAACATGCAGAATTTTTCTCAATCATGCGTTTCGTCAAAGATTATAGAATACACAAGACGTGTCACTCGTATAGTTTTGAATGGAGAAGTGTAACGGTCAATATGGCGAATGAAGCCCCGCCTACTAGTACAGGAGCCAATCAGCAATCGCTATAGACTGATGTTTCTCTGGTGGAGTTGCTCGAACCAGACAGTTTATGTGGTCAACAAGCACACTGGAATCTCAACATATACTTCACAGACAAGAAATATATCCACATAAAGCTTGAAATCTCTACTCTTAAATGAACCCACTAAGCTTAAAAACAAAAAGTTTTTTGGTTTTTTAATCTGTATGAAACGAACGCAAGGTACAGTCCATCCTGTCAAACGCACATCACATGACAGCAACTACTCAACACCCACAAACTTATAAACAAAGAGTTGCTGTCGTTTCGGGAGGAGATTTGACATCAAGACCAAGTTGTGATTTACCAAGTTGTCAAAGTATTATCCAGAGGATGATAATGTGTAGAACCACCATAAATGAGGTTGGTGTCGTGATCTTGATATTGTTTGATTCGAACGTTTAGAAACTAAACTTATGAGACGGTTGTTGCTTAATTGTATTGGTGATTCCAAATATGCAATGTAATCATAAGCTTGGCAAACAGTTTTGGAGAATTTAATGTTTCACCATTCAGACAGAATGTCCAAGCCTACTGCCCAAGAGGCATTTTAAAGATGGCCGCCGAGTGAAATGACTTGCCTTTAAGGGACTTTGGTTCCATGCAACTTCAAAAAAATCCGAAAAAGTGTTCACTTTATATCACACTAACATCTTTAATCAGTACTGTAATCTTAAAACTATCCATTTCCCACTAATATTTGAGCGCTGTTGACCAGTTTCTTAAACACTGCTGATTGGTCATTGTGTTCACGTGCTCAACAGAAATGACTATCACTGGTCGTGAAGGTCAATATTTAGCTGAAAATGGATGGTTTTAAAAGATTCAGTACAGAATGGTACCAAACTCAATACTTTGTTTTGACAATGCTAAACAGCTTACCAAGATAGTAGAGTCGGTGTGAATGAGGGCCAGACTCATCGTGCTTCTGAACGAACTGGAAGTCATGAGGCGCCTTGTTTATAACCATTCCAGAGTACATCCGGCTGTTGTGAATGATGTCACGCAAGCCATCCCATGAGTGCTTCTCCACGAAAAACTGAGATGGGACGTCTTCCATTTCCACAACCTCTGTGCTGTCTGAGATGTCATCGACTGCGGTCATTCTGACAGCTGCAAAACTGAGTGCAGGAGTCACCCGTTAGTCGAAAACACATTGATTTATAATACAATTGATAGCATCAGGAAAACTTTCGCATACCTTTTCCAACTACCTTCAGTTTCGTCTTCAAGTTTCACCCTTTTTCCTCTATACATTAACCAGCACACAACCCTCAACAAGATCTGGCAACCTGCAAGACAATAGGGGGGAAAACAGTGATCATTTACCAAACTGACACATTAATGTAACATGATAAATTATTTTAATTGAAAACCTTTCACATGAAATAAAAATTTTATTTGGTTAAAGCACGTCATATAATTTGATTAATTAAAACTCACAGCCTTAATTTAAGCAATTTTGAGATTGATTTTTCTCATTAATGCAATCAGCGCTGGGTTAATTACTTGAAAATTGTATTCTACTGAATAAAAATTACATGATGAAAATTATATTTACCAACATAATCTGTTATATTACACATTTTAGGTAATAAAATATGTTTTGTTACAACTTTTATTTAATTTATGTTTAAAAACTGCTTATTTTATTGACCTAAACTCCCAAAGTGGCATCCAAAATTAAATAAAGTTACTAATGTAATAAGCATTACAAAATGAAAATAATTATGAAATAAATAATAATTAAAAGTTAACTGAGAACTATTAACACGCTAATGCACTTTTATTTATAGACTTGATTAACTGATTCAAAATTTAATAGGCAATTTTAAAAGATTCTGAAGAGAAACAGAAATGCTAATACAAAATAACAATGCACATTGTAGTGCATTTCAAACACAGAAGCCATCTAAAAACAGCGATACATTGTTGACTGAGTGATAATTCAATTCATTAAAATGTGTTTGATTAGATAAGCCATTGGGCAATGCTGAGAAATACTGTGAGAGAAAATATCTTTGTAAATACAGTTATTTGTGTAAATCCACCTTTCCCTCCAAAAACAAAAACAACAACCAAAAACATAACATGCAGAATGTAAAAAGCACTAGTCGAGATCGACAGTTGCTTCTCTAGCCAATCAGACAAAGCGGGAGTTGACGTCACTCCAATGCAACTTGTGTCTGCTCAGTGTGGTAGGCGGAGATGCATTTGTTTCCAGGAGTTTCAGATAATATAGACAATATACTACAATAAAAATATATAGATAACAAACAGAATTTAGGGGTCTGTTCTTCGTATGTGGATTACTCAATTAGCTGGATTTAGTTATTGACGATTTGACAAGATCCAAGATTGTTTCATTCTTCAAAACTCAACCGAGAGGAGTTGTCATAGCAACAGTTCTGGTAGCTCAAACCTGCTTGGGAGCAGGCTTATTTCATTTGAACAGGATTAGATCGGCTCATTTCAAGCAAAGGTAATACTGAAAATATGTACCGAATGCTGATATTTTCTTATAGTAGTAACCTATAGGTTATATACACCTGGGGGAAAAAAGTAAAATAGTTAAAAAGTTCATATATACACATTTATAATTTATATTAATTAATAATATTTAATATTAAATAAATAATAATATTTATGTTTAAATACATACAAGTTTAAATATATATATAAATAAAACTTAAATACAATTACAAAAACGGGGTGGTCCTCCCCAAGGCAATCAAAGAAAACATTTATTAATATGGATTTTTTTTAGATACAAACGCGTACTATTTAAAGGTACTGATCCAGCTTTAGTACAATTTCTGTAGGATAATAGACATGCACAATATTTAACTGTTTTTTGTTTGTTTTTTATTAAGGAATAATAATTTATGCAGTCATGCACATGTTTTGACATTTAATATGACGATGATTTGATGCTTTGCAAAAGTTGCAGACATCTTTCCCAATATCAAATGCTTTTTGATGCAAAATTAATTTTAATTCCTTATGCCGATTAAGAAACTGAAATAGGCCTAGGCTACTATAGTAAAGACAATCCGATCTAAAATGTAAAACTAATTAAATTGCTAAAACTCTTGACACATGAAAGTGTAAAGCCTGCAGCCCACAACAGATGTGTAAAGTTATTGCGTATCATATTTAACAAACCATTTACTATGAATTTAATATAATTTTGCTCACATGGATACTTAAATATTAATCAGATAATGTCATTACGCTGCTGTGCCGTCAGCCAATCGTTGGATTGCTGATCATGATTTTGAGGATAGATAGATCTGTCCTTCACAACGTGCAGAGGTCTCAGATCAGTTCATCCAGACATTTTAATCTGATTCGCGAACTTGTTTGAAGAACCAAATTAGCCAGAGATCAGTGATCAAGACTAAAAGATCCAGGATCTGTTAAATCATCTTAGATCATTTAAGCGAGGTACGAAGAACGGACCCCAGGTTTCAGTTTTGTGCAATATAAATCTAAACACATTTTCATTTTTGATTCATGCTCATTATCTTTGGACACGCGACCTCATTGTTTCTTATTCTGCTTTTTGTTTTCACTTTTGCCTGTTATAATTTTACACACAATGTCAATTTTTTTTTAATTTATGCTTATTATTTTTCAATCCACGACCGCAATACATTTGGTGGGATTTTGATCCCATAGAAGAAGTCCAGCTCTATTTTTCCAAGCTGACTGTTTTGCCAAAGCACTGACTAAACTATTTCTTTTGCCAGGAAATACGTCATGTCCTCTTTAATAATATAACGTTTATTTTACAACAAGCAAAACCTACACAGACAAGAGTCGTCAAAACAAAATGGAAACTGAAAGTTTTTGTGCTCATTTAAATAGTTTCAAAGAAGTGAACCTGCTTCATAAATAAGGTCAAAACACACTTTAACCTCGCTTATAATACACTCAAAAAATAGTCAAACACCCTACTTAAAATTAGCTGAAACAACAACATTCTGGAGATTTTGGGGGAAAAATTAATTGTTTTATGTTCAATCCACTTAAATTTGTTAAGTTAACCTAATCAATTTGTGTTAGGACGACATGAACAAATTGTGTGGAACCGAGCATTTTATTTTACAGTGACTCACTTAAAATACACTGTAAGCTCTGGTACTATTCAGAAATACACTGAATGATGACTAAAGAAATATATGAGAACCAGATAAGTATATTTAGCTCTACTTATTCAAATTAAAACCAACAACAATCACAGAATAATCAATTAAATATAAACCCAGTGAGAATGTAAATCTCAGTTTCGGTTGCTTTTTTAGACTATAGGAATCACAAACACATTCTGAAACCAAACAGGTGTTTTTTTTTCAGCTTTAGTTATCATGGACAAGTCTTCCCTAATTCAATTTGCTTGTCATACAGTAATAAGTGTGTAATTACAAAAGTCTGCAATAGACCTTATTTGGCCATCATAAGCATCCAAAAATTTGATTCTTTTGTTCATAAATTGAACGTAACATTAAAATAAACAACTGGTAAAAGTAAACATTTCCAATCGCCATTGTTGATGTCTAGATTAGGGTTGGGTATCGTTAGAATTTTATGGATTCTGATTCCAATTTCGATTCCGTTTATCGATTTCAATTCTTATTGATTCCTAGTTTCAATTCCATTGTAAAAAAAATAAATAAATAAAAAATAAAAGTCATTTAGGCCCTGTTCACAAGGGAATTCAGGTTCATTTTCATCGATCTGATCACAAATGGACAAACACTTTACAATATTAATGCTACTTAATGCATTTACTAAAACAAACAAACAATGAATGCTACATTTATTAAAGTATTTGTTCTTGTTAGTTAACCTTAATTAATGGAAATACAGTTGTTCATTAGTTCATCATGTTAACTCATGGTGCAGTAACTAATGTTGACAAGCATGAATTTGGATTTGGATTTTAGCGAAAAATGCATTGTAATGATTTTTATTTTAAGCCAAAAATCATTTAGAATATTAAGTAAAGATCATGTTTAGGCCTGTCACGATACCTATTTTTGGTTGTACGATATATTGCACCAAAATATATTGCGATAAACGATATTATTGTCATTTTAAGACCATTTTATGCCACTCATTATATAATGCCAGAATGACAATATAATATCACAATGCAAGTACACTCTTTCAAAAAACACACAATATTTTATTCTTAAAAATATTTAATTTAATTATAGTCATTTTAACAATTCAATAATTAGGCATTGAAATCAGAATGTGAAAACGCATATCCTAAATGAATAATAATTAGTGTTAACAAAAAAGCGCAAGGTCAAAAGTAATATATCTGCTACCAGATCTATTTTCAGTTGTCAGACATCCACATGAAAATATACTATCGTAATTTATAGTAAACACTATAGTGTATTTAACCATACTGACAACTCCAGTAGAGGTAGAGATGTTGCACAATCAGTTAAAATGTTGCTAGAATTGTTTTTATGTATGGGCGATATATATTGCGTCACTAAAAATAATTGAATTGATGTCCATGTGTTGTGCGATAAGTCGATATATTGATTATTGTGACAGGCCTAATCATGTTCCATGACCTTTTGTATATTTCCTTTTGTAAATAATACCAAAACTTTATAAACTATCAATACATATGACTAAGAACTTAATTTGCACAAATATAAAGGTGATTTTCTCAGAATTTCGATTTATTGTTCATACCCTCAGATTCAATTTTTCAAACAGTTGCATCACAGCCAAAAATCCTGCCATCAAACAACAGCCATATAACAATGGAAAGTTATTTATTCAGCTTTCAGATTATGTATAAATGTCAATTTCCCTCAAAAGATGTACCTTAAGGACTGGTTTTGTGGTCCAGAGTAACATATATGAAAAAAAAATAGCAAAACATAAACTTTGTGCCCACCTAAATTATCCAAAAATGAGTACGTTAATCCAAAAAAATGTCTGTTTAATACTCTTTCAATCATTAAAGTCAGGTTCGAACTGTTGATTCAGATCAGATTATTTGTGTATCATATTGGAGTATGTAAATCACTGACTGTTCACATTGAATGGTTAAAAAAATAGTATTTCACATGTTTGTTTTGTCGTTCATACTTGCTAAAATTATTTGGATTCACATTTAACTTTATTGAAGGCTTTAATTAACATTAGAAAAAACATATATGAGCAATTCCAGCATTATGGATGTGACATTTGCAGTAAAAACTCATAACATAAATTCACATAGAAAGTTTATGTTAACATTATAATGAAACATCGGTTTATATTTTCCAGAACAACTGACCACAGAGTTGTGGGAGCAGAAAATATCAATCTGTAAACATGCTTTGTACTTTAAATGAGTTAAAAAAACATGCGTTACGGATGTGACCAAAAAAGTTTGCGAGATTACAGTACACAACATACTTTGTAAAAATTCTGTAAATTTAACTGCACAACCCAAAAGAAATAATGATAATCAAAAAGATAAGGGTTGGCTCTTTGTAGAACAAACATGATTGATTTTATTTTATTTAATATTTTTGCATTTTTAAGGAAAAAGTGTCGTTATGGATGTGACGTCTCTCTGTTATGGATGTGACAGATGTGAAACTACCATTTGTGTGACTTCGGTCAATCAAATATAATAGTTTGAAAACATTGACAGATACATTTTTTAGTATTTCTAAAGTATTTTAAAATACTTGCTTACACTAAAAAACTTGGAAATAGTTTCCGTATTTTGGTGAAAACGTAACTTTTTTTAATGGCAATGTTGACATTTGCATGGAATTGCTCATATGTTTATGTTCTGAACATGCAGTTTTTAATTGATTGAGGTAAAATTGGTTTTATATTCGCACCTTCGTTCAATGACAAATTGTGACATGCTCTCTATATTTTTTACCATGGTACTTTGAATATTCGGTCTGAAATCACATGCAAGTATGACTTCAAAACAACATTAACACCATTTATTTGACTGAACAATGTTAAAAGTCATTGGCTGTTAATATTCACTATTTAGAATTAGCAAAGAACACTTTACTGAAAATATATTATTAATGAGAAATTCCTAATGTGTGAATATATAACAAACTTTAGCTCAATTAATAGGGGTAGTGAACTTCTTTTTTTTTTTTCTTTTCTTTAAGTTAAGATCTTTTTTTTATTTATTTTTTATTGTGTTTTAGCTATACAAACATATTAACCATAACAATGGATGACATCCAGTACAATAACGACAAGTGAAATTAATAGTAGTAATAGAAAATAATAAAATAAGATAATAATAAATAAATAAATAAAAATACAGAGGCAAATTATCAAATTAAATAATATTTACAAAGTCCTTATAAACTTTCACAATTTTAACACTTTTTTTGCTGTAAACATTTTGTAAAGTAGTAGGGGTAGTGAACTTCTATACGTTATCAGAGGCGTTCGGAACGTATCTTTGACGGCCAAAAATACCGACGACACCCCTATGACACCCAAAACGACGGTCACTCACTCACCCATTCATGCGTTAGCTGCATTAGCAAAGCCGTCATTACCGGCTAACACACAATGAAAACGAACTGACGTGTTTTAAACCGATTTGTATGTTATTTATACAAGATATCATCTTATGTTTTTAGATAACCAGTCAGAATCAGCTGAGTTGCCAATGACGTTTGACCGGTTAGATGTGTGTGCTTTGTATATGCTAACAGCTAGCCGAGCTGCTATCAAATCTAGATGACGGGAAGTAAAGTCAATCATAAAATGACATATTTTATATGTACCTATCAACGCTTAAGGACCATTGCTTTCTACGTACATAATACGTATCACATTGATTCATGAGATTGGTATTATTATTAATAACAATACTAATAATAATCTGTGGCGATATTATCATGTTAGCACATTATCTCCATGCGTTTTCCAGCCCGATCTACTGAGCTTTATCATGTCAAACACTGAGACACCTTGATCAGCTCATCATCACATTATTTGACATGTTGATCGGAGTGTGCGGATGATTGTCAGAGATCATCAGCTGATTTCGGGTCAGCTCGGCCTCTGTTGACGGGCCGCTCATAGCAAAGCGCATTGTTATGAACATTCATCACTCCAACCCATGATCGCTCAACACCACACGCGGGTACTTACAGGTAGACCCTCAAAGAAAACTCTCATCTGTGGCCTGTTGGTTTCCTAAACGTGTTTGCTGGTAAAAACAGTATCCATAAGCGCGAGAACAGCACAAAGCGACAGTCATGAGTGCTGATGAAAACCAACCGAACATCATCAGGCACCGGAAGCGCGGACTAACTCCTACTTCCCCCTTCCGCTGTCTAGCTGCAAGTCGCTCAAAAGCGGAGAAGGTATTGTCTATTATTTAAAAATTGGCAAAGGAAGCATTGAATAGTAATAAGTTATATATTGTGGTTCTCTTAGGAGAAGGTGAAATTAAATCTATTATTAAAGAAAATATTAAGAAAGAATGGCAAGGAATTTGGGATAGAGATAAGAAGAGATGGCATCTATATAAAACTAAAAAAATAGTAGAGACAAAAAGAAATGTATATGGTAGGAACAGAAAGGAAGAAGTTATATTAACTAGACTGAGGCTTGGACACACTAGACTAAATTCAACTATGTCAATACTGGGAGTTAAAGAAAACGATTTGTGTGAACATTGTGGAGTCAGAGAAACCGTAGAACATGTTATGTTTGATTGCAGGAAATATATACAAGAGAGGAGGGAATTAATAGAATATTTAAATAATAATGGACATCAAGATAGAAACTTAGAATATATATTAGGGATAAATGTTAAAGGGTCACGAAACACCAAAACACATTTTTTGAGCTGTTGACAGTCATATATGTGTCCCACGCTGCTATAAACACTATTAGGACACATATATTGCACTGAAAAGTGAAAATTGGTTGTTTTTGCGTTATTTTGAGCAAATTCGTTCTTCCGGTTTGAAACGAATTTTTGAAGCTGCGTCACGTCCATGAGATACTTGGGTGTAAATCCAGCCGGAGAGTGGCTGTCTGTCTTTTCTAGGACGTTCTTACGTATCTGAGGGTGCAGTATTAATTCATGAGAAAGACATGCTTCAAATCAGCGCGCTCTATTGTGTATGACGTGAAACTTCATTAATATGCATGATAGCTCCGGAGACTGTTTACCAGTTTACAGCGTTCAGACGGCAGAGAGACGCCACGTTGTGTTGCCAAAACAAGTGAAAGTACAAGAATTTCAAGACAAGAGTCGTAGGTGTTATTAGTGTGTTGCAACGAAGGTTTTGTTTTCATTTTCCCTCTATGAGAGAGCAGCTGGACTCACGTGTGGATTACAGTGCACGCGACAGAAACGCGTTAGTAAGGAACATTTTTACCCGAGAGCTTTTCACATCTGGAAATGGTAAAATCCGTATTTGCCACTCGTCTACTTTTAATAAAAAGACACAGCTCCAGTTTGATTGTCTGTCTACAGATTTGGTAAGTGTTTGCAGTGGACTGCCCTTTGTTTAAATGCTGCTCTCTGAGTGTAAACATGTAAACACAAACTATTCCCGTCGTGCAGGATTTTCGCTGCAATTTGTGACAGGATAGTCTATACACACACGGCTTTCTGACGCTACCTACCGAGTACATAAGTTACAGAGAAATGCGGAGGACTTTTTTCTCTTATTCGCCGTATCAAATCAGCCTCTGTGTGTTTGTTTTTCCTGTCAAACTTAGCGCGTGCCCAAATGTTAACTCCCTTCTATGCAAAATCTTATCCTCTTTCCCTCCCCCGACACTCCCACACTCCCAGAGCTGGACACGCCCAACTTTCCTGACTTTTTTCAAAACAGAGGTGTGAAAACACCCTGCTGAGACAGGGGGTTTCGTGGCCCTAGGGATAGTTTAGGGTAGCCTATAGGGCAGGGGTCACCAATCACGGTCCTGGAGGGCTGGTGTCCCTGCAGGGTTTAGTTCCAACTTGCCTTAACACACCTACCTGGGTGTTTCAAGTATACCTAGTAAGACCTTGATAAGCTTGTTCAGGTGTGTTTGATTAGGGTTGGAGCTAAAATCTGCAGGACACCGGCCCTCCAGGAACAAGTTTGGTGACCCCTGCTATAGGGTATTAATACAATATCACAGGACAAAGCGAAAGAATATAATAAATGGTTTAAATTAAAATACATTAAAGGGGCGCAGTGGGTAGCATGTTCGCCTCACAGCAAGAAGGTCGCTGGTTCGAGCCTTGGCTGGGTCAGTTGGCATTTCTGTGTGGAGTTTGTATGTTCTTCTCGTGTTCACGTGGGTTTCCTCCGGGTGCTCCGGTTTCCCCCACAAGTGCAAAGACATGGTACAGGTGAATTGGCTATGACTGTAGTGTGAATGGGTGTGTATGGGTGTTTCCCAGTGATGGGATGTGGCTGGAAGGGCATCCGCTGCGTAAAAACATATGCTGGATAAGTTGGCGGTTCATTCCGCTGTGGCGACCTCAGATTAATAAAGGGGCTAAGCTGAAAAGAAAATGAATGAATGAATATATTAAAGGACCCGGAGGGACTAAGTCTGGAAGGAGCTGAACACGCAGGACCAGCTGACAGCTGAGTCCTGATGGAGAAATTTAGGGAAGCACAATGGTATATATATGAACTGTAGGTGGCGGCATGTGCATTTGACACCAGCCTGCCAGTAAAATAAAAGAAGAAGAAGTCTATTATTTAATGTCATAGATATATACACTAGATGTCGCCTACCTTGCTATTGTCTATTAGAACGAATGCGTCAATAGAGCCGCCATTTTAGTACAGGGTAGCGCTCCTTTGAAATGAATGCGGGACCAAGGTGAAGTGGAGGACTGTGGCCATCCAAAGCCAGAGAAATACACATATACACATATATCTATGATCGGGAGTTTTCCCCGGTGGTCAGTATGCAAATATTTTTTTCAATTACGAAATATTATAATTTTACATCACTTTTACACATTGATGGATGTGACCGCACGGGCATTCCTGACAAAAAGTGAGTGTTTGTGTGCATGGAAATGCATTACCCTCCTTCCCTGTTTAATTTGATCTAATCTGTGTCCTGAAACACACCCCCTCTCCTGCTTTCACTTCTCATTCTGACTGAGGGAGCGATTCGTTTGTGAATGAATCTCCGTTATGAACGACTCGTTCACTTAGCCGACAATAATACAAGTTTCTAGCACGGCAGCATCTTCTTGTCATATTTCATAACATAGTTTGCTTATTTTATTCAACAAAACTAGCATAAGTCTAGAATTTAGTGCGAGTTGGTGCTACTGTGCCTTATGGTGAATGCAGCAAGACTGTATTATCATCAGTAACATTACTTGTTAAGCACAAAAGTTCATAACATACAAAAACATAAAAAACTAAATCTTACCTATGAAATGTTCTGCCTTTGTGCTTTGTTTTCTTTGTTTGCTCGTTACTACAACGCAAACACAGCGCTAAAGTCCAGCATCTTCACATTGGCACACTGTCTTGACTAGTGCGGTTGAATGACGTTTGTCCTAGAAGCACTGCACCAATGTGGCGGCGCTATTGACGCATGCTCAGGGTCCCTATGCGATATCTAGTGTATATATCTATGATTTAATGTAGGCTAAATTTCATATTCACATATTTCATAATCAACATTTTTTATTTAAATTAAAAGGTGTTTTGAGTTTATTGAGTGATCAACAAACTTAAAAGCAGTAAGAACAAAGACTTCGATGAAATGACTGAAAACCCCTGGATCGTTGTTGTTTGATAACATTTAGTGGTGGAAAGAGTACTAAAAAAATCATACTTAGGTAAAAGTACCTTGCCTAAAAATGTAGTGCAAGTAGAGTAAAAGTATCTGTTGTAAAATTTACTCAAAGTATGAGTAAAAATACCTTTAATAAGTACTCAAGTGTAGTATTACGCTGTGAAAAGCCGATGTGTTTACATGTGATTTGTGGATGTGTGTAAACGTAATATTCTGTAGTGCATTTAGTTATTGCCCAGCAGGCACACAACGTCATAAGACGTTAATATTAGGTTAGATTTAGGTTGTGACGTCAGGTGACCAAAATTCAATGTCTAGCAAGTGTCTAAAGACAACATTATTTTGATGTCCAATAACGACGCTAAATGACGTTTATTTTTGGTTGATTTTAGGTTGTGTTAGAAAGAGACCAAAATCCAACATCGAGCCAACATCTTAAACCAACGTCATATATGACGTGAAATACTGACATTTATTCGTCAGGTATGGCAACCAAAATGCAAAGTATGATAGACGACATAGTGGTAACGTCCACACAACGTCAAGCTGTAACATAATTAGACGTTGATATTTAGTTGATTTTAGGTTGGACGTTGGACATTGACTTCGGCCAGACGTTGAGTTCTGACGTCAACCCGATTTTCATTTCCAAACAAAATGTAACATCCCCACGACATTGGGGTACAATGTCAATCTGCTGTCATCTAAACGTCCTGTGCCTGCTGGGTGTTTAAGGCCCTTTTAGTCATCATATAGTAATCATCCGTCATCTTCTCATCAGTGACATGCATCTAAACAGTCTCTGGGTCAATGCATGTAAAGATTTTGGACATCTTCTTGGACACTTTTAATGCTTCTAAACAGTTTGCTGCAATTATAAATCGCCCGTGTCTTGAGGTAGTTCGTTATGATGTGATTTACCTTTTATATGCAATTTTGATTGGACAGGAATTACAGGACTGAATATCTTATCCCCATAGACAAGAAAAAATAAAGTAGTGACTGCAGGTTAAAGAAAAATAGTGGAGTAAAAGTACCAATACTGCACTAAAAATGTACTGAAGGGAAAGTAAAAGCACACATTTTTAAAACGACTTGGTAAATTACGATTTCTGAGAAAAACTACTTAATTACAGTCATTTGAGTATTTGTAATTAGTTACTTTACACCACTGATGACATTTTTGGTTCATGTATTTCAAGCATTCAATAAAATATTTTTATTATATTTTTTCTATTATGTTTTTTAATATCTATTATTTAATTTATTCGTTTACATATTAACATATAATATTTCACCACATAAAAATCGTTTAAAGATTATCAACATTAAACAATGTTTCTGACCAAATTTCTCAAAAATCTGTACTGTACTTGGGAAATAAATGTTACCAATTAAATTGATTAAAAGTAATAAAAAAAAATAAGTTTTTGTTGTGGCAATTCCATTACTTCATGTTCAGTATTTTTCACAACCATATTTCTCATATTCCACATTGTCGATGTTATAATAAAGTTATAATAAATAAATAACTATAATAATAATAATACATATAGACATTTTTATCATCAGTGTAAACTATGTCGTATAGTACCAGATTTGCTGTTTAGTAGAAATCAAAATTCACTTTAAATCTGGATTTTATCAACTTAAATTTATTAAATTTATGAATAAAACATTTATCAACAAATGTCTCACAAAGTCCTTTGTATTTTTAAATGGCCAAAAAGTAATGAATAGAAAAGATTTTGTATCCTATGGTATTACAATAAAAAGTGAATAAAAAGTAGCCAATATTGATTAAACCATACTAATATAATAATAATAATAATAATAATAATAATAATAATAATAATAATAATAATAATAAAAATAATAGTGATTAATTATAATTAAATTTGCAATTCTGACATTTGTATATATACAAATATATATACAACGGTACTGTCTGGTTCTTGAATCTGATTGGTTGATAGCCGTGCGATGTTCTGCAAATAACAGCACTCGCCCAGCCTCTTCACCCTTCACCCTTGTGTGTAACTCCACCCACATACAGCGACAAGCAGAGGACACTCTACAGTTTGACAAATATTGCAGCTGTTGAACAACATAATGTACTTTTGAGTCTTTAGTTTGTTAGTTTATTTTATTTTTAAGGATAGTGCCTATTTTAAATATTTATAATTTCGGAGAGACAGGCATAGCTAAGACGGTTGACATTGTCCATCCACATGATGACGACAGAGACTGCATAATAAGCCCTTAGAGAAGAAAACAGCGTAATTTTTAACTACAGCTGATATACCAGTGCCGATATACAACCACATCACACTGGTACTCGTGTGATATTATTGCTCATATACATGGAGTGCAGAATTATTAGGCAAGTTGTATTTTTGAGGATTAATTTTATTTTTGAACAACTACCATGTTCTCAATGAACCCAAAAAACTCATTAATATCAAAGCTGAATATTTTTGGAAGTAGTTTTTAGTTTGTTTTTAGTTTTAGCTATTTTAGGAGGATATCTGTGTGTGCAGGTGACTATTACTGTGCATAATTATTAGGCAACTTAACAAAAAACAAATAAATACCCATTTCAATTATTTATTTTCACCAGTGAAACCAATATAACATCTCAACATTCACAAATATACATTTCTGACATTCAAAACAAAAACAAATCAGTGACCAATATAGCCACCTTTCTTTGCAAGGACACTCAAAAGCCTGCCATCCATGGTGAACAGATCAAAACACTGACAGAATCCATCAACATTGCTTGCAGCAGCAACTACAGCCTCCCAGACACTGTTCAGAGAGGTGTACTGTTTTCCCTCCTTGTAAATCTCAATTTGATGTTGGACCACAGGTTCTCTATGGAGTTCAGATCAGGTGAACAAGGAGGTCATGTCAATTGTTTTTCTTCTTTTAGACACTTTCCTGCCAGCCACGCTGTGGAGTACTTGGACGCGTGTGATGGAGCATTGTCCTGCATGAAAATCATGTTTTTCTTGAAGGATGCAGACTTCTTCCTGTACCACTGCTTGAAGGTGTCTTCCAGAAACTGGCAGTAGGACTGGGAGTTGAGCTTGACTCCATCCTCAACCCGAAAAGGCCCCACAAGCTAATCTTTGATGATACCAGCCCAAACCAGTACTCCACCTCCACCTCCAGCTTGCTGGCGTCTGAGTCGGACTGGAGCTCTCTGCCCTTTACCGATCCAGCCACGGGCCCATCAAGATTCACTCTCATTTCATCAGTCCATAAAACCTTAGAAAAATCAGTCTTGAGATATTTCTTGGCCCAGTCTTGGCGTTTCAGCTTGTGTGTCTTGTTCAGTGGTGGTCGTTTTTCAGCCTTTCTTACCTTGGCCATGTCTCTGAGTATTGCACACCTTGTGCTTTTGGGCACTCCAGTGATGTTGCAGCTCTGAATATGGCAAAACTGGTGGCAAGTGGCATCTTGGCAGCTGCACGCTTGACTTTTCTCAGTTCATGGTTCAGTTCTCAGTTTATTTTGCACCTTGGTTTTTCCACACGCTTCTTGACTATTTTGAATGACTATTTTGAATGAAACGCTTGATTGTTGGATGATCACGCTTCAGAAGCTTGGCAATTTTAAGAGTGCTGCATCCCTCTGCAAGATATCTCACTATTTTTGTCTTTTCGGAGCCTGTCAAGTCCTTCTTTTGACCCATTTTGCCAAAGGAAAGGAAGTTGCCTAATAATTATGCACACCTGATATAGGGTGTTGATGTCATTAGACCACACCCCTTCTCATTACAGAGATGCACATCACCTAATATGCTTAATTGGTAGTAGGCTCTCGAGCCTATACAGCTTGGAGTAAGACAACATGCATAAAGAGGATGATGTGGTCAAAATACTCATTTGCCTAATAATTCTGCACTGCCTGTATATATAACAGCTTTTGCAACTTTACAACATATAATACAGCATATTACAATACATAAAATATTACATTCAGTCATTTGGCCTCTGTAAAATGAGTAAAATAATAACATTTATGAAATATATAAAAACTATATAATATATAAAGCTAACTATTAATAAGATTTTTATATAGCACATTTCTCATATTATAAATAGATAAAACTTATAAAACTTTTATTATATAAATTAAAAACATATATTAATATTAAATATTGAGATAATAAACTAGGTTGTGGTGCATTGGAAAAAACATCTGACTTTTTTTGGGGTTGTTGCTAAAAGAGATACAGCTGCGGTCAGAAGTTAAGGATAATTTTTTTTCTATTATTTATCAAGTTATGCATTAACTGTATTTTATTAACGTCTATGCCTACCTTAACCTTAAACCCAGCCATCACAGTAATGTAAAAACAATATGTATACCGAGTTTTATTCATATTATTTATTAAATTGCCCATTAAATTGTATTTTATCAATGCCTACCTCAACCCTAAGCCTAGCCCTCACAGTAATGTAAAAATATTAATTATTGTTGTACAGTGTCACAGAAATTATGCTATATTGATATGAGCTGTATCCCATAGACTTTACCGTTTTGAGGGGCTGGTAACTTGATTGGTTTAGTCCAGGGACCAAAAAATTGACACATAAACCGCCAACAGGTGGCAGTAAGTCCCTGTTATATTTAGTCATTCATCAGGTTATTTATAAAGACATTTTTTCCCCTTAAATTATAGGGTTAATTCTAAGTTCATTCTAATAATAGGCTCCTAAGATGTGTGTCAGGTTCACAACTTTAAGATATTATAGGGCTGCAACCACAAAATACATTATTTATTTATTCATAAAGATCATCTCCTGCTCTGTGTTATTATAAAATATAATGTTACCATCAAGGTTTAACTTTGGTTCGAGAAGTGGGAGGACACAAAATGGGGAAAATGTTTTTGTATTGAATTCCATTTCCTGAATTTACAGTTAAAGTCAAAATGATTAGCCCTCCTGTCAAATTTGTATTCTTTTAAAGAGATTTCTGAAGTGCTGTTTAACAGAGACAAGATTTTTTTGCAACACATTTAAAAACAATAATTTGACTAATTTCTAATAACAGTTTGCTTTGTCTTTGCCATGATAACAGTACACTGTTAGCAATGCATTCATTATTTAATGCTTGAATAAATACTGAAAACAAGTAACAGCCGTTGTTTAAATGGCTTTTAATTATCGCTTAATAATCAACTTTTGATATATACAGTTGAAGTCAGAATTATTAGCCGCCCTTTGAATTTTCTTTTCTTTTTTAAATATTTCCCAAATTATGCTTAACAGAGAAGAACCTTTTTCACAGTATGTCTGATAATATTATTTCTTCTGGAGAAAGACTTATTTGTTTTATTTCGGCTAGAATGAAAGCAGTTTTTAATTTTTTAAGAACCATTTTAAGGTCAAAATTATTAACCCCTTTAAGCAATTTTTTTTTCGATAGTCTACAGAATAAACCATCGTTATACTTTAATAACTTGCCTAATTACCCTAACCTGCCTAGTTAACCTAATTAACCTAGTTAAGCCTTTAAATGTCACTTTAAGCTGTATAGAAGTGTCTTAAAAAATATCTAGTCAAATATTATTTACTGTCATCATGGCAAAGATAAAATAAATCAGTTATTAGAAATGAGTAATTAAAACTATTATGTTAGGAAATGTGTTAAAAAAATCTTCTCTCCGTTAAACAGAAATTGGGGAAAAAAATAAACAGGGGGGCTAATAAGTCTGACTTCAACTGTAACTGCTATGTGTAATTTAATTGATTGTTATAAATGAAATAATTTAAGTGTTATATTTTGAATTAGTGAAAGTGCCCACTCTATACGAGAGAGTGGCATAACAGTGTTTTGTCACGCTGTTGCTTTCACTTTGTAAACATGAAAAAACTTTCGGCTTTTATTTTAATTGAAATGAACAAAGGGAGCTGTACTGACACAGTTTTGTATACCGACACACTGTTTTGTATAATGTTCCAAAGAGCTCTGTTGCAGCACGTCAGTGGAAAATGAAACCGTATTCGTGGTGTCTGGTTAAATTTGGCACGAAATGGAACGGTTCAGCATAAAGAACTGTTCGACACGATAGTGAAAAATTGCTTTTTGTTAATCTCCCTTTGTACATGTCATCAGAAGGGGAAAGCCCAGCCTATTAGTAATGATCTCTACTCTAACATAGGATGTTAGTCTTGTTTTTGAATCTGCCACTATGCTGACACATAGGTGTTTGTAGCCCTGCCCCTTTTTAAAAAGAGCACAATCTCATTTGAATTTAAAGCATACAGTCAACAAAAATGCACAATTAGGATCAAAAGCCTAAAAGGGTCAGTTTCGAAGAGTTATAACACATTATTTGTGTGGTATTTTAAACTGAAACTTCACATACACATTCTAGGGACATTAGAGACTTATTTTACATCTTGTAAAAAAAGGCATAATAGGTCCCCTTTAATTAGGTAATTATGCGAGTTATTTTACATCTGTGGTTTGTTCTATAGCCAATCGGAAAAAAAAATAAGGTGGCTAATAATATTTATTGCAGCCACTGAAATAAAAAAATTAAGTTTGCCAGTGAAATACTGGATATCTTTTTGTTATACCTTTGTCAGTTAAAAAAAGGTAATTTATTTATTTAATCTTGATTTCATTGCATTTTATAAAACATTTATAAAACTTTTTTTTTCGTTTGAAAATGTTGTTAATTAATCTAATATAATAAAACTAATCTCTTTTTTTTGGTCATGCACCTCCATTGTTGTAGTTTGTTCTGCTAATATATATTTCTTTTATTATTTTGACCTCTGTAAATTAACTTAACTAAATTAAAATAATTCATTCATTCATTTTCCTTCAACTTAGTCCCTTTATTCACCAGGGGTCGCCACAGCGGAATGAACCGCCAACTTATCCAGCATATGTTTTACACAGCGGATGCCTTTCTACCTGAAACCCAGTACTGGGAAACATCCATACACACTCATTCACACACATACACTATGGCCAATTTAGTTTATTCAATTCACCCATAGCGCATGTCTTTGGACTGTAGGGGTAACCGGATAACCTGGAGGAAACCAACGCCAACACGGAGAGAACATGCAAACTCCACAGCAGAAACGCCAACTGACTCAGCCGGGACTCAGCGACCTTCTTGCTGTGAAGTAACAGTGCTTACCGCTGAGCCACCGTGTCGCCCCAAATTTAAATAATAGTAATAATAATTCATAATAATAAGGAACCCAATATCCAAGAACATGTTTTATTGTCAGATATAGACCTTGAAAATTGAGTCCTTATTCCAGCAAATTAATTTTTTCCCTTTCCTAAGATCAAAGTAGAGTGTATTGTGTGATACAGATTGTTAAATTAGATTAAATTCAATTAAACAGGTAGTTTTTGTTAAGCCACATTATTATTTACCTTTTTATTTGTTGGTATGTTTTTTTTTTTATATCTCATTGTATGTGTTTAAGTTGATACTATCTACGTTCATTTATTTATTTTCTTTTCGGCTTAGTCCCTTTATTAATCTGGGGTCGCCACAGCGGAATGAACCGCCAACTTATCCAGCACATGTTTTACGCAACAGATGCCCTTCCAGCCGCAACCCAACACTGGGAAACACTCATACACTCTTGCACACACTCACATACACTACGGCCAATTTAGCTTATTCAATTCACCTGTACCGCATGTCTTTGGACTGTGGGGGAAACCGGAGCACCCGGAGGAAACACGAACATGGGGAGAACATGCAAACTTCACACAGAAATGCCAACTGACCCAGCCGGTGCTCGAACCATTGACCTTTTTGCTGTGAGGCGATTGTGCTACCCACTGCACCACCATGCTGCCCTATACTATCTACACTGTTAATGATTTTTGTAAATGACACAGTATTTAACTGTAATATGAACTGTATTTTACTGTAGGACAGTTAAGTATGTTATTGTATTTAAAAGTTGCCTTGTGAAAATGCAGTAAAAATATCCATGCTTTTCTGTAAATACATACGCAGCCAGATAATTAATTAATAATTAATTTACATTAAGTTACTGTAGTGTCACGATTACTCGCAATCTAACCCTGGCAGATCGCTGGTAAACACGCAGATCGTTAAAGGACTACAAATTCACCGGTATATGGACTACAAGTTCCAGTCATGCACTTCAGTTACACACCTGGCCAAGATCCCCCTATGATTGCAAACAGACACAGCTGAAGCTGCAGTTACACAGACTATTTATTAGGGTTGGGCCGATAGACGATGTCATCGTCCATCGCCGATGGCTGATAAATTTCACGATGTTGAGCCGGCATCGTGATCCATCGCCCCGCCCCACATGGATATTGATATATAACTTATTATTTGTATGTCATCTTGATAGCAATAACGGTCTTTTCATGAGCTGTGTTATATTATAGCTGCTGTTTGCACGGATGACAGCATCGTGAGGTTTAAATACATTGTGAGGATTATACAGTACCTCTCACGCTTAAAATAAGTAGATTCAGTGGCAAACGCTGTTACCTGTAAACCCCGTCCCACAGACGTTACAGTGAATGGCTTTAGTTATTTTCATAGCGGACTTGAAGCCACTGGAAGTCTTTTCTCCACTCTTGGAAAAGTATAAATGGTGGATTAACATTCAGCACATGATCACTAATAAGATGTGCCATTATTAGTAACTTTAGGTGGTTTCTAAAACTAAATCTGTCAGTGTTATTTTCATTCTCTCATCTTCAGCGCGTCACATTTCCGCGGCTGTTGCTCCTGTCATGTGAAGGCAGAAGGCGTTGACTGAGTGATTGACAGCTGATATTAACCAATCCATTCGCGTTCAGTTCTAGCGCAGTGGTACCAATAGGAAGAGCACAAGGGCGGGGCAAGCATTGTAGGCTTTTGTACTTTAGCAAGTTCACATGACAACTGTTTTAATCTGTTCCTGAGCGCTGCGTTTGGTGTCTTTAGGTGCAAAGATGCATTCTGCATAAATGTCTCCTAAATCCGCGCATGCGCTGATGATTTTGCAGTGAAAACAGGTCGCACGGTAAAAATGTATGCACTAGCACAAATCCTTTCAAATACATATTTTTGGTCGCATAAAATATCAGGCGCAAGTGTGACCAAAACGGTCGAGCTCTAGCATCTTTACTTGTTATTATTTCCTCATAATAATAATAAAATATGGAAGTTATCATTAATCACAATACAAATTACAGTGAACTCCAAACGAACTCTCGTCTCGTCTCCGCCACCAGCTGTGGGGAAAAGCCATTATGACACAGATCACTCCGCCTGATCATGCCAGAGTCCCGCGGAAAAAAAGTGATTGACAGGTGGTAATTTGTGTATAACTTTATTTATTTATGGTTTGGTCATGGGTAAAGCAAAGACCATGTGGGTCAGGTAGTGAAAACGATACGCTACAATTATTAAATTCGTTATGAATTAATTGATATTTAACAACAAAGACCCCCACCCCGCCTACGACGATGATACCATCGTCCATCGCCGATGTTCACATTCGACATCGTACGATGCCAAATTTGTCAACATCGCCCAACCCTACTATTTATACACCTCTCAAACACACACATTGCTGAGTCTTGTTTTATTGATTGTTTACGATGCGGTTTCCTTGCCTTCCGTGTTTGAACCTTGCTTTGTTATGTTTGTTTTACGTTGTCTGCTGCTTGCCTTTTCACCATCTGCCTGTTTATTGACCTCGATTCTGGATTGCCCGTATACATCTGTTTGCTCCTGTGTTGACTATTGCTTGCCTGACCATTCTCTGCATAATAAACCCTGAATTTGGATCTGCACTTCTTTGTCAGCGTCCCACTTTACATTACATGTAAATTCTACAAGAAACTGTTAACAGTGTGTATTCTTAAAAAATAGAATTGTTTTGTCTCTTTTTTTTATTTTAACTGTAATTTGCCATAAAAGTAATAAACAATAAATAAATAAGAAACCCGATGGTCATTCATATAGGATCACACATTAATTTAACAATACCCGAGTGCTGTGATGTCCGTGTCGAGGCATCACTGGCCTAGAAAACACCATCTCACAGCTCTCCGTTCGAACAAGAAGATTTGTGGGAGAAGACGCAGAGAGGCCAACGTTCACTGTGAAAGAGCTGCAGAATTCAATAGCAAATAGCAGAGTAAAGGTGACCCACTCGACCAAATGAAGAGCTGTGAAAAAGCCGGCTACGAGAGCCTGGCACAAACATGCCATTACTCAAAAAGTGGCATGCAAATTTCCCAAGAAAACAGTGATTTATTTCAGCGTGGGAAACGATTTTGTGGATGGTTAAGACCAAGATAGATCCTTTTACTTCAGAGACAAAGCGTGTGCAATCACGCTTGCAGCCCAGTGCCTATAAAGCTGTGCAGTAATGTGCTGATAACATCATTCCATCCACTGGTTAATGACTGGACTTACTTTTTCTCTTTTTAAAACAGAAGCAAAATATTGAGAAATGCTGCAAGAGGAAAAATAAATGCTGCTTAGAACTGAAGCAGAAAGAAGACTCCAAATGAAAATGAACACAGGAGCAAAACCAAAACAAACTGGTGAATATTAGTGCATAATCTGAATTGTTCTCTCACTAACCTTATAAATGTGTCATATAATGGAAATCTGGACATACCAAGGTATCCGATTGTTAAGTGTGACGTCACGCGAAGGGGGCTTCCGGGTCCAAGCGCTCTATGAAACTGAATGAGGAGACTCATTCATTCATTCATTTTCTTGTCAGCTTTGTCCCTTGCGGGGTCGCCACAGTGGAATGAACCACCAACTTATCCAGCACGATTTTACGCAGCGGATGCCCTTCCAGCCGCAACCCATCTCTGGAAATTTCCACACACACACATTCACACTCATACACTACGGACAATTTAGCTTACCCAATTCACCTGTACTGCATGTCTTTGGACTGTGGGGGAAACCGGAGCACCCGGAGGAAACCCACGAGAACGCAGGGAGAACATGCAAACTCCACACAGAAACGCCAACTGACCCAGCCAAGCCGAGGTTAGAACCTGCGACCCAGCAACGTTCTTGCTGTGAGGCAACAGCACTACCTACTGCGCCACTGCGTTGCCATGAGGAGACTCATCAAATGCTAATAATAAACGTTTACAAAGTGATGTAATACTTTCGAAAATCACGATCGCAATATATATGTCCATGCCTAATATCTGATGGCCAGAAAGTGATTCATTTTTTTATAAATGTTAAAATTTTGGTATTTGTGATGCAGCAAGCCCAGTGATTGTTGTGTACACTATGACTTTATATAAAAATCACTTTAATGTGTGGTATGAATAAAAAGTGATCATAAACGAATATTTTGGCAATTCAAATGAGTGGTGGCTTGGACCCGGAAACAGTATTACATACGTCATCAACACGTCACCACTTAACAAGCGGATAGTTGTATATTTCAGTACATGGAAAGACATACCATGACCATCAACACCATTGTTTCTTTCTTTTTATATGAATCTAATTTGTGCAAAAGATCACACAAAAATAGGTGAATCAGAACAAAACCACCCACTTTAAATGTTGTCACTCGATTGTATGGGCTTTATCAGTGGTTATCAGCTGATAGATATGGGCCAGTAGGCAAAGACTATAGAATACACAAGACATGTCACTCGTATACTTTTGAATGGGGAAAAGTGTAACAGTCAATATGGCGAAAGAAGCCCCGCCCTCTAGTACAGGAGTCAATCAGCGATCGCTATATGGTGAATAAAACCCGCCTTCTAGTACATAAGCCAATCAGCGATCGTTGTAGAAGGACAATTCTCCGGGGGAGGGGCTTGGACAAGACATGAGTTTCTGCAGATTTTGTGTGATACGAACATTCAGAAATGAAACTAAATAGACAGTTGTTGTTTAATTTTATTGGTTATTCATATGTAATGTAATCGTAATCTTGGCAAGTAGGTTTGGAGAATTTGATGTTTCCCCATTCAAACAGAATCCTCGAGGATACTGCCTGTGAGACGTTTTAAAGATGGCCGCCGAGTGAAATGACTTGCCTTAAAGGGACTTTGCAGTAGGAGCCTACCAGTAGGGGCAGAAGGCCCATATCTATCAGCTGATAACGCCCATTCAATCGAGTGATAACATTCGAATCGGCTGAAAAAGCACAGACTGATAGGTAGCACTCTGGATCAGTGTTTTATTGGCCACAAAGATTCCTAGTGAGATAACAACAATAATACAAATGTTTCTTTACGTTCAAAGTTTAACACAGCTTTTATTATATTTAAAGGTCCTGTGAAGTGCCTTGAAATGTGCATTTTTATTCGATGTTTGATGTAATCTCAACCAAAACATGAACAGAGGGTGGGACATAGTGTAGCGCCTCCCCTTAAAAAAAAAAAAAACAGCCAATAGCGTTTTGTTTTATCATCTAGTGCATAAATTGAAAAGCAAATGAGAAGCGTCTTGAAGGAGGCGGGTCATGTCAGACATTCATTCATTCATTTTCTTCTCGGCTTAGTCCCCTTATTAATCTGGGGTCGCCACAGCGGATTGAACCGCCAATTTATCCAGCATATGTTTTACGCAGCGGATGCCCTTCCAGTCTCAACCCATCACTGGGAAACACCTATACACTCTCACTCACAGACATACATACTCTACGGACAATTTTAGCTTACCCAGTTCACCTATAGCACATGTCTTTGGACTTGTGGGGGAAACCGGAGCATCCGGAGGAAACCCACTGCGCCACCGCGTCGCCTCATGTCAGACACTAGAGAGTATTTGATTGTTTATGATTTCATAAAAAACTTTATATGTTTATATTGGTTTTATATCCTCTAAACGTGTATTTTGTCACTGTTTTGGACCACACTAGCTTATAGATGTCTTGACAAGCTAACAACACTGATACAAACATCTAAAAAACTTTATTTTCATTTCATGGCTCTGCTGAAAAAACTAGCATATGCTGGTAAGGTATGTTTTGATGCTGGTATGCTGGTCTTTCTGGTCTCAATGCTGGTCAGAACCAGCACTCAGGCCAGCAAGACCAGCACTGAAAACAGCAAGACCAGCATAGAGACCAGCAAAACCAGCATCGAGACCAGCAATACCAGCATTGAAACCAGAAAGACCAGCATACCAGCATCAAAACATACCTTACCAGCATATGCTGGTTTTTTCAGCAGGGGGGACTTTTAATATTTATGGGGACTTTTATTTTGAAAACGGGACACATATTTAATTTGTAAGGAACCATTTGCTGCATCTTAATTCACATATACTATGTCCTAAAAGTAATTTGTTTTGTGAAGAAAAGGTATATAGTTTTCTGTGTGTAACAGATGAGTATGTAAGGGAGAAACTACTTCCTTATAACCCTGCTGAAAAAAACAGCTTAAACCAGCCTAAGCTGGTTGGCTGGTTTTAGCTGGTTGACCAGTCTGGTTTTAGAGGGTTTTTGGCCATTTCCAGGCTGGTTTCCAGCCATTTCCAGCCTGGTCTTAGCTGGTCAGGCTGGGAGTTGACCAGCTAAAACCAGCTTGACCAGCTAAAACCAGCTATGTCCAGCTTAAACCAGGCTGGTCAAGCTGGTTTTAGCTGGTTTAACCTGGTCATTTTCCAGCCTGACCAGCTAAGACCAGGCTGGAAATGGCTGGAAACCAGCCTGGAAATGGCCAAAACCCCTCTAAAACCAGACTGGTCGACCAGCTAAAACCAGCCAACCAGCTTAGGCTGGTTTAAGCTGGATTTTTCAGCAGGGAAAAGGGTGGCCCACTACGATATAGATGTGTAGTGTAGCTGTGTGAACATAAACAACATCTCTGAATGTAATATATGGAAGTTTTTTCCTAACAAAATGAAAATGAAAATTCAAATGCCTAAAAGATCAAATGATAAATCATACCTTCAGTTTTAGTTAAGGGAAATGGCAATAGTTAGCTAATGTTTTCTTTCCCAAACACACGTTTTAGATGCCATTAATCAAACTCGAGTTAATGAACTGATTCTTTCACTATATTAGACTTGTCACGATGCTGAATTTCGGTACTGAAATAAAAAAAAAAACGTCAATATCCCGCTAACATTTAAGCGCTGTTGAGCTTGTTCTTAAACAGCAATGATTTGCCATTGTGTTAACCAGTGCTCAACAGAAATAACTGTGATTGGCCGTAAAGGCTGTTACATAGGCTGAAGCAGGGAAGTGTCCCCACGGTGTTTACCTGGTGCCATAAACTGAAACCTAGGAGGACACTTAAGCGTATTACTCTTAAAGAGATTGTGATTTTGTTTGACGCCTAATATGCTTTTATTTATTTAAATTAAACGTAACTGAATGATATTAAAGTGATGTTTACACCATATCTGCATTTCTGCAATGTTTACAGTGCTGATCCTATACTTCCCACCACAGCCTGACTTTTGTTTTTTAAAATGGCGGCCACGTGATATAAGCATATATGCATCAGACGTTTAGCCAACACTGAGACTACATCTCCCATAATGCGTCACTAGAGAGCAGTGTTTCCCAATTAGGATTCAACAAAGCAGCATTTGTCTGTGTAACTCCGCTGGTCCTACACAACCCAGCCCACTCTAAGCTGGGATTGAACCAGTGATTCTTTGCATGGGAGTCGGTTGCTGTAACATGGAGGCTAAAGACCATGGCCTCTAGTGTCTAGAGAGAACCTTTTAGAGGTCAGAGGAGTTTGGTTTACCTGCACAGCATGTCACTAGCTGGCCTCTGTTACATTTGACATTCACAAATTTTCTGTCTGACACTCATTAGCGGCTCAACATTATTTGTGTATTCACAGTGAAAATGAGTTTGACACCCCTGTTTGACATATACTAGATATCAGTGAACAATTACAGTAAACATACACTACTTGACAAAATTCTTGTCGACTATACAAGTTTTAGGAACAACAAATAATAACTTGACTACTAGTTGATCATTTGGTATAAGAAGTGGCTTATATTAAAGGCAAAGGACCCTAGAATAGGCTTATTTTACCAAAATAAAATATGATCATGCCTTGATTTTTAATTATTTAATTAGGACAGTAAGGTCTGACTTTGCTTAGACAAAAGTCTTGTCACTAAACAGAAATAATGTACAGTATAGAATATAAAGTCATGGTGCAGTGGAAAAAGAATTAATATTGTGTGTGACTCCCATGAGCTTGGAGGACTGCATCCATACATCTCTGCAATGACTCAAACCACTTATTAATAAAGTCATCTGGAATGACAAAGAAAAGCGTTCTTGCAGGACTCCCAGAGTTCATCAAGATTCTTTGGATTCATCTTCAATGCCTACTCCTTCATCTTACCCCAGACATGCTCAATAGTGTTCATTTCTTCTTTGCTTTCAGGAACTTTGATGTGGAGGCTGAAGTATGAGTAGGAGCGCTACCCTGCTGAAGAATTTGCCCTCTCCTGTGGTTTGTAATGTAATGGGCAGCACAAATGTCTTGATACCTCAGGCTGTTGATGTTGCCATCCACTCTGCAGACCTCTTGCACAAACCCATACTGAATGTAACCCCAAACCATGATTTTTCCTTCACCAAACTTGACTGATTTCTGTGAGAATCTTGCTGGTTCCAGTAGGTCTTATGCAGTATTTGTGATGATCCATCTGAAAAATTTACCTTCTGACACTTTTCCAAATAATCAACTAGAAGTCAAGTTATTATTTGTTGCTCTTACAACTGGGATTAACAACAAGACTTTTGACAGGTAGTGTATTGCACAGCCCCAGTGCATTCTATGATGCCCATAACCCTTGTGTGCTGTTGGGGATGTTTTTAATCCACTCTGAGGTGATTTTGAGTCTTAATTTGGCCACAACTTTCTCTGTGTTGCAGCAAACGAAATGATTGTTGGTGACAAATCTTATTTTGACAAATATTTTGAGAAAATGCTTTGAAAATTTTCAAAACCTCAAAAATACACTGGGTAAATTTACCCTTACATTATGTTCATGAGTGTTTTTGCTCCATTGACTTCCATTATAACAAATACTTTGGTAACACTTTATTTTGATGGTCCATTTGAGTATTAGTAGACTGTCTGCTTAATATCTGTTGATACTGCTCCATCAACAGACATTTAACTGACTATAAGAAACTTTGCAAGTACATGCCAACTTACACTAACCCTAACCCCAACCTAACAGTCTACTTATAATCTAATGAGAATTAGTTGCCATGTAGATGCAATGTAACTTAAATTCAACAAACGGACCATCAAAATAAAGTGTGAGCAATATTTTGATTGCAAAGCCATGACACCATATAATTATGCATTCTTGATTGTTGGCGGGTTTTCCTGTTAGAAAGAGATACAACAAGTAATTTTTTGCTGTTAATCAGTCTTGCAGTGCAAAAAAAAAAAAGCTTAGCTTTCAGCTTTATATGGAGTATAGTGTGTGTGCTCAACGCAATCTCACAGCAATTCGTAACATTTTGATTTAGTGGCTAATTCGTATGAATTCGTATGATCTAATTCGTACAAATTAGTACGATTTGCTTATCACCCAATGACGGTTGGGGTTAGGTGCCACGCCTCCTTTTTAAAATCGTACATTTTCGTACGAATAAAGCTGCAGTCACACTAGAGTTTGTGTGTGCGAAATTCTGTCTTACGGTGCTGTGAAAAGGGGCGGGATTAAACAAGATGATCAGACATTAAAAAAAGCAAGCGATTGCTCTATATTTTAAATTTCTTGTTCAGAAAGGTCATGTTTTGATCCTCGATTGGTCTCACGCAGTCAAGTGATGCGATTTTGCAGGTCAGAGTTCACCAAGCTTAAACTTTGCATCGCAGCGACCTGTGAAACTTGTCGCATGACCTTGCATTTCCGGTTTGACGCATTCGCGTGCGTATGAATGAAAGTCTATGGGGAGAGAAGTCCAGTGTGACCGCAGCTTAAAGTGCAAAGTTCAAGCTTAGTTTAAGCTTTTTTTCACTGGTCGACCAGTCTGGTTTTAGAGGGGTTTTGGCCATTTCCAGGCTGGTTTCCAGCCATTTCCAGCCTGGTCTTATCTGGTCAGGCTGGGAGTTGACCACCTAAAATCAGCTTGATCCGCCTGGTTTAAGCTGGACACAGCTGGTTTTGGCTGGTCAAGCTGGTTTAAGCTGGTCATTTTCCAGCCTGACCAGCTAAGACCAGACTGGAAATGGCTGGAAACCAGCCTGGAAATGGCCAAAACCCCTCTAAAACCAGGCTGGTTGACCAGCTAAAACCAGCCAACCAGCTTAGACTAGTTTAAGCTATTTTTTTCAGCAGGGATGGTGAACCATATATTGTGTCAATGTTCCCCTTTTTTAAAAAAAAACTTCCTAGGTTCTGCTGGCTGCAATTTCTGAATTTTCATTGCCAATCTTGAGCCAATTGTTATGGGTCTGTGTGTTCCTCCTGTATGTTATGTGCTATGAGGTGTGCGTGCGTGGGTGGGTGTGTCTGTTTACCTTTTCATGGTAGTGTGCGTTCTGATCAGCTGACCTAATCAGAGAGTTCCAGCTGATGCGTGTTTTGCGGGCTATATAACAGTCTGTGTTTCACTGCTGGTTATCAGTCCGTTGTTGTTTTCATGTTCCTGTCTGAGTAATGTCCAGGTTTCCTGTCTAACCTAGACCGTCAGATGAAGTGTTCGTTTGGACCTGTGGAAGCTCTCTGTTTTGAACATTCTGCTAGTTTCTTTATCCTTTTTTGAGCACTTTAAGACTTCTATTCAATGTTGCACTTTGTTAGACTGTTGTATTCACTCTCAGTTGGATTCCCCCTGTTTCTCACGTGACAGTCAAGTCTTTGCAGTCAAAAATGTTGTTATAATGGAAGTCAATGGGGCATAAACAGACCCTAACATAACAAAAGGGTAGTAAATTTGAGCAATACTCAAGCTTTACAAAATGTCATACAGGAATATTTAGTCACAAAGGCTTGGTCGGAGTAGAAATGAATACATAAAGCATATATTACATATGCAAACAGCATAGTTCATCTTTTTATTTCGTTAAGAAAATTGTCTAAAAATGAACAATGACATATAAAATACGGGAATGATTCTTCACAGTATGGAAAACATTTTACATGCATCATTTTGTATTATATGAGTAAAAGAAAACATTTGAACATATCTGTATGCAATTTTCTCTTACATGCATATACACACACATAAAAACAAGATTGATAGAAGATTAGGACATGGACAGAAACTTGGGCATTATCAAAATGTTAAGGAAAAACCTAACTGTAGTGTAAGATTGCAATGAAAGAGTGTAACATGACATTATTAAACTGATGTGTCCTCCATCTCTATGTAAACCAAAATACAAATAAAACTTCGACATATTTAATACAATAAGACACATTAAAAGAACCAAATTCGTTCTGTAGATAAACTATTATACTATTATCAAGGTGAGCGTCATGAAACCAAAAATAGTCATTCATTTTCCTTAGGCTTAGTCCCTTATTTATCAGGGGTCGCCACAGCGGAATGAACCGCCAAATCAAAAATGTCATATTTAATATCAAAATAAATAAAATAAAAAAATACATTTGGCTATTCTGCAAATAAAACGTATTACTGTAAAGACATTATTAATAGTATTTAAACTAATACACAATAGATCTGTTTAAAACCTGACTTAATCCTCATTAAACGATGCTTAAATTTCGAAGTGTACACAACACATGTAATGGTTTCATGACCCTCGCCTACTCAGTAGAGTTAGTAGCATATAAAACTGATTTGGACATGATGAACTTTAAGCGATGAAATGCATATGTGTCAGTGCTTTAATGATGTTTAGGCTTTGTTTTTCTCAGAGGATTCTGGTGTTGCCACTTCGCCACCTCTGAAGCGCTGACTGAGCTCAGCAGACATCACCGAACAGCAGGATTTCTGTAAGAAAGTAGATCATTTACAGCATCAAAACCTGTGAGTAATAGTGCCTCAAGTGGTCACTTTACTGATCCATTTTTTAGTAAACATGTATTTGCTGAACTAGACCTTGCATTGCATTATGAGACTTTGATCTTTCCTCCAAAAAAGATGCTGGGTTTCACACAATTCCTTCATGTTGTCTCAACACAAAATCCATTTTTACAGTGCTTTTTTACAGAGCTTTTTACAGTGTCTGGTATAATGTTAATGTTGTTTTTGGTGTGTTTACATAGATGAATATGGCCACTGTGTAAATGCGCAGTATAGTTACGATCTTATTGCCACATTAGATCGCTATGATAACATAAATACCAAAAAATAAATGACTGGAATAACTACAGCAGTCGCGATCGTCTGATCTCATATGAAGCATGAGATCGCGGTGACATATGATGATGTGTGCAGGTGCTGTAGTGCTGTCTTATTTCTTAAGGGTAAATTTTAAAGCTCTTTCCCCTTCTCACTCGGTTTTAAGGGTGAAGGGGTAGGGGTACAAAAAAAGAATTGAGATTGGGCCTTAAAGGCCTCTATTTTAACGATCTAGGCACAAAGTCTAAAGTGTAGGACGCAAATGCCTTAAGGGCATGTCTGAATCCACTTTTGCTATTTTAAGGACAAAAAAATACACTCTGCGCCACGGTGCATGGTCTAACAGGGTTGTGCTTATTTTCTAAATGAGTTAAGCTGTGGTCATACTAGAATTTGAGCTTGTGAAATTCTGCTGTATGGTGCTGCAAAAAGGGGCGGGATTAAATAAGATGATTAGACATTTAAAAGAGGGAGCGATTGGTCCATATTTTAAATTTCTGTCCAGAGAGGTCATATTTTGATCCTTGATTGGTCTCACGCAGTCAAGTGATGCGGTTTCGCAGGTCACAGTTCACCAAGCTTGAACTTTGCAACGCAGTGAACTGCGACACTTGTTGCAAGAGCTTGCGTTTCCAGTCTGATGCAATCGCGTGCGTATGAATGAAAGTCTATGGGGAGAAATGTGCAGTGTGATCGCAGCTTTATGAGTGTGTTTTGAGAATAAACCAATCAGAGTTTTATCTCTCATTCCCTTTAAGAGTCAGTTGCATCGCTCCATGGCACATGTGCTATTTACATGGCGGACTTTGTAAGTGAAAAACCTGAACACTTCACTAGCAAGAAAACAGTTAAACAGATCATCTGCAGCGCGAGGATAAAGAATGAGCCTCCACCATGTAGCCTCTTTACTTTCTCTTTCTCTCTTTCCTGGATGAGGAAACGGTGTTGTACACACGCCACCGAAGACATCCATTAACCTACATATTTAATTTCGTTTAAGCACAAAGATTTGTTTCAAAATGATTTTTAAATTCAGTTCTAATTTCCAGCAAACAAAAAAAAGAACAATAATAACGAAGTGTGGTCCAAAAACGTGGTCAAAAAAAGTTATATCCAAACACACGTCCTATGCCCCATATGGTCCAAAATCTGGTCCAAAACAAAAATAAATATGCATATAATAAATAATACTACTACTAATAATAACATTATATAAAAGCAAGTTGTCGTGAATAAACTGAAAAAAGCTCCCCGAGGTGAAGGCACGGAGGCAGTGGTTTTTAATATTTATGTAGAAAATAATAATTTTTGTAACATTTTAATCCTTTAATTCTTTTTCATTTGTAAAGATATTTGCGTATTGCTGTACATCCTGTGTGTATTAAGCAATGTGTAAGTGACTGGACCACATAGGCGCACAACTAACATGCTCTGCGCTGTACTTTAGACAGGTCTATTGCGCAGTTTATTTTAGTTCCTTAAAATAGAAACGCATCAACAATGTGCCTTAACACACCCCCTTTCTAGACCGGCACACCCATGAGTCCACAAAGTGGCGCAAAAAGATTTGCTATTTAAACAAGGTGGCGCAAAGTGGGAAAATTAGGGTTGTGCTGTTCTGGAAATAGCAACACATCACTGCAAACATGTCTTGTGCCTTATTGCGCCGGGTGTATGATGGGGCCCAAAGTTATAGTTCACCCAAAAATAAAAATTTACTCACTATTTACTCACCCTTCACTTGACTTAAACCTGTTTGAGTTTAAATAAATGGAAAACAGATAAATGGGGAAATAAGGTACCTGTTAATTAACATATATTTAACCTGTTAATTAACAATTTTTACCATGTGAAAAGGATTTTGACAGTGGACTCAAAAAATGATGTTGAGGTAAAAGCGTTTTGTAAAAACTAATAAGCTAACTTAATTTCTTCATGCTGTCCTAACACAAATCGATTGTGTGGAACCAAGGATTTTTACAGTATGAAATAAAATGGCTTGTTAATATTTATTCAGAGTCCCAGATTTTATTGAGTTGAACCCATTTGATCTTAAATATTTACTTGACATTTTAATCAGTCTGCAAATTATACATTGAATGAAACGGGGTCAGGCTGTTTACAGTAGTTTGTGTACGAAATATTGTATCCATGCTCTAGTGAAAACAATACTTAATGCAATTGCATCTCAAACATATTTAAGTTTTCGGTCTTCTAAAGGATAGTATGCATATCCTGACCTATGGTATAATCTCTTAAAGGCTATTTCAAGCATCATTTTGTCAATGAAAAATGAACCGTCATCCGTCTAGATGACAACCCCCTCAAAAATTGGACTCACCTGCTCACTGTTAGCGACTTTGCGTGATTTGGCAGCTAGTTCCATCAAAGCCAGGAAAAGCCCCAGTCCCAGACCGAATGCCAGTAATAAGAAGACTCCCTTGAGACTTGTGGGCTTTAGTGGAGCACCTTTGCCGTCTTTAGCCACACAACTGCTAGCCCACCACTTACTGCGAAAGTAATCCAGCTCGCCAGACTCACTCAGACGAAGAATGGCAACACTTAGATTCTTTATCAAAGGAGAGCCTGAGGGCACACACACACACATACTCGGTGAGACTGACGGCATCACCCATTCAATAACTACGATGTACTGGGTTGTTTACATACTACATAGCTTAAGGGATTTATGGAGGGAGATTAAATCGTGGTCCTATGTTTAAACAATGGGCTTCATTCATGATACACAAGCAGAACAAATTGTTCTGTAATTTATCGTGAAGCAGTTCTGATGTAAATTCTTGGATTTATAAAAGTGTTTGTGTGAGAGATGTAGACCTGCTCTCTACCACGCATAAATGTGGCGTAAAACCCAACGCAATCTCACGGCAATTCGTAACTTTAGTGGTTAATTCGTATGAATTTGTACGATCTAATTCGTTCAAATTAGTACGATTTGCTCATCACCCAATGACAGTTGGGGTTTGGGGTGGGGTTAGGTGCCACGCCTCCTTTTTAAAATCGTACAATTTCGTACAAATCATACGAATTAGCCACTAAACTGACAAAACGTAAAATACTTATGTTTCCTCGTGAGATCAGGCTGGTAAAACCTGTTCTTATTGACTAACTTGACTACTCAATTTTGATGAACCGGCATAATAATATTTAGCATGTTAGCTGTTTTATGTAACTGCTTAAATTTGGGTAATACATATAACATCACTGTCGCTTTTTACCCTGCCATCCTACAGTAATTGTACAATGACAGCAACAAATGAGAGTTAATATTACTGGCGGGGGGGTATTCCAGAAAGCTGGGTTAACTTACCATTTGCTAAACCCTGAACTCTCGGTTGACTAACCCAAAACCTGCTTACCGTGAGTATGTCGGTTCCAAAACAGCTGATAAGAGTTAGTAAAATCAACCCCCTGAAGATAACCGTGGGCTAATGGCCGCGCTCGGCACTTACTTGAATGACTGGTGTATGAGGAATTAAGGCTGATTATAAAGAAAAAGCAACGAAAAAAGCATCTGCATCAATGAAGGAAAGTAATTAAGGCCCAGTTTCACAAACAGGGCTTAGCTTAAGCCAGGACTAGACCTTAGTTAAATTACGCTATTTAAGCCACATTTATAAAAACAGCCTTAGAAAAATACATCACTGGTGTGCACCTGTAGGCAAAAAATGACACTGACATATTTTAAGACATCTCACTGCAAGTTATTTTTAGTTGAGACAGCTCAAACATGCAATTTAATCCATGACTAGCCTTAAACCTTGTTTGTGAAACCGGGGGATAAGGTAATAAATAAATAAATAAGAAAATAAAAAATAAATAATAAGAGAAAATTGGTTAGTTTATTAAATTACACATGCCACCCTCCCTTTTATTGTAATGAAAAAATTGAATGTAACTTTAACATTCTTTTTGAGTATGTTGTGTAACCACTCATGCATTTAATTTTCCTGCTATTAATTTCTTAATGCCACAATAATAATGTATATTGACTAGTATATAAGGCTTATATAAATTGTAATCCTTCTGGAGCTAGAAGAACTCTGTCCAAACTCAAAATTAAACACAGAAACATTCTCTTAAAAGGTAATGTTTGATTACTGGAGCTGTATTAAACACTCTAGAATAGTCTTTCTGTCATGTAGCTAATAAAAAAGGATGCTGAGGAGGCCTGTCTAACTGCTGTGGGCCACCAAATAACTCAGAGGAGCTGCTCTGTCCCTTTATAAAAGCTAACCAGTGGTTGAATTATTGACCTTAAACCACACAGAGAGTGAGAGGAAGAGAAAAAAAAATTCTCTGCTGTGAGAACTGTTGTTCATTAATGGCGGACTGACCACTACGTTATTGCCGCGCTCTGAAACATCTGTGTAATGATACGCAGTGGTTTATGGCCAAGGAGCTGTACAAAATTGTATAAAACTGTTCAGTGCCAGGCACACTGTACAGATAGTTCTACATGATATTGCCACAGACATTGTACAGTAAAATGCCCTGACGCAAAAACAAAGAGCTGCACTGAATGTTTTCTATGGTAAGCGCAGACCCGCGGTTTGTCACGTTTGATTTCAAAAGGTTTGTTAAATACATTAACGATTCTTTTGAAAAACGACAACGCTCAGTCAAATATCCATTTGGATATGAAAAAAAAACCTACGCTTGTAGATATAACCCTCTTAAGATGAAAAAACTTGTATATCTGTGTTTCTACGTCCATCAAAATTCTCATCAAGAGCACACAATGCTCAGTAAACGCTCTGAAACAGCCTAACTCTGGAACATCTTCAGAGAGTAAGTTGCTATGGCTATTTAGCATACCCCAAAAGTTACCACAGTTTTTGGAACCCAAGCTGAGGTTATCCACTTACTTTTAAACTTACCCTTTCTGGAATACCCCCCTGGTTACCTAATTTTTTAAATACAGTAATTTTCTCCAAATTTAGATAGTCATAATACGTTACTGCCGTGGATTCCAAATCAAGCGTCTCAGCTGGAAAAAACACTGCGCTGCCAATAGCTAAAAATGCTTTGGTGGACACGTTTATCGAATGTTTATTGTTAACCCTTTATAGGACACTTATTTAAATATTTTTGTTTCCTTAAATCTTCTGACCATTCAAATGTTCTCTAGTATCTGACATGTCCCGCCCCCTTGAAGATGTTGCTCATTTGCTTTTCACTTGATGAGCTTGAGCTCAACCATTCTGACTGGCAAAGCTGCGACAAAAACAAAATGCTATTAGGTGTTTTTCAAAAAGGGGCTACTCTATGTCCCGCCCTGTCTTCATGTTTCAGTTGAGATTGTCAAACATCGAATATAAAATGCACATTTTAAAGCACTTCTCCGCACTTCTTTTATGACCTGTTTCCACTGAGTGGTACAGTACGGTACGGTACGGGTCACCTTTATCAGACTTGTGTTTTCACTGCCAAAAGGGTACCAATGATGGTGTACAACAGAATGTTTCAGTCAATGTCATTCTCGCTCGAAAACATGTCAAAGTAAAGCTTTTTCGGTTCATTCACATATCATATGAGAAGCACTTCTCATGAAACAGATGCTTTATACACATAAATAGCCTACACTGTAAAAAAAAATCCGTAATTTTACGGTTTATTTCCGGCAGCTGGAGTGCCGGAAAAAAACGTAAAATAACGGTCATTAAATTACAGAAATTTACTGTAAAATAACAGCGGTTGAAGTACAGAAATTTACCAGAAATTCAAATTTAAGGAAATTTCTGTAATTTAATGTCCGTTATTTTACAGTAAATTTCTGTAATTTAACAAGTGTTATTTTACGTTTTTTTCTGGCACCCCAGCTGCCGGAAATAAACCGTAAGATTACGGATTTTTTTTTTACAGTGTACTATAACGTCTGAAATTATATAAAATAACTAAATAAATGCAACATATATAAACACATACAGACCCTTACAGTCTCTGATATGTTACCAATTACAAAAAAACTACACACAGCATACATTTAGTTCTTATTTGGGTTCAAAAACAACACGCAATATATACTGTAGCCCAGTCAGAGCAAACCTCTCATCTGTATCTTTAATCTTCACCAGCACATGTAACCTCTGTTAGAAAGTAATTCCGTCATTCCAAGTTTATAATAGTCCAAAAGGTGATGATGATAGTTAAACATGGCAGTTTGTTCATGTTTTAGGTTGCTGAAAGAATCACTTGCTCGTTTGTTTTATCGGGATTCTCCTTTGTTTTTTCACGCTTCACTCTCCCGCTTGTCCATTTCTGAAATGATCGGATGTCAGAAGCACTTCAATATTCACACGCACGTTTTTATCATCAGCCCAAGAAGTTTATTTCAAATATAGGCGTGCGACGAGCGCACACGAGAAAGCGAAACCGCTTACGCTTTAGACGGCCTTGTAAACAACTACAGGGCACAAGGCAGATTCTGCTCTTCTTCTTGCTTTTGTGGCTGATCATCAAGACGACAACAAGGTTCGTGTAAGCTCGGGTCAACCATAGCTCGTTCTTATATGTACAGTTGAAGTCAGAATTTTTAGCCCCCCTGTTTATTTTTTTCCACAATTTCTGTTTAACGGAGAGAAGATTTTTTCAACACATTTCTAAACATAATAGTTTTAATAACTCATTTCTAGTAACTGATTTATTTTATTTTTGCCATGATGACAGTAAAAAATATTTTACTAGATATTTTTCAAGACACTTCTATACAGCTTAAAGTGACATTTAAAAGCTTAACAAGGTTAATTAGGTTAACTAGGCAGGTTAGGGTAATTAGGCAAGTTATTTATAATGATGGTTTGTTCTGTAGACTGACGAAAAAATATATAGCTTAAAGGGGCTAATAATTTTGACCTTAAAATGGTGTTTAAAAAATTTTAAACTGCTTTTATTCTAGTCGAAATAAAACAAATAAAACTTTCTCCAGAAGAAAAAATATTATCAGACATACTGTGAAAATTTTCTTGCTCTGTTAAACATCCTTAGGGAAATATTTAAAAAAGGAAAAAAATTCAAAGGGGGGCTAATAATTCTGACTTCAACTGTATATATTATTACGGTGTAATGTCTCGGCGGTGTATTTAAAAATGCAGGTTCCTTTGTTTTCATTCTCCTGGCTTGTGCACGAGCTAGTGACATAATTTTGTAAACCAATAGCGGTTTTAATAGTTTAGCTGCGCGTCTTGCTCCACCTTTTTGTTGTGCTAGGTACCCAAAAAGTGTTACGGTACGGTTCGCTTTTTGGTACCTTTTGACAGTGGAAATGGTCATAAAAGCGTACAGAACCATACTGTACCGTACCAATCAATGGAAACGGACCATAACATTCACGTGTATCAAATCTCATATTTACGAAATCTGGAGGAGAGTTTTCAAAAAGATCTTTGTTATATGACATATTTAATGAATGAGGTGAATGAGATGCAAAATACAAGTTTTATGGAACTGAGAGTATACCTAATGGAGCAGCAATGCTGTACCCCCTCATGCCAATGATTTCAGGGGCACGTGTGAGGTTACAGTATCTCGCCACTGCCAGGTCCAGGGACACCGATTCGCCAATGAAAGCATAGTTGCCTTTCTGAGCTCTGCGGAAACCTTCTGCTGCGTTGAGCGAATAGCTCTGGGCTTCCTTGATGTGCTCATAGATTCTGTGGTATGTGGGGTTGTTGGAGTTCTGGACAAAGGGAGATAATAAAAACACATGGTTGGACGATTGGTCTTCAAATAATGTGTAAAGTTGTATGGGTGAACATTGAATACATTAAAATTCATGCTTAGATTACAGAAGCAGTTTGCACAAAAAGTGTCATTGCTAGTTAGTAATCCACTGTAAAAAATATCTTTTAATTAACAGGTTCTTTATATCATGATTCAGAGTTTATTTACATTGATGAATTGCATTATGAAACATTGATCTCTGCTCTGTCAACTTCTAATGTTGAAAATTAAACTTTGCAGTTCGACAAAGTGACATTTATTGACATTTTAGTAGTTTAAAACAATCTACTGTATCAGAAATAATCTATATATGATATAATCAATAAAATAACACTATTGCTAGGTTTTTGTACCATTTACAACACCAATCCATCCAAAATATGACTTCAAATGATTAAAAATGTGAATGTTTGAAGCTGAATCAAATTAACCTTATGAGTCCATTGAACTTATATTATGTTCAACTGACTTAAAACAGATTGCGTAACTGATCAAATTAAGTTAGAACATGATTAAATTAGTTTAATAAGTTACAATGACCTAAAAACATATGCTGTCAGGACCAATTGATCATATCATTTTTTACAGTGCAGAAAAATCAAGGTCCCATAATGGCAATACAAATGTATCTATATATGAAAAAAACATGAATTACAAAATATTGAAATATGGAAAATATGAACCATAATTACTGTTATCCATCAACGCTGTCAAATCTTTTTAGTCAAAAACAGCTCAAAATTATAATATGTTTTATGTTTTCACTTGTACATGCTAATGCCATCATCATTTACTCACTCGTGGAAACAAAGAAAGATATTTGAATTTTTTTTTCATAACTATTTCAATTTAAGTACATGAGTGCATAATAAATTCCCAGAGATGGGTTGCGGCTGGAAGGGCATCCGCTGCGTAAAATCGTGCTGGATAAGTTGGTGGTTCATTCCACTGTGGCGACCCCGCAAGGGACAAAGCCGACAAGAAAATGAATGAATGAATGAGTGCATAATAAAATTCTTCATATAAATATATCAAGCATGTTTTCTGAAAAGACACTAGATAGGAAACCATATTTAATATGCTCTAAGTGATGATCTCTGTGTCAATATGTACATGAAAGCCTCAATATTTTCAATAAAAGCAAATCACGTCACTGGAGGAGATTACTCAATTAACATAGCCTAGACTACATTTACAGTGTGTACTTTCTGAAGCATAAAATTCATTAGATATTTTAAAAAAGCAATGGCTGAGAGAATATTAAACATAGTCACTTGTTGTTCTTCTTCTTGTGGTCTTATACAATATTAAGGTAAGTAAATGATTTTCTGCATTGTGCTATTCATTATAATATTCATTCATTCATTTTCCTTTGACTTAGTCCCTTTATTCATCAGGGGTCGCCACAGCGAAATGAACCGCCAGCTTATCAGCATACGTTTTAGGCAGCGGATGCCCTTCCAGCTGCAACCCAGTACTGGGAAACACCCATACACGTTCATATGCACACACTCATACATTCCGTCCAATTTAATTTATTCAATTAACCTATAACACATGTCTTTGGACTGTGGAGGGGAACCGGAGCACCCAGCCGGGACTCGAACTTGACAGTACTAACCACTGAGCCTCCGTGTCGCCCAATATATTTATATATTTACAAGAAATTCTGTTAATTGTACATATAAATACTGTGTCTTACCTTGAAGAAATTGAAAGATGAAGAGTCTTTAATGGTACCGTACTCGATCACATTTTGATTAGCAAGGTCTTCAAAGGTCTTGATTGACAGCTGCTGGTTGTCTGAATGCAGCCATAAACTGAGGTTGGCAAAGTAACACGCAAGCAGCACTAGTGAGAAAATCCACCAGATAGAGGTGATGACACGTCCTGAAAGAGCCTTGGGGTGAGGTCCAGCACCTACGGCAAAATTTAGAACCAACTTTACATGAGATTTTAACTGACATTACTACCCATTCCCCTACAAGTCTATCATATCAACTAATGGATCAAAATGTTGTCTTGTGGGAATGGAAGATGAAGACTCACTGGAAAGAGTTTAACATTAGAGCTTGGTTTTTTTTTTTTTTAGTTATTGACAGGGATGTATGCAGTACATTGTTCCCTTTCTGTTGCCCACTATGGTGTTACTGTATGTAGTGATGAAGTTTTTGGGGTTTGCAGTTCTTCTGGTGTAGGTTGCAATCAAGCTGATCCCTTACAGTCCTTACTTCATAGTATCCACTCTCTGCTTCCACTGGAGAAACTCATTCTCTAGTCTGTCTTTTTTGAAAATAGGTGTGAAGCAATTGACATAAGGATGCACACTTTCATGCCTCGATTCTCACTCTTCTAACTTATTTTACTTAGTCCCTGATTTATCAGGGGTCGCCACAGTGGAATGCACCCCTAATTACTCTGGGATATGTTTTTTATGCGTTGGATGGCCTTCCAGAAACAACCCAGCACTGAGAGTACATTAATTTTCAACCCCCAGTGCTGGGAAACACCCATACACTCTCTAGGGTCATGTCCACATGTACACTGGTATTTTTATAAACAGGGTTTTCCAGTGGGATCTCACGAGAAAACGTAAGTATTTTACGTTTTGTCAGTTTAGTGGCTAATTCGTACGAATTCGTACGAGTTCAGTCGTACAAAAATGTACAATTTTAAAAAGGAGGCGTGGCACCCAACCCCACCCCTAAACCCAACCGTCATTGGGTGATGAGCAAATCGTATTAATATGTACGAATTAGATCGTATGAATTCATACGAATTAGCCACTAATCAAAATGATACGAATTGCCGTGAGATCGTGTTGGGTTTTTTCACACTGTCGTTTAAAAAAAAAAAAAACATCGTCCACATGGATATGCAAAAACGCACTGTGATGCATGTTAAGGGCACACCAAACCAACAGGCGGGGATAGTAACACTTATGTTGGATTGAGGAAATAAGTATTTGCACAAGTAAATTGCATATAAATCATTGCAATTGTGAGAACAGAGGTGGATTATCGTGCCGCAGGTGAACGAGATGAAATATGTGATGTGCTGGCCAATCAGAAAAGAGAAAACAGCGAGCACGTTGACGTCATGATGTTATATTTCCGTTGTAGTGTCCACATGACCACACTGTACCCAGAGTTTAGAAAAATCTTCACCCTGGCTGGAGTTTTTAGAAAGTTTCAGCCACCTGACACTGGGTTTTTGTGTGGACAAACAGCAAAACCACGTAGAAACAAATGCGGCTTTGAAAATACCTGTGTTCATGTGGACAGGATCTCATTCACACACACACTCATACCCCACAGCCAATTTAGTTTATCCAGTTCACCTACAGAATCATTTGAGGTGATTCAAAACCTTTTATCAAAGCTGTCCTAAAACGAATCAAAAACACCAATTCTTGACTTGGGACACTTTTGAATAACTATTTTGAGCTACTTCAAATGTTGACTACTGTATACCACATGTCTTTGGACTGTGGGGAAACCCTATGCATTAAAAACCCACACGAACACAGGGAGAACATGCAAAATCCACAAAGAAATGCCAACTGGTTCAGGCGGTACTCGAACCAGTGACCTTCTTGCTGTCAGGCAACAGTGCTTTCCACTGAGCCACCATGCCACCTTTTCTTGATTCTACCTCATATCAATGTCCACCTCATATCAATACAAAGTCTTAGCCTTTGGGCAATCCCTGTCTTCCCACATCTTCACTAAGATGGTGTTCCTGAAGGTACTCACAGAAGGTTCACCTGACTGGCTTATCTTTGAACTCTCTCCTTAAAATGAGCAAATCCATGAGGATAGGTGGAAAACAGCAGACTCAACATGCTCATGAAAGCTGCTAAATGGTGGATAGCACCTTCACAGCTTACAATCGAGTCTCTAGGAGCTTGAACATTTTAGAAAGGACATGACTGGGGAATTCGTCGCACTTCTAAATATCTCTCTGGATCCAATGCAGTCTTTAATCGAGTTGTTCAGTGCGACCTTAACATCACAAGCAGCAACGATCAGTGCAATGTAAGTGAGCCTTTCAGATCACAGTGACCGAATAACTCAGCCCGAAAATGAGGTGAATGCTTATCAGTAGAAGCTGACTAACACAGATAAGAAAGACACTGCTCTTAAGGCCAATGTTGAGGGCCTAGTGTCTTGCTCCAAGCGTCAAAATATACGAGTTGTAGGGCTACCAGAAGGCGTGGAAGGAAATGATCAGTAGTGCAAGCACAGGGAGATGGGTACTCCATCACCTTAACCATTTTGGACTTTGGGTCAACTGGGAAAAATCTCTCCTGCGCAAAGCGTCTCTTTTCCTGAGATGAAGCTGGACTCTTATCAACATGGTGCATTCACCAATGACCATGCCCAGTTAGTATCATCTTCTTGGTGTACTAGACAAAAAAATCATGCTCTTTCCCCAGGTATGGAGTGCTACCTAATCCACTAAGAGTGTTTCCTTCTCTTTAGCTTTGGCGCACCATGTTTCTCGAGCAGACAATTGCAGAGCTGCAAGCTGCGTAACACAACACACTTGTAGTCTCTGAAGGGAGTTTGTTTCTTTACTAACTTTTCTAATATAGTGCATCCTTGGTAGAGTCATTCTGTTTTTAGCTCCACATCTACCTCCCTATGGGTTGGAAGTGATCTCTGCAGCTTCCATTCCCCGCAGAATAAAAACTTACCTTAGTTGAAATGATAGACATGTCAGGGTTTAGATAGTAATGTTTTGGTCTGTGAATTTGTCTGGACACGGGACCGCTAATGCCATTAAAACACAATGTCATAGTGGACAACAGAAAGAGAATGTCTTGGTTACCTATGTAACTCTCATTTCTTAATGTAGGGAACAGATAGTGTTGTGTCCCTATAACCACAACTCTATGGCCACTGTTTCTGCCTAAATGAATGGATGCATGACGACATCTTTCCCTACATGAATGCAGATGATTCCACTTGCTAATACTCTGTTTTCTTATTATTCAGAGTTGATTGGTGGGGAATGAGACATTTAGAATTAGAATTAGTTGGGATGTAGTTGCAATGTAACTTAGTGTTGACAATGTGTTAAAATGGACCATCAAAATAAAGTGATTCCCAATTCACTTAACAGCTATTTCTATTTCCTGGCTTTAAAAAACATAACTTGATAAACAAATTCAAGTAAATACAGCTTAAAAAAACGAACTAAAATGAGATGTTATAATGTTATAACCATACTTATCCATGCTACTCTACCTTGAAGTGTCAGTGCTCCAACTGTATACCAAAAACTGTGTGAGAGCGTGAAGGAATTGTTGTCTTTCTCTGGTTGCTCCCATTCACAGGGGCTGATCCTAAAGAACAGAACTGAAGTCATGGTTTTGCCAGTTTTGGGGGATTTAATTGTTTTAAATAATAACCATAGCTCAGGGGCTTCAAACCCAGTTCCTGGAGGGCTGCAGCTCTGTACAGTATAGGTCCAACCTTGTTTCAACACACTTACCTGTAGGTTTCAAACAAACCCGAAGGACTCGATTAGTTTGATCAAGTGTGTTTAATTATGGTTGGAAGTAAACTGTGCAGAGCTGTAACCCTACAGGAACTGTGGTGTCCTATCCGGTTCCTGCAGATCTACATTCCCGCTGAGTTCAGCTCCAACCCTGATCAAACACAACTAACCAACTAAAGCTGCGGTCACACTAGAGTTTGTGCTTGCGAAATTCTGCCGTATGGCACTGCGAAAAGGGCAGGATTAAACAAGACGATTAGACATTTCATTTTTTTTAAAGAAATTTTTTAAATTTCTGTACAGAGAGGTCAATTTTTGATCTTCTATTGGTCTCACGCAATCATGTGATGCAAAGTTCACCAAGCTTAAACTTTGCAACCCAATGACATGTGAAACTTTTTGGACGAGTTGCGTTTCCAATCTGCCACATTTGCATGCGTATGAATAGAAGTTTATGGGACGAAATGTGTAGTGTGACAGGGGCTTTACCTCTAGGTTTTAAACAAGTCTGAAGGACTTTTGATCAAGCGTGTTTTATTATGCTGCGTTCACACCAGATGTGGATGAAGCGTCAAGCGCGAGTGATTTACATGTTAAGTCAATGCAAAGACGTGAATAGATATTCAGTGGCATGAATGACGCGATTCGCACGAATGAAGCGGCGCGAGTTGAGCGTTTTGCATGACTGACACGCTTAACGCGCTTAACACACATATCACTCGAGTTGGAAAATCTGAACTTCAGCAGACATTCACGCAATGTTAACCAATTAGGAGCTTGCTCTTGTAGGGGAGTGTTTATGACGTAGCGCCAGTTGTTGGTGTCCCGGGGGAAATCCTCTTGCTGACACAGGACAACAGTTCATCAAACTGGGCTCGGCTCAGTCGGAAGCATCACTGAAAGCTTCCATCATCCAGGTATAGTTTCTGGAGGAGTTGGGTGCATCTCTGAATGGATCTAGTGGACTCAGACATGGCTCCAACCGAATTGACACTGTTTATCAGCCTTCCTAAATCACATAAACACATCTATTCTCTCAATAAAATCCATGTTAAAATCCAACCATTTAGCAACGAAGCTAGTCACCGGACAGACAGAAGCCCCGCCCTTGACGCGAATCCACGTCTATTGTGAAGTGAATTTCACAAGCGGATTTGACGCATGAATGAAGTGAGTAAACTCAAAATGTTCACGTGTCTATTTACGCGCGAATAGCACGATTTATGCACGTGTTCCGCATCTGGTGTGAACACAGCATTAGGGTTGGAGGTAAACTGTGCAGAGCTGCGGCCCTTCGGGAACTGAGGGTGCCCAATCCTGTTCCTGGAGATATACCTTCAGCTCCAACCCTAATCAAACACAACTAACCAACTAAAGCTGCGGTCACACTAGAGTTTGTACGTGCAAAATTCTGTCATACGGCACTTTGAAAAGGGCCGTGATTATACAAGACGATTAGACATAAAAAAAGCAAGTGATTGCTCCATATTTTTACATTTCTGTACAGAGAGATCACATTTTGATCTTCTATTGGGCTCACACAATCACGTGATGCGATTTCGCAGGTCAGAGTTCACCAAGCTTGAACTTTGCAACACAATGACATGGAAACTCTCCGCGTTTCTGATCTGCCACATTCGCATGCGTATGAATGGAAGTCTATGGGGCGAAAACTGTAGTACAGGGCTATTCAATTAGTTTGTCACGGGGGCCAGTTCATGAAAAGCATCCCAAACGAAGGGCCGGAGAGACATGACTTGCAATATGAGTGATGACACAACTGCATATAAGAGCCCATATGTTGTATTTTTGCTCCTTAAGTCACCCACGTTGTATTTGTCTACATTAAAATGTTAATATATTGTATTTTGAAACTATATCATATCTCTGCATTGTACAATAAGTTTTTTTAACAAACATTCAAATGTTGTATTTGACAGCACAACAAAATCAGTGTATTGCTTAAGTAGGCTTCTTCTACATTCAGATACGTTCATATGTTATGTTTTCAACTGCATAACAATTATGGATGCAACAATTATAGATTTTGGTTGTACGATTATATAGTGTGAAGAATAATCAGGGTTTCACAGTTATCACGTCTAATGTAAATTTAAGCTTTATATTAGCTAGATTTAGATCTGGACATCCCTAACTAATATTAAAAACCTTTAAAAGGCATTTTCATTAGTAATAGTTTTTTATGCTGTAGGTTTTTCTGTGCTTATAGGGCTACACAATTATGTATGTGTTTATAGAGAGGAAAGGGAGAAAATAGTTTAATAATAATTGTTATGAAGGTCGGCGCCAATATTTAGATTAACTGTTGTTATCATCTGCATTCATACATACATAATCATTTTAATAATAGTTCGTCTAACATGTCTTTTGTTTACATTGCACTGAAAGCTAAGCACAACTCTCACCGCTACAGCATGAGATGTTTTCTACTGTGTGCTCCCAGACAGACGCGAGCGCGTTGCTCCACTTGCGCCCGCATATTGGCATATATTCTTACAACATAACAAACTTGCGGGAAAGACGTGATATGGGAACGGCCCGCGGCTATAGTTAATACAGTGTGCGTGCGTATTAGCTTCGGCGGACAAGCTCGGAACATTAAACTAGTGCACAGTTGGCAACTTGGCTTAACTTTGTTCAGCAGTTTCGTTTCGTGCGGCAGAATAGAAATGCAGAAATGCGTCTTAGAGAAGACTTTACGATTAATTAACCGTGATGAATTAAAGCGCAGTTAATAGTGAAATCGGTTAATCGTTGCATCCCTAATAACGATATCAGTGCATTGTACAAAAGACCTTTTCTACAAACATATTCAAATGTATTCGGCTGCTCTCGCCACTCGCTTAATGTCAGGTGACTCGCGCTCTGCGCAGCTTGTGCTGTATTGAACAGACCCACGTCACTTCATAACTATTGCGGCCGTTTTTTGACTGAACTAAATTTATTCTTGGTCACACTATTTGGAGGGCCGGAACAAATTGCCTCGGGGGCCGGGTTCGGCCCGCGGGCCGCCAATTGAATAGCCTTGCTGTAGTATGACCATGGCTTTACCTGTAGATTTTAAACAAGCCTGAAGGACTCAATTAGTTTGATTAAATGTGTTTAATTAGGGTTGCAACTAACCTGTGCAGAGCTGTGACCCTCCAGGTACTGAGGGTTCCTATCCTGTTCCTTGAGATCTACCTTCCTGCAAAGTTCAGCTCCAACCCTGATCAATTAAACCAACTAAGAAGGATCTGAAGAACTTGGTAATTAAAGACAGTTGCATTTGATCAAGGTTCCAGCTGAACTCTGCAGGAAGGTAGATCTCCGGGAACAGGATTGGGGACCCCTGCACTACAAACGCTATCTCACAGCAATTAGTGGCTAATTCGTATGAATGTGTACGATCTCATTCATACAATTTAGTTTGATTTGCTCATCCCCCAATGATGGTGGGGTTTAAGTGAGGGGTTTGGTCTGCTTTTTTAAATCTTACAGTTTTTATACGAATTAGTCACTTAAGTTAATTGACAAAATGTAAAATTGTTACGTTTCCTCGTGAGATCAGGCTGGCACTACTGTATTTCACACTTACCGTGATACCAAGAAGATACAAATGGAGGTCAACAGGTAGGCAACCAGTACACCCATCCACATCTCAGTGGAGAACAGTTTGAGAAGGCTCAGGAACTGCGAGTCATCTGAGCCCAAATCTTTCCTCATGATGAAACTAAGGCCTGTCTGCATGAAGGGTTTGGACATGTCCACAACTGCCTCACGCTGGGCTGTAAGAGTAAGCGGCGCCACAGCGATATCTGCTTCCTGTTAAACCCAGCGACACACACATGCATGCAGAGAGGGTTTCTTTAGACACTTTTTACACTACATCTGAAAGATGTAGATGTAGAATGTTGATTTAACGTAAAGTGCAAGTATAGAAATAATGCCTAATGTGAAAAGCACATGCTTACATTTTCAGATGAAGATGAAAACAAAATAAATCAATGAAGTAAAGAAATATATATATATATATTGGTCTCACTTTTATATTTGATGTACACCGTAAAACCCAACAGTCAACTTCATCAAATGAAATGAGAGTGTAGTTAACATAAAATTTACTGAAGGTCAGTTCTACTCATTTAAAAAAAGAGTGTTGAAGATAATGAGTTCATTAAATACCTCATTAGTTCAACTTAAATGGATTAAGTTCACAGTACTCATATAGATTAGTTTTTTTTAACTCAAATGGTTTGTAGCAATTGGTTTCCTCAAATGGTTTGAGTTGCCTTAACTTATTGGGTTTTACAGTACTCAGTTGGTTTGAGTTCTCTTCATTTATCGAGTTTTACTGTGCTCAAATTGCTTTGTTTACTCAAATGGATTAAGTTGACAGTACGGTCCCACTTTATATTAAGTGGCCTTAACTACATGTACTTACATTCAAAAAATAAATACAATGTACTTACTGTGTTCATTATGTATTGCAGATCACTTTTGGTGTTAGTTAGGGTAGGGTTAGAGACAGGTTTGATGGTATGGGTAGGTTTAGGGATGGGTTAAGGTGTAAGGGATGGTCAACAATGAAATTATAGGTGTAATTACAGAAATTAGTAACAATGTAATTACATAGATGTATTTAATCAAGCATAAGTACAATGTAAAAACATGTATTTATGCAATAAGTACATTATAACAAATGATTAATTTCAATGTAACTACATACTAGTTAAGGCCACTTAATATAAAGTGGGACCGCTTAACTTTTTAAATTTTACAGTGTATATAACATCTACTAAATGTACAAAAACTAAATGTTAATAGCCTACATTGTTGTAACCTGAACAAGGCAAAGATGAGAGGAATTATAAGTACACTGTAAAAAAATAATCAGTAATTTTACGGTTTATTTCCGGCAGCTAAAAAACTGTAAAATAACAGCCGTTAAATTACAGAACTTTACTGTAAAATAACAGAGGTTGAATTACAGAAATTTACCAGAAATTCAAATTCAGGGAAATTTCTGTAATTTAATGTCCGTTATTTTACAGTAAATTTCTGTAATTTTATGTCCGTTATTTTACAGTAAATTTCTGTAATTTAATGTCCGTTATTTTACAGTAAATTTCTGTAATTTAATGCCCGTTATTTTACAGTAAATTTCTGTAATTTTATGTCCGTTATTTTACAGTAAATTTCTGTAATTTAATGTCCGTTATTTTACAGTAAATTTCTGTAATTTAATGCCCGTTATTTTACAGTAAATTTCTGTAATTTAATGTCAGTTATTTTACAGTAAATTTCTGTAATTTAATGTCCGTTATTTTACAGTAAATTTCTGTAATTTAATGCCCGTTATTTTACAGTAAATTTCTGTAATTTAATGTCTGTTATTTTACAGTAAATTTCTGTAATTTAATGTCCGTTATTTTACAGTAAATTTCTGTAATTTAATGTCCGTTATTTTACAGTAAATTTCTGTAATTTTATGTCCGTTATTTTACAGTAAATTTCTGTTATTTTATACCCGTTATTTTACAGTAAATTTCTGTAATTTAATGTCCGTTATTTTACAGTAAATTTCTGTAATTTTATGTCCGTTATTATACAGTAAATTTCTGTAATTTAATGCCCGTTATTTTACAGTAAATTTCTGTAATTTAATGTCCGTTATTATACAGTAAATTTCTGTAATTTAGTGCCCGTTATTTTACAGTAAATTTCTGTAATTTAATGCCCGTTATTTTACAGTAAATTTCTGTAATTTTATGTCCGTTATTTTACAGTAAATTTCTGTAATTTAATGCCCGTTATTTTACAGTAAATTTCTGTAATTTAATGCCCGTTATTTTACAGTAAATTTCTGTAATTTAGTGCCCGTTATTTTACAGTAAATTTCTGTAATTTAATGCCCGTTATTATACAGTAAATTTCTGTAATTTAATGCCCGTTATTTTACAGTAAATTTCTGTAATTTAATGCCCGTTATTATACAGTAAATTTCTGTAATTTAATGCCCGTTATTTTACAGTAAATTTCTGTAATTTAATGCCCGTTATTTTACAGTAAATTTCTGTAATTTAATGCCCGTTATTATACAGTAAATTTCTGTAATTTAATGCCCGTTATTTTACAGTAAATTTCTGTAATTTAATGCCCGTTATTATACAGTAAATTTCTGTAATTTAGTGCCCGTTATTTTACAGTAAATTTCTGTAATTTAATGCCCGTTATTATACAGTAAATTTCTGTAATTTAATGCCCGTTATTTAACAGTAAATTTCTGTAATTTAGTGCCCGTTATTTTACAGTAAATTTCTGTAATTTAATGCCCGTTATTTTACAGTAAATTTCTGTAATTTAGTGCCCGTTATTTTACAGTAAATTTCTGTAATTTAATGTCCGTTATTTTACAGTAAATTTCTGTAATTTTATGTCCGTTATTTTACAGTAAATTTCTGTAATTTAATGTCCGTTATTTTACAGTAAATTTCTGTAATTTAATGCCCGTTATTTTACAGTAAATTTCTGTAATTTTATGTCCGTTATTTTACAGTAAATTTCTGTAATTTAATTTCCGTTATTATACAGTAAATTTCTGTAATTTAGTGCCCGTTATTTTACAGTAAATTTCTGTAATTTAATGCCCGTTATTTTACAGTAAATTTCTGTAATTTAATGTCCGTTATTTTACAGTAAATTTCTGTAATTTAATGCCTGTTATTTTACAGTAAATTTCTGTAATTTAATGTCCGTTATTTTACAGTAAATTTCTGTAATTTTAAGTCCGTTATTTTACAGTAAATTTCTGTAATTTAACGAGTGTTTTTACATTTTTTTCTGGCACCCCAGCTGCCGGTAATAAACCGTAAAATTACAAAAAAAAATTTACAGTGTGGATTCAGATACAAGGGAGAAAAAAAACAGGGTAACAAGATAACACATATTCTAAGTTATTTGCACAATTGTTTAATATTCTAATTCATGTCAAACAAAAACATTTTTAATTCTGCAAATCAAATCACAATACTCACTCCTCTGACCACTTCTCCAATCATTCCGTTCCAGTTGCCACTGTCGTCTGTTTTGCCATATCGGCCGTCCTTCACGAGATGAACATCATACTTAAAACCTAATTTATTAGAGATAGCTGACAGAAGGTCAATGCAGAAGCCCTCCAGTTCAGAGCCTTTAGACATTGCATATGGTTCCTCCTGCAAGGAATTGTGGATAAGTGTCAACTTAAAACAGTATTTATTATATAAATATGATTTTAGTACAGATTGTATTATTAATTTAAACCCACCTTGATGGTTGTAACCTTCAATGGCTGTGGTCCTAAAAACAAAGCAACATCTAGTTAACAATAGGGAGGGAATCTAAGGCTTACTAAGGCCTTGTTAAGGTACACATGGTGGTTGCAGCACCTGAATTCTCCTGGCCATTTTATCACCACATGATCCCTAATTTGATGACACACAAAAAAAATATATCACACCGACCCTCAACAAGTCGCATGACGTGGAACATCATTTAATACTGATACTAAAGGTGCTGTATGTATGTTTACAACTCTTCTAAAGCATTAAAGACCATAATATGTTTGCAGGTATTTGTGAATCATGATAAGTGAAAATACTTCATTCGTTTAAAATACAATACAACAATCAGTTGCTCTCCTTTGTAAAAAGTGTGTTCCATGTTAGAATGTGTGTCTTTGCTTTGATATGTGTAACTCTGCCCACTGCAAGTTTACCTACTACAGTTATATTTTGTCTCCCCAGTTGACCTTGGCGGAAAAATAAGGCCTATTTCATTTAGGTCGAAAGTACAATCTCTAAAGAACAATAGCTGCCTCTAAATTCAGACGCAGATTCCAGGTTATAAAAGTACACATGAGGCAGTTTTTAATAATACAGATATTACAGAAGTAAACAGTAGGTGACTAGCTTAATGTGTAAGCCTTAATCATCAGGCATAATCTTCAGTCTGGCAACCTGCTTTGCATCAAGTTGGAGGAGTAGGGGCCTATCCAATATTTTGAATTTAGACTGCGATATCTAGTTTCATCACTAGGTGGAATAATTCCTACTCACTGCACCTTTACGTGTAAATCCAGCCTGATCTCATGAGGAAACGTAACTATTTTACGTTTTGTCAGAAAAGTTTTTAAAAAGATGCATCATCTCAAACCCCACCCCTTACCCCAGGGTTATTCAATTAGTTTATCATGGGGGCCAGTTCATGAAAAGCATCCCGAATGAAGGGCCGGAGAGATAAGACTTGAAATATGAGTGATGACACAACAGCAATAAAAGAGCCCATATGCTGTATTTTTGATCCTTGAGACACCCACGTTGGCTTTTCTATATTAAAATGTTATTACGTTGTATTTTGAAACTATAACATCACTGCATTGTACAATGTGGCTTTTTTTTTCTACAAATATATTCAAATGTATTTCAAAGCACAACAAAATCAGTGTAATGCTTAAGGCTTCTTCTACATTTAGACACATTCATATGTTTTGTTTTGAACTGCATAACAATTAGGGATGCAACGATTATAGATTTTGGTTGTACGATTATATAGTCTAAAGAATAATCATGGTTTCATGGTTATCACGATTGTTATGCATTTATTAAATTCAAAACACTACTAGTTTAGAAAATCACAAGAAAACTGCTTATATTTTAAAGTGTTGTTTATTGCTGCTCAGTTACCAAATAATACAGCACAACATATTAATAAAAAAAAACAAACAATAGTCTATTTCTCTCTTTGGACTTAAAAATAAATGAAAAAGTTTTTGATTTAAACATGAGTGATAATTTTACAGTGAAATAAATGACAGAAAAATGAATAAATAAATAAAAATAAGAATAAATAACAAATGGTATTTGTCTAATGTTAATTCAAGCTATATATTAGCTACGAATTAAAATGAACTTGTTATTATCTGCGTTCATACATACATAATCATTTTAAATAATTTGTAATAATTTTTCTAACGTATCTTTTGTTTACATTGCACTGAAAGCCACGCACAACTGTCACCACTATAGCTTGAGATAATGTGTGCGCCAGGAGAGAGCGAGCGCGTCGGTCCGCTTGCAAACTGTGCGCGGTCCGCTTCTAATATGCGCACGTCTCCATTGGAAATAATGAACTTGCGAGCGGAAAAAACACAATATGTGAACGGCCTGCTGCTATAGTTAATCCAATGTGCGTGCGTATTGGCATAACTTTGTTTAGTTGCAGCAGTTTTGTTCCGTGCAACAGAAACGCAACGTTTAGAAGACTTTACGATTAATTAACCGTAATGAATTAAAGCACGGTTAATAGTAAAATCAGCTAATCATTGCATCCCTATTAACGATATCAGTGCATTGTACAAAAGTCTTTTCTACAAACATATCCAAATGTTTTTGCCTGCTCTTGCCACTTGCTTAATGTCAGGTGACTCACGCTATGCGCAGCCTTCAACTTCATAACTATAGCGGCCATTTTTCGACTGAACTAAATTTATTTTTGATGTCTTGGTCACACTATTTGGAGAGCCGGAACAAATTGCCTTGGTGGCCAATTGAATAGCCCTGCCTTATCCTACCTCTTTTGGGGGATGACTAAAGCAGGTCGCACATTGGATGCGCCGCTTAGTGCTGCGACCTACTTCATACTCAAGTAAAAGTACTATTACTTGCCTAAAAATGTAGTGCAAGTAGAGTAAAAGTATCTGTTTTAAATATTACTCAAAGTATGAGTAAAAAGTAGACCTTTCAAAAGAGTAGTGAGTAGTGAGTATTGCGCTGTTAAAAGCTGATGTGTTTACTTGTAATTTGTGCATGTGTGTGTGTAAACGTAACATTCTGTAGTGCATTTAGTTATTGCCCAGCAGGCACACAACATCATGAAACGTTAATAATAGGTTAGATTTAGGTTGTAATGTCAGGTGACCAAAATTAAACGTCAAGCCAGCAGCTAAGGACACGTTATTTTGATTTCCAATAATGACGTCAAATGATGTTGATATTTGGTTGATTTTAGGTTGTTGGAAAGCGACCAAAATTCAACGTCGAGCCAACATCTTAACCAACATCATATATGACGTCAAATACTGACATTTATTCGTCAGGTATGGCAACCAAAATCCAACATCTGATAGATGTCATAGGGGTAACGTCCACACAACGTCAAGCTGTAACATCATTAGACGTTGATATTTGATTGGTTTTAGGTTGGACATTGGACATTGACATTGGCCTGACTTGGAGTTCTGACGTCAGCCGGATTTTCAATTCCAAGCAAAATGCAAAGTCCCCACGATGTTAGAGTTCAACGTCAATCAGACGTCATGTTGACATCCTGTGCCTGCTGGGTGTTTAAGGCCATTTCGGTCATCATACAGTAAACATCTTCTCATCAGTGACATGCATCTAAACAGTCTCTGGGTCAATGCACATAAAGATAAACATCTTCACAGACACTTTTAATACTTCCAAACAGTTTGCTGCAATTATAAAGTACACACGTCTTGAGGTAGTTCATTATGATGCAATTTACCTTCTGATTTTTCTAATCCTCATAGACAAGAAAAATAAAGTCGTTACTGCAGGTTGAAAGAAAGTAGTGGAGTAAAAGTACAGATACTGCACTAAAAATTTACTCAAGGAAAAGTAAAAGTACACATTTATAAAGCTACTCAGTAAATTACAATTCCTGAGAAAAACTACTCAATTACAGTAATTTGAGTATTTGTAATTAGTTACTTTACACCACTGGCCACAACACGGTGCGCACATTTGCCTGTTATTTAAAATGAAACTATTCAGATGGCGCTCTGTGGTGGGGCAGAAATATGAACAGTGTCCTGAGTCATAGCTGGGCACTGAGTCACGACTTGCACCGCCGCTGTGCGTACCCTGATCTATGTTTAGAATTCTAAAACTGCATGGTGCTGCGTTGCGCATCGCCGAGCGGCACATCTGGTGTGTGACCTAAAATGTGTGAATGAGATTGTAAGAATTAAATTCTACTTAATCAAAAAGTTACAAATTGCTGTGAGATTGCGTTGCATGAATCATAGGCTGGTTGCCAACTGAAACAATTCATGGTTCAGCCTGATCCGTAACTGGAAGCAAGACCACCATGGAAACTAAGGGTGCACTCACACTATGCTATGCGCACTACACTATGCTTGTTTCCCAGTTTGTTTGACAAGAGTGAGTGCCCAGGCATGGTTCAGTTGGCCAGCCCTGGTCTGGTTGGAAGAGGTGTGCCAAAGCATTGTTTGGTTGGGTTTTGGCACGATACGTTTTTTTTCGCATGAGCCCGAAACTGAAGATGCGACGTCACTTTTAAGGGACTGTTTTATAAGCATTTATTATTCATTCTTTCTTTTCAATGAATGTGAACTGTCGTAGTTTATTAAAGATGCCCCTACCTGCACATCAGCTGCACCTTCAGCAAGCTTCCTAACACAGGGGTGCTCAACCCTGTTCCTGGAGATCTACCTTCCTGCAGATTTTTGTTGCAACCCATGTCAAACACACCTGCCTATAATTATCAAGTGCTGTTCATGCCCAAATTAATTGGTTCAAGTGTGTTTGATTAGGGTTGGAGCTCTGTAAATCTCCAGGAACATGGTTGAGCACCCCTGTCCTAACACATGCAGCAAGATGACTTTATGATAATTTGTCAAAAGTTGTGGATCTGTTCGGCGAAAGATTAGACTGTGTGTCACTGCATCCCAAACGACTAAAACGATATAACCAAAAAGCAATGTCCACTGTGCTGAGCGAGAGCGCTTCTCTTCCTGTAAAACTGAAGAATCGCATCATCGATGAAGTAAGCGTGCTTCGGAAGGCAAAAAAAGCAGTGTGAGTGCAGGCCGTCTGGGGAGAGGAGGGGGGGGGAGACAATCGTGCTTCGGCACAGTTCAAGGCAACTGTGCCTAGTGTGAGTATGCCTTAAGTAGCTGAAGTGGTGTCAGTTTGGCCAGCAGGGGGTGCTTATCCTGTTATCTACTGTATGTGGGTCCTAATGCCCCAGTATAGTGCTGGAGACACTATACTGTAAGAAGCACTGTACTTCGGATGATACATTAAACCTAGGTTGTGACTCTCTGTGGTCATTGAAAAATATCCCACTGCACTCCCGTAAAGAGTAGGGACGAGACCTCAGTTTCCTGGCCAAATTTCATTGGCTCTTATCCATCATGTTCACTTAATCATCCGCATCCATTAGTCCTATCACTATCTCTCCTCTCCACCTATGCTGGCGTGTATTGATTCTGAATATGAATGAATCTGTTTCAATGCACATAAACCATTAAAATTGTCTGGTTTTGATAGTTAGAATTTGGTGGTTTGTAATGTTTTCAGTGGTAAATGTAGTGAACTTTGTAGTATGGTTACCTGACATAAGTCATATACTCTCTCAAACTCTTCAAGCTATTATTTTTATTCTAGCAGTATCAATATCGGTGTATAAAAGCAGCCCCTATGGTATGTATTGTCTCACGCTTAATACCTTCTTCAGTTGTAAGTCGCTTTGGACAGAAGCATCTGCTAAAGGCCTAAATATAATATAAATGTAAGACACTCCATGCAGACAATGTTCTTTATTCATTTACACCGTTTGTGCCAAACTTCAAAAATCATTCTGAATACAACAAATGCACAACCTGCCAAAACACAGGCCTTTTCTCAATAATCAATATCAAATGTGCATCCGTGTGATTCGGTTCTATATCAACATGCCATGTTTACATATGGCTGAATCACATCTATTGAGCTCTTGATTCACAAATACATTCAGGTGTTCAAAAGTTAAGTATGGTTCTGGTATGTGCTCCAGTAAAAGTGATGCATGACTGAGTAAACACCCCTAACTATTCCTGATTTTTATTACGCAATTTGATTATTCCCTTTGTCTCTAATTGGCAGTTCCAAGATAATCCAATTTACAAATCAGTGAGTACAAGCAGGACCATAAAAACACTCGTCTTGTCTTTTTTTTGACAAGGGCAGCACACTTGGACAGCATTCCTGGTTGCTAATGAAGCATTCGGTCATGCTGGGACGTACTTTGCACTCTTTCTTCAAACAACCACTAATATTCCCAAATTTAGAAGATGTGGACAATATCCCACTTGTGCTACACCGCTATGGTGAAATGGCCGCCTCATGGCCACTAATCTTACTTTGACCAAACGAGACTTAAAAGAAAAGCATTGGAAATAAACAAAAGCTCGCTTTTTGAGTGAGCAGTGCCTCCTGCAGCGGAACGGATGCGGTGAGAGTTTGAGAACGTTCCAGTAAGTCTCTAAAGAAAGCGCTTACAAAATGATGGGAAAGTGCCCCTCTTGTCTGGCTGCCGCATCTGAGTCCACTTGGAAGTTGCTTCCCTTTATTGTTTGATCCTGTTTTTAATGCAGACTAGTCACATAAACTAGCAGACACGCTGAGATGCATGAATGTTAGTCTGTAATCATGAAGCAAAGTGTTGATTTTGAATCAACAATAACTTTTTGGATCAAAAATAACATAAGAAATAAATTATGATTGGTTTCTTTGCTATGGAATGACTTGGGAATTCTTAAAATATAGTACATGTTATTTTCTGTCCTTTATTAATACTCTATTTTTGATGGAAAAGGCTCATTTTACAAGTTAACTAGAGTTAAACAGTGAGTTTTACCCTTTTTGAATCCATTTAGTCAATCTTCAGGTCTGGTGGGAGCACTATTAGCTTAGTGTAGCATATATCATTGACTCAGGTTAAGCTGGAGTTATACTTTCGCCTGGCGCCGCTGCGCGCGCACCTCGCAAAACGGACGAGGCTTTTATACTTGTCGCGTTCGCCGTTGTGATATTCTTTAAAACGACAGGGGGCGGTCAAAAGTAACTGACCGTAAAGTCAGACAAATAAACAGAGAAGTAGAAAGTTATCGGAACTACTTCATATCATTAATATCATTCAAGATTTTTAAACGAATTATTTTATTGTTTTTATAAATTATTTTAATGATTATAAGGATTTTTATAACCATTCAAGATTTGTTTTAATCAAACTTTGATGCATCACTTGCTTTTGTTCATATCTTGGACAGTTTAACCTATCAAAGTTTATTAAAATATCAATGAGGAGAGAAAATGGGTTGCTCTACAAATATATTTCTATTATGGCAAGAATAAAAGCCAAAAAAAAAGCACACTTACTTAAAAATACAGATGTTTTTTTATTTAGCCCGCTCCCCAATTCACACATTATGTCTGGCTAGTTTCTGTCCTCTTATTATGCTAAAAAGGCAATGATAGTCCAAACATTCCTGACCATTATCACCAATAAAGCCTAGAAAAACAGGGCATCAGTATATTGTAAACTGATAGGTTCAAATATTCTTTCCCAGTTATCAAAGAAATAATTTGATCCTTAATTATAGTTTTGTAATTATTAAATTGTTTTAAATTCAAAATTGTAATATATACATCAGTGTAAAAACTATAAATGGTGGAAAAACACATTTCTGTAATTGTGTAGCTGGGTTTCCACTTTAGCCATGGTCTCTTTTGGCTTTAACAGACTATCCCTCAGGTTTTTCCAAACTGTTTAACAAAAACTTTCCTCCTTTCCCACTGCTGTTGCAATTTCTAGCCAAAATTATTGTTCATCAGGTTATCTCTATCATCACGGATCATAAAGATGTCTGTACAGGTGTACCTGTTTCAGACAAAATCTCTTCAAAGTGGTTCATTTCAACTCAAACCAGATGCTGCGCCGCGCGCACTGTTCGCTTGGGTCTCAAAAAATGCCGTGCGCACCGCCAGCCGAAATGATGTCGCGCGCACTCAAAGCGAACATCCGCAAACTCCGCCATGACGTCAGATTCTCCGCGCGAACTCAAGCGAACTAGCGGACGCGTCGAGTATAAACAAGGCTTAAACAAGGCTTTAGACCATTAGCATCATGCTCAAAACATTTAAAAAGAGTTTCGACCATTTTTCTATTTAAAGGTTGACTCGTCTGTAGTTAAATCATGTACTTAGACCAACAGAAAATGAAAGCTATTTTCTACACCCTCAGAAATAAAGGTACGAGATCTGTCACTAAGGTGGTACCTTTTCAAAAGGTACAAACTTGTATCTAAAAGGTCCATGATAATACCTCAAGGGTACATATTGGTACCTAAAAAGTACAAAAGTGTTCCTCGTAAAATTTGTAGGTACTAATATATACTTTTGAGGTACCAATATGGACCCTTCAAGTACAAATGTGTACCTTTCGAAAAGGTACCACCCCAGTGACAGATCTCGTACCTTTATTTCTGAGAGTGTAGGTTGAAATGGCTATACTCTCATTCTGGCGTAATAATCAAGGAACTTTGCTGCTGTACCATGGCTGCAGCAGGTGCAATGACATTAAGCAGTGCTGTTATCTAGTTACCTAGCTGGGGACTATTTTCAGGTGCCGCATGATATCATTGTGCCTGCTGCAGCCATGGTACAGCAACAAAGTTCCTTGATTATTAGTCACCAGGAGGCACTTGAATTATTTAGGCCTCGTTTTGCAGGACACGTGAACTAGTGATGGGAAGTTTGGATCATTTTACTGACCTGACCTTTGAGTCTCCTCAACAAATCTTTTTTCGAGACATTTCGTTCAATTTGCCAAAATATTATTAAAATGTTGAGTTGCTTCCAAACACACATACAACTACACCACACGTTGATCACACTATAAAAAACAAGTCATGACTAGAATGCTATAAGAAAGAGAAAATAATAATTTATTGTTTACCTGGTCTTTTGTCTATGATTAGCTCAGCTCTTCAGATTTGAGTGGTTCGTTTACGTCACACAGGCAGTCCCACATAAGCTTAACCAATGCACACAGTGTGAGTCAAAAGGAGCCATGATTAGTTCAACTTTCAGTTCTCCTGGTTTTTGAGTCGTTCGTTCATCACGTGGCAGCATGTAAAGAGAGATGACTCAAACCAAAGACGGGTTAAATCTTTTCCAAGCTCTTAATGCATATGACTGGCTTCTGCCTTTCACGTGGTGAACAAACGACTCAAAGCCGAGGACTCAAGAAATGAACTGATCAAATCTTTTTGCATATAATTGGCTTCCGACTTTCACGTGATGAACGAACAACTCTTGGTTTTCATCTTTACAAGTGCTTGTTTTTGTTAAATATGTCTCCACCAATCTTCTCTGGATATAGGTTGTGCTGCTATGAAATAATTACATTTCTAAATCTGCAGCCCTGCCAAATTTGTTCTGTTTTCCTTCAACTTAATTGACCGGGACTATGGACAGGACTCTGATACTAGAGCAGGATTCACTACTGCTCCAAATGACATTGTTAGCACAAGATGGTAGTGGGATATTTTAGCTGTTTTTCAGTTGTGACTCTGGACCACTAAATCTGGAATCTGAGAGTTAAAAAAAATCTAAATATTGAGTACATGACCTTTAAAGTTGTCCAAATTAAGCTCTTATTAATTCCATTATAGAAAAAAGTATCGCATTTGCTGATTAAAGTATAAAAAAATAAAATAAAATTTAAATTTGTCTGAATGTTTTTTTATAAATATGTCTGTCCATAATGTACAGTTTGTTCTAATAAGCAAAAAACTCAAAATGAAAGTTAAAATGGTGTATTGTTACAAATCTGTAACCTTTAAGCCGAAAAGAAAATGAATGAATGAGTTTTGACCTAATTTGACTTTGCTTTGACCTTAAAAAAGTAAGTATATTGACATTTTTATTTGGTCCCTAACCCTAATGCCGTGTTCAGACTGCATGATTTTAGCCCCGATTTTGACTCCCAACAGGTTTTGAAAAGTCGCAGACAAATGCCTGAAATCACAGGCAAATCGGTGTTCGTTCACTTGAGTAACAATCACACAGTGTGAACTATCAAAGACGCGATCTGAGAGTATCGCAGATGAGTCGCCGACACCCGTCAGATATTTGGCATGCTACATATCTGGCCCTTTTGCCAATTTAAATAATGCCGTGTGAAAGGTGTTCTGATTGATAATAACATTACAATTACCTACAGCCAATGAGAGAGAAGCATCCACTAGTATGGGTATCTGCAGGCCAGCGGGAGGTTGGGGAAGAAGTTAAAAGGGCTTCTTTTTGGTCTATTTGGACCCAAGAAATGGAGGAAAAACTAGTGGAAATTTGTCTGGAGCACTCGTCTCTGTTTGATGTGTCATCTGAGCAATACCACAACGAGGTCGAAAACGTTTAAAAGAAATTGCAAATTCCCTTCAAAACCCAGGTGAGCAAATTAAGTATTTCCTACCACACTAAATGTTTCTTTCTCATGATGTATTTTTTTTTTTAAATAATTATTTCGGGGTTTTCACCTTTATTTGACAGGACAGCAGAGAATTGGCAGAAAAGCATGGGAAGAAGAGAGAGGAGAACGATCAGCATAGGACTGTGAGGCGGGAATCGAACTCGGGTCGCCGTGAGCACCGGAGTACAAGCGTCGACGCACTAACCACTACACCACTGGCGCCAACCTCATTATTAAGTTAATAACAAAAGATATACTATGTGACCTCGCATTGTCACCTCTCGTGTGTTTGGTTGTGAGATGTAGTTTGTGGACCGAGACAACCCTGCAGGCGCAGGACGTCAACATGACGTCATATTGACGTTGTACCCCAATGGACAAAAAGGAAATGAAAATCGGGTTGACGTCAGAAGACAACCGACGTCGACAGGCCGACGTCAGTGTCCAATGTTCAACCTAAAATCAGCCAAATATCAACGTCTAATCATGTTACACCTTGACGTTGTGTGGACGTTATCACTATAACATCTATCGGATGTTGGATTTTGGTCACTTACCAACACAACCTAAAATCTACCAAATATCAATGTAATTTGACGTCGCTATTGGACGTCAAAATAACGTTGTTCTTAGACGCTGGCTAGACATTGAATTTTGGTCACCTGGCATCATGACCTAAATCTAGCCTAATATTAACATCTTATGATGTTGTGTTCCTGCTGGGAAAGCTCTCTGCGATTCTTCCTATTGTAAAATCATGCAGTGTGACACCCCCTGTCACCGATTCATCCTACAGTGTAAACGCATCAGCGACGAAATGATACCCCAGATAGTCATGCAGTGTGAAAACATCTATGACGCGACTACTTTGAACTCGATATAAGCCTTAGTCCACGTGAAATCAAAATTGACAATGTTTATTTTATTTTCGCACGTTGTTGTTCCTTAGGTGAACAATTAATCCATGCAAGTTATTCCATCGGAAAAAAAAAGTTGTTTTGATAATCTTCAATCAAATTCTGACGATTTGCTCCCACGTTTGGCATGGCGATTCTTTTCTGTGGACGTCAGTTTGACAGATTCAGCCATAATATACTTAACCACGCCCCTCTTACCGTTAGTTTGCTACAAGAGAATGATGAGCAAAAAGAAAGCCCCGCCCCCTACTTTCATACTGAAACCTCCATTTCACATAGACTTTAGAACCTAATTCAGATCTGAAGGAGTTACCAAATTCTTGAATATAGTGACTGGATAAGCTTTATAGAGTTAAACAGTTTGAGTAATCTCAAGTCCTACCAGTTTTTGGCCTGACTGTGAGAAACCTTCATCCGTGTGACACCCAGCAGGCCTCCATCAGTGTCAACGCATATCACTGACACTCCTCATCCTTCCATTCAGACCATGAAAACCGTACATGCCATCAGAACTGAAGTCATGTCATGGGCTGCCCCGCATTAGCGGCTGCTTGGTTCGCAGTGGCTAATTGATTAATCACAGTCATTGCAGTGAATAGCGGCAGTGTTCTCCGCTTTAAATGCAGACTGCTCCATGAGCGGCGGGATGTCATGAGACGATGCCAGCGCAGTGCCATGCTTTAGACTGAAACATGCCGTGTCAGACTAATATTGGCTCTATCTACATCCTGCTTTGTTTACGCGTCAGACAGCACGTCCACGGACCGTCTAGTTATATAGGCTTGCTCGGTCTCACTCCATTAAAAATCCTGGTCGTAAAAATCACATGAACATTCATGAACTGATTCAAATTATTACACTTAACACAGATCTATTTACATAAAACATGACTGGAGTCAAAAGCACTTACAGTAGAGGAAAAAAATGTTAACACAATTAGCAACAGTGTAAATAAACAACTCAGCCAATATTTTTGCCCTTGTGTAATAATCAAATATATATATATATATATATATATATATATATAGCTGTTTGTTCAAACTACTTAATTAAAATAATCTGAATTAACACAATTCTTAAGGTTTGTTTTTTAGAAAACTTATTTTTTTTATGTTCAATCCACTTAAATTTGTAAAAGAAATTAAGCTAACTTAATCGATTTGTGTTGGGGCAACATATAAAGGAATTAAGTTTATTTATTAGATGTCACAAATTGAAGTGGATTGAACATAAAACAAGGACAATGTCCCCCAAAAAACATCAAGAATTGTGTTGTTTCAGCTCATTTTAAATAAGTAGTTTGAACTAACAGCTTATATCATCTTTTGAGCATAGGACTGCATTAATGTCACTAACAAATTATAAAATAAGATTGCAAAAGTGCAAGAGCTTTCTGAAAATAACTATTGGCCCAATTGTTTATTTCTATTGCTACCTATTGCTTCTGTATTCTACTTCATAGAGTTATTGTTTTAACCATTTTTTGCCTATCAAAGCTGAAATGACTAGCTAAAACCAGCTTGACCAGCCTAGCCAAGCTGGGAAACCAACCAAAACCAGCTATGTCCAGCTTAAACCAGGCTGGTCAAGTTGGTTTTAGCTGGCCATTTCCCAATCGCCAAAACCCTTTTAAAACCAGGCTGGTTGACCAACTAAAACCAGGCAACCCAACGCAATCTCACGGCAATTCGTAACTTTTTGATTTAGTGGCTAATTCGTATGAATTCATACGATCTAATTCGTACAAATTAGTACGATTTGCTCATCACCCAATGATGGTTGGGGTTAGGGGTGGGGTTAGGTGCCACGCCTCCTTTTTAAAACCATACATTTTCGTACGACTGAACGCCACTAATCTGACAAAACGTAAAATACTTACGTTTCCTCGTGAGATCAGGCTGGTCAACCGGCACAGCAAATCTATCAGTTTTAAATTCTCAGTGTTAAAAAAATGTTAAAGTTCATTATTATTATTCATCTTTATTTGTATAGCGCTTATACAATGTAGATTGTGTCAAAGCAGCTTCACATGGAAGATTATAGTGAATTGAAACAGTGTCAGTTCAGTTTTCAGAGACTAAGTTCAGTTCAGTTTAGCTCAGTTCAGTGTGGGTTAATAATCACTACTGAGATACCAAACACTGAAGAGCAAAGTGTTGACATTATTGAGTTATATTTCGATAAATGAACACAATCAGAGTTTGAAGCTGTGCTGATCCAGTGTAAAATCAAGGTGTTACAAGTAACCAACACTTGATGGTCCAAGGAATTAATTTGACCAAAAAGCTTAATGGAACACAAATGTCGTGCCACTTTTCTAAGTGTTTCAAAGTCCTGAAAGTGTAAATTTGTAAAAAGTGTACATTTGTCATGCTGGCTGAATAATCATTCTTGGAGAATTGTCTTATGTAAGTTTTTTTGACTATTAATCATGAGTATTGTATTGTTTACAAGGTTAGGTAGGCTCAAGTTTAACTAAATCTGAGTTAAACTGTCTCTGTTAGTGTTTACTTTTTACACTAGAGTCAGGAACCAATCAACTCCTAGTATTCTAGACCAGAGTTATTTTTAACTCGATATCGTGCTAATATAACTCATTTATGCATTTTACTCATATATAAAATATTGGGAAAATATGCTCATTCATTCAGATTTGATTTGAACTCTGTTAGAGTTAAAACAACAGTGTTATTTTTACTGTGAGCTTATACTGGTTTAAGCTGTTTTTTTTTCAGCAGAGAAAAGTCCTCAGACTGACCCAAAGCCACCATAACCATAAGCTTTGCTCATATTATTAACACTCGATGACAATAAATAAATACATTTCAGAGCATTTGGAGGGTTCTGGCCACAAATACGCAAATGCTAGCAGCAAATATAAATCTTGGGAATTTTTAAAAAATGATAATAACAGACCCTCATGTTTTAAAGGTCTTATATTTGAAGGGGAAAACTATATTAACAGTATAAAATGAAATAATGTTAGCAAAACATGCTATTATGCTTTAATGTTTTATTAGGATACACAGCTACATTGAATAGCATACCTGTAGAAAGCCAGGAATGTAGTTACAAGACCAACCAGCAGGGGCTAATGATGCTATGCTAACCAGAAATCCCTAACTCCTGTTCTACAGTCAAAACAACTTATAAACCTCTTAGCTGGCCTTTACAGCTTTGGAGAACTAATGCTGATTATATGATGTCACAGACTGAGATGAAGATTAACTAATTACGAATTTAGTCAGTTATAGAAATTACAGATGGTCATATGACCTCATATTAACTGCTTGAAACTGATTATAAGCATACATACTGTACACGTAATAGGTTACTATAGTCCAGATTATGGTTTTATAAGCTTTATTAAGCTAAACACAAACACTTGGTGAGCCAAAACAAGATGTGACAAAACAGAATGACTGCATATTTTTCGATTTGCTGAAAAATATCAGAAATTATAAGCAAAAACAAAAACAGTGCTGTATAAAATGTCTATAAATGATCAGTTTTCTGTATTATTGTTTGTTTTTCTCATTTATTTATGTGTACAAGTTCATGATTTCAGATATATAAAATGTTATAAAAGTCTTCAAACTGACTACAAGTCACTCTAACCATAAACTTTCCTTGTATTAACACTCTGTGACAATAAATAAATACAGAACATTTGGGGGGTAGCCACAAATACGCTAGCAGCAAATATGAATCTTGTGAATTTTACTAAATGATGATAACAGACCCTCATGCTTTGAAGGTCTTATATTTGAAGGGAAAAAAACTGTATAAACAGTATAAAATGAAAGCTTGTTAGCTAAACATGCTATTATGCTATACTGCTTCATGAGGACACACAGTTACATTGAATAGCGTACACATAGAAAGCCAGGAGTGTAGTTACAACACCAACCAGCGGGGGCTAATGATGCTATGCTAACCAGCTCCTATTCTACAGTCAAAACAACTTATAAACCTCTCAGCTGCCCTTTACAGCTTTGGAGAGCTAATGTTGATTATGTATGGAGATGGAGATTTACTAATTATGAATTTAGTCATAGTTATAGAAGTTACAGATGGTCATATGACCTTAAGGTAACTGCTTTGAAAGAAACTGATTATAAGAAATACTCATCATAATAGGCTACTATTGTCCAGATTATGCTTTTTTAAGCTTTATTAAGCTTAACACAAACATGTGGCGAGCCAAAACAAGATGTGACAAAACAAAATGACTGGATATTTTTCAGTTTGCAGCAAAATATCAGAAATTATAAGCAAAAACAAAACTGTGCTGTATAAAAGATCTTTAAATGATCCCCCTGCTGAAAAAAACAGCTTAAACCAGCCTAAGCTGGTTGGCTGGTTTTAGCTGGTCAACCAGCCTGGTTTTAGAGGGGTTTGGCCATTTCCAGGCTGGTTTCCACCCATTTCCAGCCTGGTCTTAGCTGGTCAGGCTGGGAGTTGACCAGCTAAAACCAGCTTGACCAGCTAAAACCAGCTATGTCCAGCTTAAACCAGGCTGGTCAAGCTGGTTTTAGCTGGTTTAACCTGGTCATTTTCCAGCCTGACCAGCTAAGACCAGGCTGGGAATGGCTGGAAACCAGCCTGGAAATGGCCAAAACCCCTCTAAAACCAGGCTGGTCGACCAGCTAAAACCAGCCAACCAGCTTAGGCTGGTTTAAGCTGGATTTTTCAGCAGGGCCGTTTTCTGTATTTTGTGATTTATGTTTGTTTTTCTCATTTATTTATGTGTAAAAGTTTTGAGATTCATGATTTCAGATATATAAAGTTTAATAAAACTGACTATAAGCCACCCTAACCATACATTTAGCTCATATTAACACTCTGTGACAATAAATTAATACAAAATCAGAACATTTTGGGGAGTACTAGCCACAAATACACAAAATGCTAGCTAGCAGCAAATATTAACCTTGTGAATTTTACTAAATGATGATAACAGACCCTCATGTTTTAAAAGTCTTACATTTGAAAGGGAAAAACTGTATGACAGTAAAAAATGAAAGATTGTTAGCTAAACATGCTATTATGCTATATTGCTTTATGAGCACACAGCTACATTGAATAGCGTTTAGTTAAAGGGGTTTAGTTACAACACCAGTGTTACAATGATGCTATGCTAACCAGCTCCTATTCTACAGCCAAAACAAATTATAAACCTCTTAGCTGCCATTTACAGCTATGAAGACCTAATGCTGATTATGTATGGAGATTTACTAATTATGAATTTAGTCATAGTTATAGAAGTTACAGATGGTCATATGACCTTAAGGTAACTGCTTTGAAAGAAACTGATTATAAGAAATACTCATCATAATAGGCTACTATTGTCCAGATTATACTTTTATAAGCTTTATTAAGCTAAACACAAACATGTGGCGAGACAAAAAAAGATGTGACAAAACAAAATGACTGGATATTTTTCAGTTTGCAGCAAAATATCAGAAATTATAAGCAAAAACAAAAACTGTGCTGTATAAAAGATCTTTAAATGATCCGTTTTCTGTATTTTGTGATTTATGTTTGTTTTCCTCATTTATTTATGTGTAAAAGTTTTGAGATTCATGATTTCAGATATATAAAGTTTAATAAAACTGACTATAAGCCACCCTAACCATACATTTAGCTCATATTAACACTCTGTGACAATAAATTAATACAAAATCAGAACATTTTGGGGAGTACTAGCCACAAATACACAAAATGCTAGCTAGCAGCAAATATTAACCTTGTGAATTTTACTAAATGATGATAACAGACCCTCATGTTTTAAAAGTCTTACATTTGAAAGGGAAAAACTGTATGACAGTAAAAAATGAAAGATTGTTAGCTAAACATGCTATTATGCTATATTGCTTTATGAGCACACAGCTACATTGAATAGTGTTTAGTTAAAGGGGTTTAGTTACAACACCAACCAGTGTTACAATGATGCTATGCTAACCAGCTCCTATTCTACAGCCAAAACAAATTATAAACCTCTTAGCTGCCCTTTACAGCTTTGGAGAGCTAATGTTGATTATGTATGGAGATGGAGATTTACTAATTATGAATTTAGTCATAGTTATAGAAGTAACAGATGGTCATATGACCCTAAGGTAACTGCTTTGAAAGAAACTGATTATAAGAAATACTCATCATAATAGGCTACTATTGTCCAGATTATGCTTTTTTAAGCTTTATTAAGCTAAAAACAAACATGTGGCGAGCCAAAACAAGATGTGACAAAACAAAATGACTGGATATTTTTCAGTTTGCAGAAAAATATCAGAAATTACAGTATAAGCAAGAAATATGCTGTAAAATGTCTGTAAATGATCAGTTTTCTGTATTTTGTGATTCATGTTTTTATCTTCTCATTTATTTATGCATTTAAACTGCATTATTGGACCTTAATCTTTCTTCCAACAACTTTTGATGTTGAAAAGTTTGAAAAAAGTCACTTTTATTGACATTTTTAGATAGTTTGAGGTTGTATAATGTCTGTATTTGTGTTTGTAAATTACAGTACAAAAACCTGGTAATACAAAATCCTGGTATTAAACTTTTTCTTGTGAGATATATTGTTTTAAACTAATAAAATGTCAATAAAAGAACCTTTGTTGAACTGTACAATTGAATTTCCAACTTTTAAAGCCAACAGATCAGAGACGAAGGCCCCTAATGCAGTTCATACCCATAAATAAATAGGAAAAAAATATACAACCTGTTAATTAACAGATATAAAGCTTAATTTTTTTAATAACTATGCATTCACCAGATATATGTATGCAATTACATTACCTGCAGTGCAGAGACCAGCCAGCAGTGCTGAGGAAACCAAGATGAGTCCTAATGGAGACATTTTACCGCCAGTAACCTGCACAGGAATGATGACAAGAGTTTTATATTACAATTTTTATAGTACAACACAAAAAATCCTCAGATAATAACTCTAAAAGGAAAAGCTCTATTAATAAAAATGAGAATAAACACGAGCCAAGCTTACCCGAAAGCTGTAGTCACCGCCTTATTATTGTTCAACCCATGAGGCACCTCAGTTTATAAAGCTTACACATACACTAGAGACTCTCAAAGCAGCCAATAAGAGAACAGGGGACGTTCTTGGGGGCTAAAGAGGGGGGTTTTTGGTCTGACCACAACAAATCTACAAGGATTTATGGGTATAGGCGAGAGCTAGATGAGGGGAACTGAAATCTGCACAAAGAATAACAAGCATGTGATCCAGCGAAGAATGAATCGTAGAGCCGTTGGGTACAAAGGGCACGCAGAAATTATGATCTGCAAGATGCTCAAAGAGAAAAGTCAATGGAGAGCTGGATTTTATTGTTCGACTTTCTTTATAGCTCCAACCTAATTTATAACCTCCCTGACATGGTGGATTGGGGGTTTTCACTTCCTTCAGCATGGCTCCATTACGGACATGGCTAAATCGGCACTATGAAGCCGCTTGAAAACTGAAGTGAAATTAAACCGCCGTGAAAAAAAAAAAGCGAATGTCCTTGCTGCTGGAATCCTAATGAAGTAAACTTTTGTTGGAGAGACAACAGGCTACAGTCTCTGTCACTCAAAGAGTCATGTAAATCCCAAGCCGTTTTTTTTTCTTCTGAAGGATTCGTCTATGGTCCTTCTCCCCAGCCATCGTAGCTGTGGTAACCATGGCCCTCGGCATGACTGAACTTCTTCCCACATGTCAGTCATCAGCGATGATGAATAGGTTATAGTGTGTTTGAACTCATCAAGGGTTAAAACATCTTGGTTCATGACAATAACCGTTTCCAGTACAAACCGGCAGCTTGGAAGTTGAAAATAACAAGGGAATGCAACGAACTGAAGATCTTTTAATTGTGTTTTGATCTGTGAAGTAATTGGACATCTAGTGTTTTCTTCTGAGGCATTTTTTTTTCTCAACAGGAGGCCTTTGTGCATGGTTAAAGAGGTTGGAGGAGGCCAGAATTACAGCACAGGGCAACGTCTTTAGACGGAGCTCTTTTTTGTTTTCTTTATGTCATATCCATGTTCCTGCACTAAACGGAATCTAATTAGTTGAATTATGTAAGTGATGTATGAACAATTACACTGCTGATGTGTCAGGGCGATGAACAGTAAGTAAAGAATTTATTTTTAATGAGCAGAGCAAACCAAATGTATGAAACCGTTAGGTTTGAACTTATAAAGCAATACACTACCTGACAAAAGTCTTGTCGTCTATCCAAGTTTTAGGAGCAACAAATAATAACTTGACTTCTAGTTGATCATTTGATATCAGAAGTGGCTTATATGAAAGGCGAAGGCCTCTAGATTATGCTTATTTTCCCAAAATAAAATATGATCATGCCTTGATTTTTGATTATTTAAATTAGGACAGTAAGGTCTGACTTTGCTTAGACAAAAGTTTTGCCACTGAAAAGAAATAATGTACAGTATAGAATATAAAGTCATGATGCAGTGGAAAAATAATTAATATTGTGTCTGACTCCCATGAGCTTGGAGGACTGCATCCATACATCTCTGCAATGACTCAAATCACTTAATCTAGAATGACAAAGAAAGCGTTCTTGCAGGACTCCCAGAGTTCATCAAGATTCTTTGGATTCATCTCCAATGCCTACTTCATTTTACCTCAGACATGCTCAATAATGTTCATGTCTGGTGACTGGGCTGGCCAATCCTCTACCTTGACCTTCTTTGCTTTCAGGAACTTTGATGTGGAGGCTGAAGTATGAGAAGGAGTGCTATCCTGCTGAAGAATTTGCCCTCTCCTGTGGTTTGTAATGTAATGGGCAGCACAAATGTCTTGATATCTCAGGCTGTTGATGTTGACCATCCACTCTGCAGATTTCTCGCACGCCCCCATATTGAATGTGAACCCAAACCATGATTTTTTCTTCACCAAACTTGACTGATTTCGGTGAGAATCTTGGGTCCATGCTGGTTCCAGTAGGTCTTCTGCAGTATTTGTGATGATTGGGATGCCGTTCAACACATGATTCATCGAAAAAAAATCAACTTTCTGCCACTTTTCCAAATGATCAACTAGACGTCAAGTTATTATTTGTTGCTCTCACAACTGGGATCAACGACAAGACTTTTGTCAGGTAGTGTATTTGGAGTGTGATATAGCCATATAGTTTTCATCAGACTGTGGTAATGCACATCTTAAAGTACTGACATATTGGAAATGAATTTTAATACAAATACTATAATAAAAATAAAAATAATAGTTATTTTCTGTCCTACTATGGAAGTCAATGATACCATTAACCAGCATTTTTAAAAATATCTTTTTATGTTTAACAAAAGAAAGAATGACAGAGTAAATGGTGAAATTTAAATGATTCATGTTTTTATTTTATATGTTTTTCTTATTTTTCTACGCTTTTGAATTGCATTATGGAGCCTTAATTTTTCTTCCAACAACTTTTAACCTTGACATTTTTAATAGTTGAAAGTGATATATTGTCTGGGTTGGTGTTGTATATTACAGTTCAAAAACCTTGTAAGAAACTGCAGAACATTTTCTGTTATTTTTTATTTCTTTATATATAATTATTTCTTATATAATATATTATTTAAAACTACAAAAATGTCAACAAAAGTCACTTCATTAAACTGTAGACAGAGCAGAGATCAACATCCCATAATGCAATTCACAACCTATTCACACACGATCCCTTTAATGAGAATAATGGGACATAGAAAAACACATTTGCCAAATAAACTTGGCTTAGCGAATTTTAATCTCCATGTGACCAATCAGCTGTCTTCATTCTTGTTTACTGTTGGTTACTAGGTTACCAATACTGCAGTCAGCTGCTCTAATAACTTTATGGAAACCTAATTCGCATTTGGGATTTATTATTACTATTTTTATTTGTTCACTTCATGTTATGATGGAACCTTGCACAACACAGGCTCATTGTGAAAACGTACCCCTGTATACATTTCTGGAGAGGACGAATTATGCAGCCAGATGTATGGCTGCATTTCTTCTTTAAAATGAAGGCTAGGGGGCGGCATGACGCCATTCCTTTTTGCGTTACCATCTGACCGCCAGTTGACCACAACAATGAGCTTCGAGTCTGGTGAAGAACGGTTCCAGAAAGCAGGTAAAACAAAAACAAAAGACAAAAAATAAAATAAACAAGTAAATAACAGGGTGAGAATGTGATAAAAATCAGGCGAGGGCTTTTCTTTTTCTGGATTGCTTTTCAAAACACTGTCGTTTGGGTTTAGGCAAGGGGATGGGTGGGGGGGAAATCGGTCGGTGGTCAGTCAGTCAACAGCGAGAATGCGAGAACAGCAGACATGAATGCCACTTGAGAGAAATTAGAGATCTGAAAAATTGCTCACAGTGGCCTCTGGTGGATTCGCGAAAACAAAAACTGCAGAAAAACATACCTCCTGGGATGTATTTTGTGATCTCCAGAAATGTATATAGTAGTACGTTTTAATAATGAGCCAGGGTTGACCTTGGCTGTGGCTACTGTGAAGAGCTTAAGGTTACTCTAAGACATCTATGGGAACTAAACTCGAAACCAAAAATAGTAGAGCAAGCAAAGTCATTTTAAAGGGAAGTCTGATTAATTGGAGGCCTTATTTGCATTGCCTCTAGCCAGCTATTTATATACACAGTTTATTTTGGCCGTCCATGACTAAAGTTTTTAAATGGGTGAATCTTAAACTTTTATAGTGCTTGCCGCACACCAAACAAAATCGCACAATAACTGTTTAATAAATTTTGTTTTTATTCTTGTTTTACACTCCACTTTAATAAATAGGCTTTACCGTTTTTTTTTTCTGGTCTGGCAGGAGCACTTTTAGCTTAGCTTAGCATAGATCATTAAATCAGATTAGACCATTGCTCAAAAATGACCAAAGAGTTTTGATAATTGTCCTATTTAAAGGTTGACTCTTCTGTAGTTACATTGTGTACTATGACCAATGCAAAATGAAAAGTTGCTATTTTCCACGTCGATATGTCTAGGAACTACTCATCATTCTGGCATAATAATCAAGAAACTTTAACAATAACAATGGCAGTTTATTTATATAACACAATTAAAAACAACCCAAGTTGACCAATGTGCTTCACAATAACTAAAGACAACAAACAACAAGAGTAAGTCAAAGACAAAAACAAGAACTAAAGAAAAAAAATTACCTAAATTTTACACCATGGCTGCAGCAGGCAAAAACATATCGAGTGGATGAACAGGCTGCATCCAAAATCACCTACTAGTCTGTAGGTACTTCATTTGAATTTAAACATACTACTCGGCCGTTATAAAAGTATGTTCTATACAGTATGAATGTGAGAAGTATGAATGGAATTTGAACATACTACATCCACCATTTTGTCATGGTCACGTGACCAGTTACGTCGCTTCACTCCCATTCATGAATTCTCTCGCGGGGCATCATGAGATAGCGCAGCGTGCATGGGATGCACACTTTAGAATCTAACCGGAAGTAGTAAGTCATCCGGGTACTTCTGGCATACTGATTTTCGAATCCTGTGAATTCGGACATACTACTTGGCTGGCATACTGATTTTAGCGTACTATATAGTATGGAAGTATGCGGTTTCAGACGCAGCCACATTGTAGGCCAATCGTAAGGCTAAGCATAAAACTGGTTCCCTCGATAAAATCCCTGTAAGCTCTGTTCAATACAGTTCATTACACTTACACGCTTTGTCCAATCAGATAATCCTCACACAAAAATATAAATAATATCACTTTTGGATTATAAATGCAAATGCAAGAACTGAAAAGGTAACATTAGACTACAGTGCCTCTGTGGCGCACGCTTGACAAAATCAGTGGTAGCTTTATTCACGGAAGGCCACCAAAATGCATTTCGTACCAGAGTTAGGGTTCGATGAATCCCTGGATGTCCTGAACCTTGTGAGGTGTGTATCCATTGGAGGGTGCGATTTCTGAGGGCTTGAGGAACATATTGTCGATTGGGTGGGCATTCTGGTGGGGTAGGATCCTCTTGCTGTGCTCGTTGGATTTCCTCCATTATGTCCCAACTTATCTGGGCAATGACCACTGTAGAAGGAAGGATAGGGGCATTAACTTGAGGGGTTGAGTCATGATCATGTCGTCAAGAGAGTGCATCAGCTTTGAGGTTTTTACTGCCTGGTCGGTAGGTGACTGAAAAGTAAAAGCGTGTAAAGAATAATGACCACCTAGCTTGCCTGGGGTTCATACGCTTGGCTCCCTTGATGTATTCTAGATTTCTATGGTCTGTGATAATTTGAAACGGGTGGACGGCTCCCTCGAGCCAGTGACGCCATTCTTCTAAAGCTGCTTTCATAGAGAGGAGTTCCTTATTTCCCACATCATAATTCCTTTCGGCAGTTGTTAATTTGCGTGAAAAAAAGGCACAGGGGTGTAGCTTACCAGGGTTACCATGCCGTTGAGAAAGCACTGCTCCAATGCCACAGTCTGAAGCATCCACTTCCACCACAAAGGGTAATTCTGGGTTAGGATGTTTCAAAATAGGCGCTGTTGTAAAGCTAGTCTTTAGATGCTCAAAAGCTTTGACAGCGGCTGGATTCCACGTTAATTTTCCAGGTTTACCTTTTAGGAGTGATGTGAGAGGTGCTGCGATGGAACTGTATCCACGGATAAATCGTCGATAAAAGTTGGCGAACCCTAGGAATCGTTGAAGTTCTTTTATTGTCTTAGGAAGAGGCCATTCGGTGACTGCCTGGATCTTTGATTCGTCCATTTCCACTCCCTGATGACTGACAATGTATCCTAAAAATGACGTTTTAGTTGCTTGGCAAACAACTGGTGTTGTTGTAAACAAGTTAACACAGTTCTTACATCCTTGATGTGTTGCTCTAGGTTGGGAGAATAGATTAGGATGTCATCAATATATGCAATGACGCATTTGTTCAGTAAATCATGAAAGGTTTCATTAATGAATGATTGAAATACTGCTGGTGGGTTTGCTAGCCCATACGGCATAACAAGATACTCATAGTGCCCACTAGTGGTCAGAAAAGCTGTTTTCCACTCATCCTCTTCTCGAATTCGAATTAGGTTATAGGCACTCCTGAGGTCGAGTTTGGTGTAGATGTGAGCTTCTCGTAGCTGTTCTAATGCAGATGGGACGAGTGGCAATGGGTATCTGTATTTAACTGTGACGTTGTTCAACCCCCGATAATCAATGCAAGGACGGAGACCGCCATCTTTCTTTTCCACAAAGAAAAATCCTGCTGCTGCTGGTGAGGTAGAGGGTCGAATGTATCCAGATGCAAGGGCCTCCTCTATATAATTCTCCATGGCTTGGGTTTCAGGGCGTGAAAGAGGATACACCTTACTCTTGGGAGGAGACATGTTTGGTAGTAATTCAATTGCACAGTCACCAGGTCTATGCGGAGGCAATTGCGTGGCTTTAGCTTTGCTGAAGACGTCTGCAAATTCATGATAGATAGCTGGGAGTTTAGATTGAACTCTGGTTTCTGGGCTTTCTACGCTGGTGGAAAGGCATGGAAATGAAAGCTTTTTAGTTAAACAATGATTAATACAATAGTTAGACCACTGGGTGAGCTCACCATTGTTCCAGGAGATGTTTGGATCGTGAACTGCCAGCCAAGGATGGCCCAATATTAGCTGATATTTACAGGAGGGAACCACATAGAAGGTTATGGTTTCTTGGTGAAATAAACCAATATGTAGTAGCACAGGTTGAGTGGTGGCAGTAATTCCTGAACCAAAGGGGCCATTATCTATGGTGGTTATGTTAATTGTTGGAACACAAGGATTAGAAGGAAGTTTGAGTTTTTCAGTGAGTTCTTGGCTGATGATGTTTACTGCAGACCCTGAATCCACTAATGCTGGAACACATTGAATAGTCTTATTAAATTCAACTTTGCATTCCAAAAGGAAACTTCGTCGATTAGGAGTTTCAATTGTACTCACAGGGTAAGGATGTGTAGGGTTCTTCTTGGCCTTGAGAGGGCAGATTGCATTACGGTGGTTCTCATTTCCACAGTAATAGCACAAGATTTCCCGTTGTCGTCGATTTCTTTCTTCAGTGGAAAGGCGCGTGGAAGCAATCTGCATGGGTTCTGGGGAGTCCTGTTTGAATGAAACTGGTTCTGGTTTAGTCGTTAAACTCTGACGCAAACGTGGAGTGTTACGCATTAAATTATCCATTTTAATGGTCAATGTGATGAACAGAGAGAGTGGGGGTATTGCATGAGGTTGTCGTTTGTACTCTGCAGCTGAAACAAACGTTCCTGGTATCCTGATAGTAACTCACTTTGGTAATTGAAAGCTGATTGTAGTCGAGAAACCTCTGCTGGATCCATGTTAGGCGAAGTATTCTGTGAGGGAGCCGTAGGTGACGACATGGAAACAGTGTGAATCCAAATGCTGAAGGTTTATTTAACAAACAGCAAGGCACATGCAGAGTCATAGTCATATACAGGCAAAGGTCGGTACAAACGATAAGGCAGTCCAAAACAGGCAAACTAAGCAAAGTCCAAAATCCAAAGAAGCAGTGGTCAAAAGGCAGGCAAATGATCATAACAACAAGGCAAACACAATAGTAGAGAAGAGGCTCGGTAAGGCAGTGGTACTGGCAATACTTCGCAAAGAGAAGGTCTACACAGTGTGTTTATATATGGTGGTAACAGGAAGTACCACCGAGGAAGTGCAGAGTCAATATACTGGAGAGAGCTCCCTCTGGTGGTGGGATGAATGAGACTCATTCATTACAATATATTATAAACAAATACAAATACGGAAAAAACACATTTGTATTTAGACCTCCCTGCTGAAAAATCCAGCTTAAACCAGCCTAAGCTGGTTGGCTGGTTTTAGCTGGTTGATCAGTCTGGTTTTAGAGGGGTTTTGGTCATTTCCAGGATGGTTTCCAGACATTTCCAGCCTGGTCTTAGCTGGTCAGGCTGGGAGTTAACCAGCTAAAGCCAGCTTGACCAACCAAAAACAACTATGTCCAGCTTAAACCAGGCTGGTTTTAGCTGGTTTAAGCTGGTCATTTTCCAGCCTGACCAGCTAAGACCAGGCTGGAATTGGCTGGAAACCAGCCAGGAAATGGCCAAAACCCCTCTAAAACCAGACTGGTCAACCAGCTAAAACCAGCCAACCAGCTTAGGCTGGTTTTAGCTGGTTTTTTCAGCAGGGCTACGTGACTTTTGGATAGTTTTTCCTTTGGAAATATATTTGTTTTGCTTTACAGTTGTTGTAAAAGTTTTTAAACTTGTATGTTTAAGTAATTGTGCCTGCTGTAACACCCACAGCTCGTTCTTACTCTCCCAATCACAGCTCTTCCTCGCCAATCACCTGCACCTGTTCCCTTAATCAATGCTCCAGTGGCTGGAATAGATGTCAGATGGTTCACCTTACCTTCTCCCTGACTCGCCTTCTTCCATGGATGTTTCTTCTCTCCTATGGACGTTTCTCCTAAACCTGTGGATACACAAGCTATCATTAAGGGAAGTGACTTTATGCTCTATGCTTGAATGAAGATCCTTGTTTACTCTGTGAACACCATTTCATCTACTCCTCTGCAAAGATTATGACTTGCCTGCTTCTCCTGCTGATTAATCCACTGTGCGTTTGAAGAAGTTGATGAAAAGAGATAACCTTCCTTGTCCTCATTGTGTGACCTTGACGCCTGCATAGTTATATCATAAGACATATTTAAATAAGTGTGTCGCATGCGTGCATACAGCCCGCTTACCTTGACGAGGCATGATGACCGGTCTATCAAATGCCTGCAAGTTTATTCATGGATTAAGAACAACATTCAATATTCTTTTTAGTCACAGCATATCACAATTACTTTTTTTTTTATTATTATTATTTTTTAAATGCTGTAATTTAAGGAGTGTACATATTGCAGATAGAGTTAAATGTGTTCATATAAAGAACAAACAACGAAAAAAATCGATTGATCACGTTAAAATGACAGTTAATATTTATGTATTTTCTACGAATTTATTCACGCATATCCATTACTGAGAGCAGGAAAGAGACAGACTGCTGTAAGCAGTATAAAAAGAAAAGTTTATTAAAATAAATGATCAACAAATAAATCTGTCATGACGGTTTCTACAAGTGAAGGAATTACCGCCACCCCCACCCCACACACACACTATGAATTCCCCATTAAAAAAAAAAATACTACTGTTACACTTAACCTCCCTTTCTAGGGGTTTCGGAGAAGAAAAAAAATGTAACACAACAAAATAATAAATTTAGATAAATAAAAATATCTAATTTAATTAGTTCGAATTAAATAATAATAAATTAATGTTTAATAATGTGCGTGGAGAATCTCCTTTTTCTTTATCCCAGCATAAATTCACTTAAAATATAAGGGGGAAAAAAAACTCAGGGAAAAAAAAAAAGATTTCAACAGAAAAAAAAAAATGTTCTCTTTTATTCACGCTTTAACAAAGTCAATTATTTTTACATTTTCAGTAAGGGGCAAACAAAACAAAGAAATACTTAATGTAAACTTTCTTAGCCAAAATTGTCAGGAAAGGGTAAGGCCAAAATAACAAACAAAACAAAAACTTCCTAAATAGACAATGGGTCCTATCTTTTCTAATATAAAAAAAAATTCAAATCAATGACGATGCTCTTACCACACTCCCTGACTAAACCCAAAACAGGAGAAGGCTTAAAAGGGGATAAACCCAAAATAAATCGGCACCCGTCTTCCTACATGACTTTCACATAAAGTTACACGTCACTCTTATACACGCTACAATCTCACAAGTTCACGTTTTAAATATCACCCTCTTTAACTGGGATAGCGAAAATAGGGACTCTCCCTGTGCTTTGCTTCTCTGCCTCTTAATAAAGCCTGGACGCTCAATCAACAGCAACAAATCCGACTTGCTCTGATTGGAAGCAGGTGCGGCTGGTTTGGGAGCGCTGCTCAATGAGAGAGAGAGAGAGAGAGAGAGAGAGAGAGAGAGAGAGAGAGAGAGAGAGAGAGAGAGAGAGAGGCAGAGAGAGAGAGATAATTAAAACAAAAGGGGAGAACAATAAACTGCCACTCACACCAACAACTTATCATCCAAATATATCATAGGATGTAACACTACAAACTAAAAAATACTATTTATGAAAATACTTTAACAGACAAATCTAAATGCCCAACGCAACCGTACTGCGTTCCAGACCAGTTCAGCTCGATGACGTATAATGTCTACGATCGCCTGTAGTCCCGTTTAGCAACTTGTTAGCAACCGTCTTTTTAAAGAAGCATAACTGATTTAAAAAAAATCAAGAATGGGATGTAACTGTGTTTTATGTTGAAGAATAAAACGTGAACGTATCTTGAGTTTGTGTTAGCCGCGAACCTTATTTAAGCAATTTTTACCAAAATCCCATTAAAAAACCCATTGACTTTGGAAGGAGGGAACCGAAACTGCTAAAATACTAACTTGCTTCCGGGATTTTGCATAAAAGTTGACGTCATAGTTCCTCCCCTCTATTACGTGATGCCTGAAAAAAGTCTTCAGCTAAGTAACTTCCAACTTGGTTTTATTGGTGGAAGTTAGCTGATTTAAGTTTTAAATAGGAAAGCTTGAAATAATAAATTTATCTAAACACTTTGGCAATTTTTGCTAATGCTAATTGTCTAATTCACTTCAATGATGTATGCTAAGCTAAGCTAAAACAGAGACTATAGAATACACAAGACATGTCACTCGTATAGTTTTGAATGGGGAAAAGTGTAATGGTCAATATGGCGAATGAAGCCCCGCCTACTAGTACAGAAGCCAATCATCGATCGCTTACGATTCTCAGCAGGAGTAGCTCGGACCAGACGTGTGCTTTTACGACAGTTTTTGTGGTCAACAACCGCACTGGAATCTCAGCGAATACTTGCTTCACAGACATAAGAAATATATCCACATAAAGCTTGAAATCTGTGCTTTTTAAATGAACCCACTATATTAGAAAACAAAAGTTTTCTGGTTTTGTAATCTGGATGAGACGAACGCAAGGTGCAGTCTGTCCGGTCAAATGCACATCACACGACAGCAGCTACTCAAACGCCCACAACCTTGTAAACAAAGAGTCGCTGTCATTTCTGGAGGAGATTCGCCATCAAGACCAAGTTGTGAATTACTTCAGAAGACCAGTGCAATCTGACAAGCATTATTCAGAGGATGATAATGTGTTGAATGGCCATAAATAAGGTTGGTGTCGTGATCTCGTTCCTTTTGAGTGAGCATGCACATTAAGCCTAGAAATTTTGAGGGAGGAGCCGTCAGAAAAAGCTGAACGCTATTGGCTGCTTGTGTGCTGATGATGTCACTGACAGCTCTTTAAGCTTTCTAGGGAGCATTTAAAACCATCATCAGTCAGCTGATGCGTCAGTGGATCAATCACTCATCTGCAAGGTTCAAGTGGATAGATGTGGCTTTAACACTAGAACAGGGGTCACCAATCTCGTTCCTGGAGGTCCGTTGCCCTGCAGGGTTTAGCTCCAACTTGCCTCAACACACCTGCATGGGTGTTTCAAGTATACCTATAACATAGATATATACATTAGATGTCGCCTACCCTGCTGTTGTCTATTAGAACGAATGCGTCAATAGAGCCGCCATTTTAGTACAGGGTAGCGCTCCATTGAAATGAATGCGGGACCAAGGTGAAGTGGAGGACTGTGGCCATCCAAAGCCAGAGAAATACACATATACACATATATCTATGATCGGGAGTTTTCCCCGGTGGTCAGTATGCAAATATTTTTTTCAATTACGAAATATTATAATTTTACATCACTTTTCTACATTGATGGATGTGACCGCACGGGCATTGCCGACAAAGAGCGTGTGTTTGTGTGCATGGAATTGCATTATCCTCCTTCCCTGTTTAATTTGATCTAATCCATGTCCTGAAACACCCCCCTCTCCTGCTTTCACTTCTCATTCGTTTGTGAATGAATCCCCGTTATGAACGACTCGTTCACTTAGCCGACAATTATACAAGTTTCTGGCACCGCAGCGTCTTGTCATATTTCATAACATTGTTTGCTTATTTTATTCAACAAAACTAGCATAAGCTTAGAATTTAGCGCGAGTTGTGCTACTTTGCCTTATGGTGAATGCAGCAAGTCTGTATTATCATCAATAACATTACTTGTTAAGCACAAAAGTTCATAACATACAAAAACATAAAAAAAACTAAATCTTACCTATGAAATGTTCTGCCTTTGTGCTTTGTTTTCATTGTTTGCTCGTTACTACACCCGTACACAGCGCTAAAGTCCAGCATCTTCACATTAGCACACTGTCTTGACTAATGCGGTTGAATGACTTTTGTCCTAGGAGCACTGTACCAATGTGGCGGCGCTATTGACGCATGCTCAGGGTCCCTATGCGATATCTAGTGTATATACTGTATCTATGTACCTATAAGACCTTGATTAGCTTGTTCAGGTGTGTTTGATTAGGGTTGGAGCTAAAATCTGCAGGACATCGGACCTCCAGGAACAAGTTTGGTGATCCCTGCACTAGAACTACCGAGGCAGTCATCGAGAGTTTTTAATTTTTGTAATTTAATAATCTTTAAAGTAAAACTAACATCTGTAACACCCTGCAGTTTCCTAAATATCTGTGTATTTCTTTCTTACATTGTTATTTGTTATTTTTTATATGACAAAACCGTAAAGAACTGAGCATTTCTACCTTTATTTACTATATTGGTCAAAATGGCATGCATGTCTTCTACTTTTCGCTGTGACTTTAAATATGCATGCCTTTTTGCCTAGCAACTTCTTGCTAACATAAACATAACTTTCTGATAGCAAAAACATAAATTTACTTCAGATATATCTTTCAAAACGGCATATTCTGTGCCGTGAAATAACTCCTGATTGAAAGTGAAAATGAAAGCGAGGCCCAGACCTTTGCATGTGTTCTAGTATCTTAACTACATATTTATAGGCTGTATTACCAAAAAGATAATATTTTTAGGGTATAGGCCCGTGCACACTGGGATACTTTTTGCTTGTGTTTTTCGTCGACGTTTAACGACACGTGATTAAATAAAGGGCGCCAATGCAGAGGTGTAAAGAGTACCTGAAAACCATACTTGAGTAAAAGTACAGATACCTTACTGTAAAAATTACTCCATTACAAGTTACAAGTCACCAATTCCAATAAGACTTCAGTAAAAGTATTAAAGTATCCGATTTTAAAAGAACTTAAGTATTTTACTCATACTGAATGTAGGCTCAAAGAACACCAAGAAAGGTTTAATTTTCCTAATATATAAATTACATAGAACACCTTAATGTTATAAAATGGCAGAATAAAACATATTTAAAAAATAGAACAAAAAGTCTCAGTCAAACTCAAATGTTCAAAAAAGACACAAACAATTTATCAAAAAAAAAAAAAAGTAAAACGTAATAAAAAAAATCAGAGCTGACTTTGATGTGATTCATCTCAGTATCAGAGGGGGGCAATATTTTTATTTTGAGTAGTTTTTCAATTGATTAATTACGTTTTCTCTGTATTAAAATTAAACAAAGAGGAGCACTGTTATTTTTCAACTTAGTAAACTACATATAAATTCAAGCTTCGGCTTCATCACTGGCTGCAGCCATGTCGCTAATTAAACACCTGGTATTAGGCAAGCTGCTAATTCACGTTCACATGATTTAGCTCATAAATAGCATACAGTACCTTCAGCACCCTGCAGATAGCGATATCGCCTCATCCACCCAACAAATTAGCTGTTGTAGATAAAGTTGCCGACTTGTCGTGCACAATCACAATGTAATGAGTAACGGTAAGCGTCCGTTCAAATGTAGTGGTGTAAAAAGTGCATAAATTCAATCAAAAATGTAGTCAAGTAAAGAGTAAAAGTTGCTTATATTTTTGATTCTCAGTACAAGTACAAAGTAGCCAAAAAAATACTTAAGTAAAGTAACGAAGTCCATTTACTCAAGTACTTTACACCACTGCGCCAATGTGATCGTGCACACCAACGCACAAAACGGCAGGCGTAAAAGCATCATTTTTTAAGAAACTCCTCATGCTCGTCCGCGTTCAAACCTTCTCCACCAATCAGATTGGCGCTTTTATTCACGTGTACGGAGCTGCTGAATTTACAGTAAAAAGCACTTGAAGGCGCTCAAGCGCAACACTGTCAATGCGAGCGCACATTGAAGAAGATCACCAGAGGCGATATAAATGTGGAGCTGCTTATTGCACAGGTGAACAATAATAATTTCTTCATCGCTAGAGCTGGAGCTGCTACTTGAACTATCCATGCTTATTCGAATCGCCGGTAACTTTAACAACAAGCGTGTCAACTTTCTCTCTTCTTCTGTGTTACAAACAGGTGTCAGAAGCTTAAAGGGCCATGAAACCCCCCTGTCTCAGCAGGGTGTTTTCACACCTCTAGTTTGAAAAAAGTCAGGAAAGTTGGGCGTGTCCAGCTCTGGGAGTGTGGTAGTGTCGGGGGAGGGAAAGAGGGTAAGATTTGCATAGAAGGGAGTTTCCATTTGGCCATGTGTTGATCACAGGCAAAAGAAACACAGAGGCTGATTTGATACCGCACGGCGAATGGGAGAAAAAAAAATCCTCCGCATTTCTCTGTAACTTATGTACTCTGTAGGTAGCGTCAGAAAGCCGTGTGTGTATAGACTATCCTGTCACAAAATGCGGCGAAAATCCTGCACAACGGGAATAGTTTGTGTTTACATGTTTACACTCGGAGAGCAGCATTAGCGGATCTTTCAGTCTATAATATTGTACTGTAATATTGCAGTGATATTAACATACTGTAAACTTAGTAACTAAATCATTTTGACTGAGGTATGTCTTTAAAAATTAATAAAGCACTGCTGACAATACGACAAACTTTGCAATCTGGGTTAAACAAAGAACACTGCACACACTCACCTAATCTGTAGCGACAGGACAATCAAACTGGAGCTGTGTCTTTTTATTAAAAGGAGACGAGCGGCAAATCCGGATTTCACCATTTCCAGATGCGAAAAACTCTTGGGTAAAAATGTTCCTTACAAACGCGTTTCTGTCGTGTGTCGCGTGCACTGTAATCCACACATGAGTCCAGCAGCTCTCTCATAGAGGGAAAATGAAAACAAAACCTTGTTGCAGCACACCGACGACCCATGTCTCCAAATTCTTGTTCTTTCACTTGTTTTAGCAACACAACGTGGCGTCTCTCCGCCGCCTGTACAGTGTATACCGTCTCCGGAGCTATCATGCATATTAATGAAGTTTCACGTCATACACAATAGAGCGCGCTGATTGGTTTGAAGCACGTTTTCTCATGAATTAATGCCGCACACTCAAATATGTCAGAATGTGCTCGAAAGGACAGACAGCCACTCTCCTGGCTGGATTTACCCCTAAGTATCTCATGGCCGTGACGTATCTTCAAAAATTCGTTTCAAACCGGAAGAACGAATTTGCTTAAAATAACGCAAAAACAACCAATTTTCACTTTTTAGTGCAATATATGTGTCCTAATAGTGTTTATAGCAGCGTGGGACACATATGACTGTAAACAGCTCAAAAAATGTGTTTTGGTGTTTCGTGACCCTTTAAAGTTGTGTAGCGCCATCTAACGTCAAGGAGTGATTTCTGCTCGATGTGAGTGAAAATCGATTGCGTTTGAATCCAGAAAAAACGTCTCGAAAAAACGCTGACGATAAACTCAAACGAAAAGCATCCTGGTGTGTACGAGCCTTAATGGTGTCATAAAATAAGATGACAGACATTCAAAGTTTAGTTTTAATATCTCAATAGAAGCTTTGAATGTAAATATGACGTGACAATATGACGTCTTATATGAGAACTGTCAGAATGACCATTTTGGTAATTCCTATAATTATAGAGTTCTAGTTCCACTGTTAATTTAGCCTACTCTTGTATCTGTGTTAACACAGAATGAAGCGAGTGCATCGATGCCCATTCTGGCCAATCACAGACGTTTCTGTTGAGCTTCTGAGCACAATGGCCATTCAGCTCATGCTGATATGCTGTCTCATTGGCTGCAGCTCGTCACTACATCTGACCACACATGGGGTCGATTCGGCAGACTGCTCTGGAATATTCAGCATGCTAGATATTGGATTTTCGTCTGCAAGGTGTCAGCGAGCCTCTTTGATGCGTTGTTCAGTTGTTCACACAGGGACGGACGAGCACCCCAGCTCGTTAACTTCCAAATCGGGCTCAAATCAGGCTTAAAATCCTGTAGTGTGAACTAGGCTTTAGCTTGGACAACCTGAAAAAATGCTGATATTGTTAGATTCAAAACTTTTTTTTTAAACGATTTTGTTTAGAAACTAAACTTATGAGACAGTTGTTGTTTAACTTTATTGGTAATTACCATAGACTGTAAAAGATATGGACGTAGTATCCGTGACGCCACCCATAGGTTTATGAAGAACCCAAAAGAAGCTACTAGAAGGCGTGGCCGACCGTCGCCATTTTGTTCGCGCGTCATCGCACCAACCCGGGCATACCATACAAGGGCAAAGAGGCGGAGCGTTAGCGGATCTACAGATGCCCTGCTTAGACAGGCTTTCCTATGGGAGAAACGCTTAATACTGCATCACCTGCGACTCATTTGTGTTCTGACCACATGTGCTTGGTTGTACACTTTATCAATAAAGTGTTTAGACTTTTAAAAACACTGTTTCATAAGCAACGTCATAAGCGCAATGCTTAGTGGCTCAATGCGTTACATATTGAGCCACTAAGCATTGCGCTTATGACGGTTTTCAACAGAAGGAAAGTGCGAATGACTTTCAAAAACTTCAGATATAGTCTGTTTTAGTAAATGCAAGGCTAATTATGAAGTCCAGGCAGAACACTGTATGACAACGCTTCAGATGACTGTTCTAGAGCCTACAGCTAATCAATCTGTCAGATTCTGGAGTGCATTACAGCTCCAAAGAACATTATAAATGATAAATGATCTTAAATAAAACAAATACATTCATAGAGATGGTATATAATTATATATTTCATTCACCTGGGAAATGGAGGCCACGTGAATGGCTTGTGAGCACAATTAAGTGCACACAGCATGCTATATCATCTGATAATTGTAGGAAATAATTCCAAAAGGCAGCAGACTGTAAAGTCACATAAAACGACACAAAAATACGATGAATATGCCAAGATCAGCGGCTAATCAGCCGTAATCAGCTGAGGTGAAGTGACGGCTACCAGCGAGACCTAGCTGTCACTCAAGTGGCCACGCCCTTAATTATGCAAACATAATATAACCTAATATAAAGGAAACGGATGAGGTATAAAAAAATTCACCCCCCTCAGAGTTATCACGAAGTGTAATAGTAGCTATTTGAACCAAAATCGTTCTTTGTACCAGGCTGTAAACACCTTGTTTTTCTGCTGTAAAGTTGGCCATTCTAGCAGTGGGCTCAATAGAAATTTGCTCTATTATGGAGCCAGGACTAGCGTAATTTCGATGAATAGCAGTTTCAGTTACTTCCGTATTGGCTTCCTGAGGGAGAGCGGGAGGTTGCCGCTTGGTAATTACAAATATGTAATCGTAAGCTTGGCTAACAGTTTTGGAAAATTTGATGTTTCCCCACTTAGACAGAATGCCCAAGCATACTGCTCGAGAGGCATTTCAAAGATGGCCACCGAGTGAAATGACTTGCCTTAAAGGGACTTTGGCTAAAAGTGCTCCTGCTAGACCCGGAGATTGGTTGAATGGATTAAAAAATGGTCTAATTCATGTCTTTTTTTTTTTTTTCTCAAAAAAAAAGGTAGTGTTCCTTTAAATTTCAAGGAGGCTGTAAAGTTTGTTGCATGATATCACAATCTGCATGTTTAAAAAAGCATAATTCAACATAATATACCACATCCATGTAAAACAACAACAACAAAAAACAGTCTACTCCACTTCTTGCCAATGACGTAATTCTGCAGATCAGACCTGAAGCGTTTTGTTCTTTTAATTCAGCCAAGAGGTCACATCGTGATGCATCAGCCTTTGATTAATCGCACACGTTTACGTGATATGAATCGCGCAGGGCAGAGTTCATCAGACATGAACTTTGGAATGCAATGAAATGCAAAACAGCTTCACACAAGCTTGCGTTTCACAGGAGTATCAATGGAAGTCAATAGAACAAAAAGCATGGTGTGACTGCCCCGTTTGAAGGCCCCTTTTCAATCCCCAACTGAACCGTTCTATATGGAATTTGCATGTTCTTCCTGTGTTGGAGTGGGTTTCCTCCAGATGCTTTGAGTTTAGCCACAACCCTACTATAGAAGGGTTTTGGGGAGTAGATGGTTGGTTTGAAAGCAATATGTGAACCTGGAAAAAAAAGGATTAAACATAAAAAATCTACAAAAATGAAAGTTTAATCAGATATCTCCTTTTACAATACAGTAGTTTGTTTGCATTGTTTAGTTACAAAACATTCTACAGTCAAACACTGTAATAAAAATAAATATAATCCTTATGCATCATTCAGGATGCTGATGTTGGAATCCTTCTGAAGAATCTACAGATATGTAAATGAGCTTTTTAAACCACATGTGTTAAAGCTCTTCAATTCCTTATGTTTACTAGCAGACTTGTGAATTCGGGAGTAAAAACGTTCTTTAATATCATTTGAAAATATATACATTCTGTTTAAATGTGTTTTATAGTCAACATATTCTTACACAAGTTACAAATAACTTTTTCTTCCCCTTTCAGTAAATACAGTGCATCTGGAAAGTCTTCATAGCGCTTCACTTTTTCCACATTTTTTTTCTGTTACAGCCTTATTCCAAAATAGATTAAATTCATGTATTTCCTCAAAATTCTACCCACAATACCCCATAATGACAATGTGGAGAAAGAGTTTTTGAAATTGTTGCAAATTTATTAAAAATAAAAAACCTGAAAAATTACATGTACATCAGTATTCACAGCCTTTGCTCAATACTTTGTTGATGCACCTTTGGCAGCAAATACAGCCTCAAGTCTTTTGGAATATGATGCCACAAGCTTGGCACACCTGTCTGAGAATTTTTGCCCATTTCTCTTTGCAGTACCTCTCAAGCTCTATCAGGTTGGATGGGAAGCAAGGGTGTACAGCCATTTTCAGATCTCTCCAGAGATGTTCAATAGGATTTAGGTCTGGGCTCTGGCTGGGCCACTCAAGCACATTCACCGAGTTGTTGTCAAGCCCCTCCATTGATATTTTGGTGGTGTGCTTTGGGTCATTGTCCTGCTGGAATATGAACCGTCGCCCCAGTCTGAAGTCAAATGCACTCTGAAGCAGGTTTTCATTCAGGATGTCTCTGTACATTGCTGCATTCATCTTTCCCTCTATCCTGACTAGTCTTCCAGTTCCTGCTGCTGAAAAACATCCCCACAGCATGATGCTGCCACCATCATGCTTCACTGTAGGGATGGTATTAGCCTGGTGATGAGCGTAGCCTGGTTTTCTCCGAATGTAACGCCTGGCATTCACTCCAAAGAGTTAAATTTTAGTCTCATCAGACCAGAGAATTTTGTTTCTTATGGTCTGAGAGTCCTTCAGATGCCTTTCTGATGGATTGGCTTCAGTCTGGCCACTCTACCATACAGGCCTGATTGGTGGATTGCTGCACAGATGGTTGTCCTTCTGTAAGGTTCTCCTCTCTCCACAAAAGAACGCTGGAGCTCAGACAGAGTGACCATGGGGTTATTGATCACCTCCCTGACTAAGGCCCTTCTCCCCCGATCACTCAGCTTAGATGGCCGGCCAGCTCTAGGAAGAGTCCTGGTGGTTCCAAACATCTTCCACTTACGAATGATGAAGGCCACTGTGCTCATTGGAACTTTCAGAGCAGCAGAAATTTTTCTGTAACCTTCCCCAGCCTTGTGCCTCAAGACAATCCTGTCTCGGAGGTCTACAGACAATTCCTTTGTCTTCATGCTTGGTTTGTGCTTTAACATGCACTGTCAACCCTGGGACCTTTTATAGACCGATGTATGCCTTTTCAAATCATGTCCAATCAACTAAATTTACCACAGGTGAACCCCAATTAAGCTGCTGAAACATCTCAAGAATGATCAGTGGAAATAGAATGTAGCTGAGCTCAGTTTAGAGCTTCACGGCAAAGGCTGTGAATACTGATGAACATGTGATTTTACAGGTTTTTTTTTTTTTTAATAAATTTGCAACAATTTCCAAAACTCTTTTTTCACATTGTCATTATGGGGTATTGTGTGTAGAATTTTGAAGAAATAAATGAATTTAATCCATTTTGGAATAAGGCTGTAACATAAAAAATGTGGAAAAACTGAAGCGCTATGAATACTTTCCAGATGCACTGTATGAGTGTGTAACACTCCACATTTTGTGGGTTTTGAATAATAGATAACAAGTTGGGATGTAATTGCTATATACTTGCTACCGCAATCAAAGCACTCCTGCAAAAAGAGCCTCAAACATTAGCAAAACAAAGTTTAACGCTGGGTTACACACTTTATGTTGGCATCACAGGCTACTCTGCCTGGCAGAGCTGTAATATAAATGAAACGCTATTGGTTGTACTTTTAAAAATGGGAGGAGCTACTCTGTCTAAAGTTTTCTGAATTGGTAAAGCCTTCAGAAACCGTAGCATAACACTTAAATGTGTACATTTCTCTTTTGAACCCAAAGATTCTTTAAGCCACATACCTTCTATGTAGATATTAAAATACAATTTAAACTATTGTATTATAGCATTCTGCTCAATGCACAACTTTAAATAGAAATATAATAATACATTATACAAATGCAAATTGTGGGCAGCACGGTGGGTCAGTGGATAGCATGATCGCCTCACAGCAAGAAGGTCGCTGGTTCGAGCTCCGGCTGGGTCATTTGCCATTTCTGTGTGGAGTTTGTATGTTTTCCCCCGTGTGGGCGTGGGTTTCCTCGGGGTGCTCCGGTTTCCCCCACAAGTCCAAAGACATGCGCTATAGATGAATCGAATAGGCCATGTATGTTTGTAATGAGGCAACATACACATGTACACTGCTGAGTAGAAGTGTTTAATGCAGGGATGTCCAAACTCGGTCCTAAAGGGCCAGTGTCCTGCATAGTTTAGTTCCAACTTCCTTCAACACACCTGCCTGGAAGTTTCTAGTGTACTAGTATACCTAGAAAGAGCTTGATTCGCTGGTTCAGGTGTGTCTAATTGAAGTTGGAACTAAACTTTGCAGGACACCGGCCCTACAGAACCGAGTTTGGACACCCCTGGTTTACTGCATGTTTATGCATCATGTCATATCTCACAGCTCTTACTGTGATTTTTCTGAAGTGAAAGGATGCCCATAAACGTAAACTCATCTAAGAGGATGTTAAAATAAAGGGTTTATCCTAGGGTTTAAAATGGACCTGTGAAATGATTTACGGGGATTTTTTCCACTTACATAAGCCACATACCTTCTATGTAGATATAAAAAAACTATTTAAAATATTCTCATATTGCATTCTGCTCAATGCACAACTTTAAATAGAAATATCAACACTGAATTGGGTGTTAACTTTGACAAATCAACCACACTATGTTCACTTCTGTCACTTTCCACTGCTGTGACTTGACTTTATTATTTAATATACTATTCTTTAGGGTGACATAGTGGCTCAGTGGTTAGCACTGTTGTCTCGCAGCAAGAAGGTCGCTGGTTCGAGTCCCGGCTGGGTCAGTTTGAATGTCCTCCCCGTGTTGGTATGGGTTTCCTCTGAGCAGTGGCGAAGCTAGAATTTGTTTACAGGGGGTGGCCACTGCTATTTCAGGGGGTACATACACACACACGGTACTCAAATACAAATGCACACACAAACACACTGAAAGTGTTTAGAAAACCCAAATCTAATTCATTACCAACATATAATTCAAAATAAGAAAATATAATAATTTTCTCATCGTCTACTCACTTTGTTGCGAGTTCATAAGTAATGACAGGATTTGATTTTTGTGGTGGAACATTCCTGAAGCTCAGCTTAAATTCTAACATTGGTTAAAACGTGATTGCCTAGTAGATGCTCTGACCTGCTGGTGGACCTGAAGTCTGACCTAGTTTGGATATGCGCATAAAAAACTGTTGATGGAAACGCCAAGATGCACATACATTTGAACATGCGCATAAAAACATGAGTAGAATAAACCTTTTTATTCTATAAGAAAAGATGTGCATAAACTACAATGGAATTTAAAAAGTCATGTTATTTTGTTATGAGAGATCATGTGATGATAAAAATGTGTGTATATGGACAAATTAGCAGGTTGAGCACATTGTAAAACATCTAAAATGTTTTTTTGGTCATTGTAAAACGCCTTAACCATTTCAGTATTAGTGTTATTATATTATTAATTACCGAGTCCAGAATCAAGAGCGTCTGTGCTCCGCATCTCACGCCTTCAAACGCCACTGCACGTTTTCTGCGTGTCAGGATTGTCTTCTGAAGCACAAATTATTTATTACATGAAGAAAAGATTGACGCAGCTTCTGTTATCGCAGCATATTCCCTTTTTACTGTTGATATTTGGCGCCAGTTAGTCAGGAAGTGACGATTTTGTTCTCTTTGACTCGTTGGATGGAAACGCTTCTTTATTCAGGGCTTCTGGTAGTACCTAGAATATCAAAGTCGAGTAAAGGAGGCCGAGCCTTCTCATTTATGGCCGCTAAACTCTGGAATAGCCTTCCTGATAATGTCCGAGGCTCAGACACACTCTCGCTCTTCAAAACTAGATTAAAGACCTATCTTTTTAGCAAAGCATACACTCAGTGCAGTACATAGCGGTATGACGCATGATGTGCCCCACACATGATTTTGCTTCTCGTTTATATACACTATGAACAGCAGCTACGCAAATTATTCTCCTTATTCTGTATTTCCACCTGGGGGTACTCATCTCGAGGCCCTCAGACTATGCAGTGCCACTGTCGCGATCCGAGACCAGCGACGAGATGATCCCAAGGTTTTCTGGACCAGGCCGTATCCTGAGCAGCTGCTGTGGTGGTCTTCATAGAGTGAGAGCATGACTGACTCCTGTGATGCTCCAAGGACAGACGAGTCTTCGCTGAGGTCCAGCTTCCTGCGCCTAGACTGCAGCTCTGCACAAGACGTTTGGCCATAGTGGAAATGCTCGTGCCCAACTGAGCCAGGTTTCTTCTCTTTTAAATCTTCGCTTTCGCCAATTGGTGAAGTTTTTTCCTCGCCACTGGCTTGCATGGTTCGGGATCTGTAGAGCTGCGCATCGATGGATTTGCTGTTCAGTGTTTGGACTCTCAGTAGTGATTATTAACCCACACTGAACAATTCACTATAATCTTCCACCTGAAGCTGCTTTGACACAATCTACATTGTATAAGCGTTATACAAATAAAGATGAATTGAACTGAATTAAATATTCGCACGTCTTTTATGCGATAATCCAGTTTTGCGCATAAAGTTCATTCGCATTTTTGGATGGAAACATTGGCTAGCTGGTATGTTTGAACCTGATCTGCCTGTTTGTGCTTGTTTATAAAGAAGTCTGATCTCGCTGTTGCTTTTTATGTTTAATTGCCCCTGTGCAAAAATACTGTAACTGTCTGGTTACATCTGATCCAGTTAGAAACACATTTATCCTTATTAAAAATATCCATTATATTTGAGCATCGTAAATTAAATATAACAACTTACATACATGGAATGTGCATGTAATACTAGCACAGATGAAGCGTTAACTGTCTAAAAAGCTAATTAATCTCTCTCTCATTAAGTTAACTGATGTAGTCAGTGCCTCGCTAACTTACGGTTAACGTTCCTCAGCAAACAAACCTTATAATAACCTATAAAGCGTATTTCAAATATTATGTTATGATGTATTATTATTATTCGTCTTACTTGAAACCATGCTCTTGTCTTCGGCTCGTCATTGATTTGAAAATAGCTTGAGCGTTGCCGGCAAAATTAAAAAACTTATTTAGACAAATGAGAAGTCAATCAGCATCAGGAACTGCCAGAAGCAAATACAATTTTGGGGACACCCCTCTGGCTCCACCACTGCCTCTGAGTGCTCCGGTTTCCCCCACAGTCCAAAGATATCCACTATAAGCGAATTTAATAAAATAAATTGGCTATCCAGTACTGGGTTGCAGCTGGAAGGGCATCCGCTGTGTAAAAAAAAAAACATATGCAGGAATAGTTGGCGGTTCATTCCTCTGTGGTGACCCCTGATGAATAAAGGGAATAAGCCGAAGGAAAATGAATGAATAATATTATTTAATGACTTTAATATTCAGTGACCTGTATTGATTTGGCTATACGTGACACTATCGAATGAGGTCTCTGAATAATGTAACTAAACTGAAGTAAATATTGCTGATATTCTGTGTGCTTGTATTGTAATTACATCTGAAATGGCTGTATATAAATGTACTACTATATCAGTACACATTTAAATAACCTTAATAGAATATAAATGGGAAAACGTTCAAATATAGAGATGTATATCTGCACGGCATAGAAAGTGAAAGTAGTATTTGTTAAATTCAGATTCCAGAATACTGTAAGAAAACAGAGATTTTAATTGGTACAAATTTATTTCTTTAACTGAGTAGCATTCTTTAAAAAAGTAATAAAAGTAGTAGTATTAGTACTTAGGACAATGACATTTTACAACATCTATCTAACATCCCACCTAGACTGTACATTTCTAAATCATAAAACTTTTCAAACATAAAATACAGTAGACTGAGCATAGAACAAACATGATACCATTTCAAATGGTAAACTACTGTACATAAAGTGAAGATATGCATGTTTTATTTCATTTATATGTACTGTATTTCATAGCTACACTTCATTAGTAAATAATTGATCTCAAGAACAAACTGAAAGATGCCATTTTACTAAATTATAAACAAACAGAACGGAGCAGTCATTAATCTTACTGCTTAAAAATAGTTTCAAGGGACAATAAATTAACGTGACATACATTTCATGCTTGGTTACAAAATTTGTTCTCATATCATTAACAACACAGACTAAATGCATTTGTATTTGGCTGCAGGCTAATAAACATTTTATTAAGAGAATATTTGTGAATCAGTAGTGCTTACTCTTTTTTTATTTAAATCTATTGCTGCAATAGGCTGCATCTTAAAAAAAAAAAAAAAAAAAAAAAAACAGTATCACAGATGCCACAGGCATAATCTACAGTAGTTTTAAAATGTTTTAGTTTCATAATAATTTCTATTCGCAACCTTGTATCTATTTTATACAGTAAAATCTTCAGATGTTCCAACGCAATCTCACGGCAATTCGTAACTTTTTGATTTAGTGGCTAATTCGTATGAATTCGTACAATCTAATTCGTACAATTTAGTACGATTTGCTCATCACCCAATGACGGTTGGGGTTAGGGGTGGGGTTAGGTGCCACGCCTCCTTTTAAAAATCGTACATTTTCGTACGACTGAACTTGTACGAATTTGTACGAATTAGCCACTAAATTGACAAAATGTAAAATACTTACGTTTCCTCGTGAGATCAGGCTGGATGTTCTCCTTTGGCTTTTTTTTTTCAACAAACACATGCACATTTACAAATAGTTTTTACAAACTAGCAAACCATTGCATCCAAGTTAAAATGTAAAGCTTAGCTTTTCATCCCTTTAAACAGCTCATTAAACATGATTAAAAGTAAGAAACAAAATAAATCAATCTAAAATGGAAGGTGTAATACAGTAGGTGCACATAAGCGAAAGATGTCCCTTGAAGTATCTTTGTGATAGGTGGAGGGAGGCCATCTTTTGTTTTGTTTGCTCAACACACTTATCCCTTTTATAGCCTGATCATAAAGAAGACCTCATTGTCCGGGCTCAGTGGGCTTTGTTGGGGTGGTCCTGGTGGAAGCTGGCTTAAAAGATCCAGGCAAGTGCAGGGACTATGGGGTACACTACAAGCTCCTTCAGGATTCCCACGCTCTTCGATGGGGCTCCCAGACATCCGGTTCATGCTTTGTAGCCGTTGCCTCTCCTGGGCCTGCCTGGCACGGTTAGCGATGTATCTCACACGGCTCTGGCTCCGTGATGAACTCCTCCGCAAAGGAGGCATCTCCTCTTCTTCCTGTCCTGCTTCTGAGTCTGCTCGGCACTGAGCAAAGTCCTTGCTGGTAAGAGGTTCCACGTCAGTAAGCCTCTTCAGCTGCTCCGTGAAATCATTTTGGGGCTTCCTCAGAGTTTTCCCATGTTGGCGACTTGGCCTCACGATAAAACTGCGGCTAATGCTGCGATACTTGCCCTCAAAGTTACAGATGATATCGTCTGAAGTGAGATCTCCGAGACTTTTGGACTTTGAATCGATGTCGATGTCTTTTGCTGAAAGGGTTTTTGACTTCTTGGAGGCTGCAGAAGCAGCAAGTGTCGATGACTGCTTTAGGCCTTCAACGTACAATCTGCTCCATGTGTGTCGCCTCTGCATGGGTCGAATTGGGTCTTTATCGGCTACCAGAGGTCTGGGTTGCAAATCGTCGTCCGGATTGCACATCTCGCCATCCCGCAGGTTGGGGTTGGACTTGCTCTTGCTGGCAAGCGAGATGCCACATCCTGCAATGGTCGACCGATGGTTGTTGGTCAACGAAGCTTGATGGTCCGAATAATCTTGGGCTTTGCTAAGACAGGTAAGGCTCTTCCGGGAAAGGTTGGGCAAGGACAGATCAATCACAGTGTCATTGGACGAAATGCTGGAAGACGATGACACACTATCCCGATGGCTGCTGGGGTCAAGTTTGCTCCAGAGCCTGTCGTTTAAAGTTGCGTCAGTACAGACTTCTGGCACCACTGAAGGGCCGTCTGCTTTTTTCATTTGTCCTTCACTTTTGGACCTTCTCACAGGGGTCCTCAGTCCTGTTTGCATGCTTCGTCCAATGTCTCTGTCAAACACAGCCTTCAATGCCTGAATCCTTTGAGAGCTCTGAATGACAGTTGGTTCCTTTATAGCATCTATCTCTAGAGTCAGTCCTGGTTTTATTTCACCAACGTTAGGATTGATGACTGTCACTTGTACAACCTCTCCATCTGCCCGATCAGCCAAAGTGGGAAAAGTTGGCGTGTTGCGTCCAATGTCAAGGTAATTTGTGGAAATTGATGAGTTTACGGGACTGTTCCCGGAATCCTTATCACTTGTAGATTGAGTTAGTGCAAATGATTTCAGGATGTCCTCGTTATTTTTCACAGGGCTGAGATGTTCCCCGTTGGAAGATGTCGTTATTGCTGTGGATGGTGAAGACAAGGGACAATGCGGTGAGGTATCCACAGGACTTTGCGTGGAGGTCAAAGGGCTGTTCTCCTGAAAGTCCTCAGTGATGGATTCCAGACATGAGGCGTTCAGAGATGGAGTTGGACTCTGCACTTCAGAATTTTCTGAAAATACATGACAAGCAGGTAAATTAATTACATTCGGATAGTTAAATTAAAATACACAAAAATGCCGCGGTCACACTGCACTTTTCATCCCATTGACTAGACTATTGCACTAGACTGGAAATGTAAGCTCATGCAACAAGTTTCGACATGTTGCTTTCCAAAGAAGACCAACTTTGATCAACTCTGACCTACGATTTCACATCATGTGAGACCAATAGAAACATGACATCTCTGTACAGAAATTTTTTAATATGGAGTAATCTTTTGTTTGTTTTACAGCCATGTTACCCTGTATGTTACCCCAAGACTGGTTACTCACTGAAGCTAAGCAGGGCTGAGCCTGGTCAGTACCTGGATGGGAGACCACATGGCAAAACTAGGTTGCTATTGGAAGTGGTGTTAGTGATGCCAGCAGGGGGCGCTCAACCTGTGTGAGTCATAATGCCCCAGTATAGTGATGGGGACACTATTACTGTCAGTAAGCGTCATCTTTTGGATGAGATGTTAAACCGAGGTACTGACTCTCTTTGGTCATTAAAAATCCCATGGCACTTCTTGTAAAGAGTAGGGGTGTAACCCCTGTGTCCTGGCCAAATTCCTACCTTTACCCATCATGGCCTCCCAATTATCCCCATCCACCGAATTGGCTCTATCACTGTCTCTCCACTCCACCTATAGCTGGTGTGTGGTGAGCGCACTAGCGCCATTGTCCTGTGGCTGCCATTGCATCATCCAAGTAGATGCTGCACACTAGTGGTGGTGTGGAGAGAACACCCCCCCCCCCCCTTGATTGGGTGTAAGGCCATATACGATTGATGCGCTACATAAATACACATTACATTACATATCAGCGTTGCATCATCTTGTTTTATCCCACCCTTTTTCTCAGCACCTTCTGACAGAATTTCGCATGGCAAATTCTAGTGTGACCGCGGCTTAAGACTCATGAATGATATCATGATATCATGAATGCCAAAAAAAAGCCAACATCGAACAGCAGGTTAATTTTGCACATGAATAAAATAATGCAAATTGACATATAGCACATCTTTCAACAACAAAAAGTTAAACAAAATAAAGGTGAAGTGTGTAATTGGAGTAACACATTATCTTCATCGCTAGTTATTTACCACATTGGTCATAGATTAAAGAGATTGTTCAACCAAAAAAACCCTGAAAATTCTGTCATCGTTTACTTCCCTCTACACTTGTTCTAAACGGGTATGGTTTTCTTCAGTAGAACACAAAACACAATGAATTCTGAAGCATGTTGGAATCCAAACAATTGATGGTAGCCATTAGTGTCCATGGTATGTTTTCCTACAATGGAAACTGACAACTGTCGGATTTACAACGTTTTTCAAAATATCATCTTTTGTGTTAGAGAAGAAAGAAACCCCTACATCTTTTCAACAACTGGAGGGTAAGTGAACAGTGACTAAATTTCCATTGCATTAATACAACACTGTATTAATCTCAATATTGAACTTTCATCATAAAAAACACACACTTCAGCTTTAAGCACAGTTGAACAAAACCAAACATTATGACACAAATAGGCTGCAAACATTTAACATGCTTAGTCCACCAAACTTTAGCATTAGAAGATGAAAAAATATATTAGAATGGTTTAAAACATCATATCAAACTGATTGGTAAATACAAAAGTGCATGTACAAGAAAACACACCTTGATATATGGGGAAAAAAAGTGACTTTCACTACTCATTTTCTTATTTGAGTTAAGTAAATCCCCCTCTCATTATTAAATGTGCTGTTTATACACCAAAACGATCAAATTTAGGTCAAAATGCAACTTTTTTTTAATGCTCATTTTGTCACCTGCCAGACAAAATGACCAAAAATTAACAACCAAAATTAATATCTTTCCTCAAGTAGCATTCAATAGTATTAGGACTTCGGAACAGACCACAATGGTAAATACGACCAAAATAAACACTGACACTTCCAACTTCCAAACTAATACTTTTTCTTTTACATGTTTAGTAAAGTTATAGTGGTACTTTATTTATCCCACTAAGGGAATTTTTTTTTTACATACATATAAAGCTGTGAAACACACACAACCATGTAATCCATTATATAAATCATTGTATAATGAATACACTCTCTGACAAAAATCTTGTCGTTGATCCAGGTTGTAAGAGCAACAAATAATAACTTGACGTCTAGTTGATCATTTGGAAAAGTGGCAGAAAGTAGATATTTCCGATGAATCATGTGTTGAACTGCATCCCACTCATCACAAATACTGCAGAAGACCGACTGGAACCAGCATGGACCCAAGATTCTCACAGAAATCAGTCAAGTTTGGTAAAGGAAAAATCATGGTTTGGGGTTACATTCATTATTAGGGCGTGCGAGAAATCTGCAGAGTGGCAACATCAACAGCCTGAGGCATCAAGACATTTGTGCTGCCCATTACATTACAAACACAGGAGAGGGCAAATTCTTCAGCAGGATAGCGCTCCTTCTCATACTTAAAGGGTCACGAAACACCAAAACACATTTTTTGAGCTGTTTACTGTCATATATGTGTCCCACGCTGCTATAAACACTATTAGGACACATATATTGCACTAAAAAGTGAAAATTGGTTGTTTTTGCGTTATTTTAAGCAAATTCGTTCTTCCGGTTTGAAATGAATTTTTGAAGCTGCGTCACGGCCATGAGATACTTAGGTGTAAATCCAGCCTGGAGAGTGGCTGTCTGTCTTTTCGAGAACATTATGACGTATCTGAGTGTGCGCTATTAATTCATGACAAAGACGTGCTTCAAACCAATCAGCGCGCTCTATTGTGTATGACGCGAAACTTCATTAATATGCATGATAGCTCCAGAGACTGTTTACCTGTTTACAGCGTTCAGACGGCTGAGAGACGCCACGTTGTGTTGCCAAAACAAGTGAAAGAACTAGAATTTGGAGACACGGGTCGTCGGTGTTGCATTTATTTGTGTGCTGCAACGAAGGTTTTGTTTTCATTTTCCTTATTTTTACCCGAGAGTTTTTCGCATCTGGAAATGATGAAATCCGGATTTGCCGCTCGTCTCCTTTTAATAAAAAGACACAGCTCCAGTTTGATTGTCTGTCTACAGATTTGGTAAGTGTGTGCAGTGCAGTGCCCTTTGTTTAACCCAGATTGCAAAGTTAGTTTGTATTGTCAGCAGTGCTCTTTCAGTTTTTAAAGACATACCTCAGTCAAAATGATTTAGTTACTAAGTTTACAGTATGTTAATATCACTGCAATATTACAGTACAATATTATAGACTGAAAGATCCGCTGTAAATGCTGCTCTCCGAGTGTAAACATGTTAACACAAACTATTCCCGTCGTGCAGGATTTTCGACGCATTTTGTGACAGGATAGTCTATACACACACGGCTTTCTGACGCTACCTACCGAGTACATAAGTTACAAAGAAATGCGGAAGATTTTTTTATCTCCCATTCGCCGTGCGGTATCAAACGTACTGCGTCTGTGTGTATGTTTTGCCTGTGAAATCAGCACGTGCCCAAATGGAAACTCCCTTCTTTGCAAGGCCTTCCCTCTTTCCCTCCCCCGACACTCCCACACTCCCAGAGCTGGACACGCCCACTTTACTGACTTTTTTCAAACTAGAGGTGTGAAAACACCCTGCTGAGACAGGGGGGTTTTGTGGCCCGTTAAGCCTCCACATCGAAGTTCCTGAAAGCAAAGGAGGTCAAGGTGCTCCAGGATTGGCCAGCCCAGTCACCAGACATGAACATTATTGAGCATGTCTGGGGTAAGATGGAGGAGGCATTGATGAGGAATCCAAAGGATTTTCATGAACTCTGGGAGTCCTGCAAGAACGCTTTCTTTGTCATTCCAGATGACTTTATTATTAAGTGATTTGATTCATTGCAGAGATGTGTGGATGCAGTCCTCCAAGCTCATGGGAGTCATACACAATATTAATTCTTTTCCACTGCACCATGACTTTATATTCTATACTGTACATTATTCATTATTTCTGTTCAGTGACAAAACTTTTGTCTAAGCAAAGTCAGAGCTTACTGTCCTAATTAAATAATTAAAAATCAAGGCATGATCATATTTTATTTTGGTAAAGTAAGCATAATCTAGAGGCCTTTGCCTTTCATATAAACCACTTCTGATACCAAATGATCAACTACAAGTCAAGTTTTGTTATTATTTGTTGTTCCTAAAACTTGGATAGGCAACAAGACTTGTGTCAGGTAGTGTATATAGCGCATCATTATGAAAAAAGAAATGCATATAAAGTAAAAGAAAAGACAAGCTTAAGCAAAATGCTAATAAATTGTTTTACCTGGTAACTGGTCAGCCCCTCAGTTTTGCACTAAGGACAGAAAGCATGCAAGAAGGAAGGAACAAACAAGCATTTTAACAGGAGAAATGCAGAGTGAAACAGAAGGACTTTGTGTAAAGAGGAAGGAGATGGTGAAGTACATCAGGAAAATCATTCAAGCTTTGTTCTAATATAGATTTATAGAGACAATAAAGCGTGTCAGCATAGGAAGGTTAATGTTTAAAGATCTAAACGGTGAGGACTAAGGAGGTTAGCACACAAGGAGCTGAGAATCTATGGTACCTTTAGGAATGGAAAAATGCAGCTAACACTCTCTCATTCATAAGTCATATGATGAATTCCCACTCCCCAAATACAGCAGTAGAACAACAGCTAATCAATATTCCCAACCAGTGATTTCTAGAATGTTCCAGTGGTCAAACATCTGGTTTGTATCTGCTTGCAAAAGCACTCGGGACACATTCTAACTACTTACGTAAGGAGTCCCGTGACCCTCTCGGTCTTGTGACGGCAAGAAAACTTATATAACAAAACATTTAACTAGTAATGTTCCCAAAACCTCATGTACATTACATTTGGATTACTTCTTTAAACATACACAAAATAGCACATTTGATATATACATTTGATATATATTTTTATTCTTTTTCAATGTTTTTTTTTTTTATAATTTAGTTTTCTTCTGGAGAAAATCTTATTTCTTTAACTTTGGCATGAATAATTTTTAAAAACAATTTTTATGTCAACATTCTTAACGCTCTTAAGAAATTATTATTTTCAATTGGCCACAAAACAAACTACTGTTATCCAATAACTTGCCTAGTTAACCTAATAATAACCTAGTTATGCCCTTTAAACTGCACTTTAAGCTCACTAGCAGTAGTATCTTGCAAAAATATGTACAAAGACAATATGATGGCAAAGACAAAATAAATGTGTTACTATTAATTAGTTTTATATTAAAATACACACTATTGTTTAAACATGTGTTGGGAAAAACCTCAGGTTAAACAACATATGTTTGTGTGCATGTGTGTGATTATGAAATATATCTATTTTATTAAAGGTGCAGTATGTAAGTTTGACACCCAGTGGTTGAACTAGGTATTGCACTCCAATTTCAAAACACAGGCAAGCGCAGGTTGCCAGATTGATGACACCAACAGGAGCAAGCCTGACCATCGAGCCTAAAGGCTGATTTAAGTCGTGTTCTAAATGAAAGCAACGGCACATGATAGAAGGAATATTTTCCATATTTGAAGGAGTTTTTGTCCTAACCAACACCTGAAATTTATACTTTAGCTTCTATTTTTTTGCTGCTGAACAACAGAATTAACGGACAATGATCACCTCAGGTACACCTCATGTGCTTTATTCAGTGTTAAATGCTAATCATGTGAGTTTGAATGCCATTTCACATGATATTCATTGCCATACTGAAAGCAGCAGCAGATAGTTCACCTCAGATCTTGAAAATAAAATAAACCGTTTGAAATTGAACTTTAGAACTGTGACTCTGTGCAAGCCAACACATATCGGTGATTCAGCATGTACATATAATATTGTTAAAGAGGTTTAATATGTATTAATTCGATTATAAACCTTACCTTTTCATTGGAGTGCAGTGAGTGCACTATTTTGTGCTTCTGAATGGCTGTATTTACATTTCTGTTTCTGTCTGTTTTGTCTGGGTCAAACAGCCAAAATCACTAAAAATCTTGTGTGTTGTTAAAACACGGGGTTACAATGTAACCTGCTACCGTAATGTTTACGTTATTTGCTGATTAATAACCTCATGCGGATCTCTGAATCTGTGTCTCATTTCAGAGTCTGCTACTGTCCACCGGAGGTCGCATTTCAGTCACGGACATATGCTTTGAGAGCCTTTCTGACTGAATGAATGAAATACGCTGTTTTCCAATAAGGCAACCCGGGGTGCTGAACTGGCATTGGGTGGGTTAAAGGGACTAAAACAAAAACAGATGTTCCGGCACATAACGCACATTTTCAATGCAGAATATCTGACTTTGGCATTGTTTTTTTTAGATAAACAAGTATGTTCACTTAGCATGTTTCTTAAATATCAGCACACAAACAGTATTATGGTATTTTTATGCTTTAGAAGAATCAAAATCTTACATACAGCACCTTTAAATTATTTTACATTATAGTTTAAAAATGTTCTTATATTTTCAGGTTTTTCATAACCATGGGGCATTTTCGTAGTTGAGTTATAATTAGCACATTCCTAGAGGTAATTTGAATATTCCTAGAGGCCATAAAACCTGTTTTTACACTGAATATGTTTACATGGACACCAATAATTTGATTTTAATGCGATTAAGACAATACTCTGATTAAGAGTCTACCATGTAAAGAGCAATTTTTGATTAATTTAATCAGATTAAATAAAAATCGAATTAAGACGTGGAGTATGCCGATTTTAGCCACATTACTGAAGTGCAACTATTACCGTCATGTAGGACTTTAAGCCGCTTTTTGCGACAGGGTAGTGCACACACACATCAAACCCAGACACACACACACACATGACTGATTGACACTCTTTGCACCTACCGAGTCAGTGCAGACCCCAGACACCTGCATCGTGAAATGCAGAGTTTTTTTTTTCTTTCATTCAGCATGCGGTATGAACTTCCATTAAAACAACTCTTCAAGCAGTTCATAGTTGCATCCAATATCTCGTTTGTCACGGTGGGCTTGCATGAAATGTTCGTGAATGAAAGTGAAAGTGCCAAACTGCACTGTTAAAGTCGACAAGTTAAAAGTGAAACACCCGAAATTACATGAAACTCCAGAGGAAATGCGGATAGCGCGGTGACGCAATGGCGTTAATCGAATTATGTGCTATAACATGTAAAACGAGATCAGGAAAGTAACACTCAAAAAGCAACTCATGTAAACACCTTAATCTTATTATTCTCTTAATTAGATTAAAGCAAATAATTCGATTACTGATGTCCATGTAAACGTAGTCACTTTGATATCTAGGCAAATCTGAGCACAGCAAATTGCAACATTACCAAGATGTTTTACAGTAAATACTACTTGTTTCCAAAACCTTAATTTACAATAGTTTAACAAGTCAATAAAGTCAAAACCACAAAGAAACATCATGCAGCTCCATTTGCATGCAATTTTGGTTTCAGGATATTAATTGAAGGACACAGGAACTAAGGAAAGATGGTGAGCAAAAGCACAACAAAACTACATCAGCACTTCATAATATTGAGGATTCTCTACAACATCAGGATCCTCTCCGTGACATCCCAGAGATCCCAACGAGATCCACATCATCCACAAGGTGTTTAGTGGGTTCCATCACAGACTACTAAAATCTATCCTACTGAAGCACTGGGACTTTCTAAAAATGAAGATCTGTCTACCTACAAACACCTTACCATCGAAAAACAAGGGGGATTTACTTCGGATCTCCTCCATTTTCTGGGCAAACAAGGCGTTCATCTCCCGCTGCAGTGTCCCAGCGGCCCGCTTTCGGTTCTCCATACCTCGTGGTGGGAAGACGGTGGGGAGATCCAGACTGGCCAAACTGTCGCAACTGCTGGAGTCGCTGTCAGATAGTCTGGCAACTTCATTTACAGATCTGGTCATGTTGCAGTTGCTGGCGTAGTTGGGTGGAGCAGGGCATTGTTGAAAAAGGCTTGTTTTGGTGTCTGGAACTGGAGGAGGCGGGGTGGATGGGGAGTGGAATAGTCTGCGTGGAACACTACATGAGCGAGCATTTCTGACATTGAGGTCCTCAGGGGGTGGAAGAGGTTGGGCAGCCAATGTTTGTCTGGCCTTTGCTCTTGATCTTGGTAAAGGTACGGGCTTAAGAAGAATCTGAGGCTCTGGTTTGGACTTTGAGTCAGGTTGGGCCAAGGCTTGTGGTTTGAGAATGGGTTCTGGTTGAACTTGTCTTGAATTTGTTGGAGACCGAGATACCCTTTGAGGTCTAAGAGGAGGAGTAGTGGTCTGGGTAATCTTCCTATCTAAAATGGGACTCTCCTTGGAGCCAATTACACATTTGATGCAATTGGAAGTCATCCCAATCTTCCCAGTGCCGTTTATTGCAACACGTGCAAAGACACCTGGCTTTTGATCCAGTGGATCCTGGAGACGCAACTTGTTGGCTCGCTTCAGAGGTTCACTCATCGCGCCCCTGTTTCGGTGAACATGGGGCTCAGAGTGAATGAAAGAACTCTTACCTTTTCTGTCATCAGGGTGAAGCTGCCCGTTGGTGCCTTGACCCCATGACTTTGCAGACGCAGTATCTCCATTGTGGTGGACAAGTGGCCCCTCTTCAGATTCCCGCTCCTCACTGGCGCCATCCGAGCTGCAATCTTTTGTGTCAATGGAGATCTCAGGGAAGCCCCTCTTGACTTTGGGTTGGCCCTTGGTGGGGGCACTGGCTGTGCGGCGCAGGAGGTGAGCACCGAAGGTACTCTTACGGTTGAGCAGAGCAGCAGCATGGCTGTCGAGAGATGCCTGCTTTGGGTTTCTGTGAAACAGTCCTTTTATACCACTGACTGCTCGAGCCTGCAATGGGATATAAGAAAAAATGGGTAGGCATGAATCTATGAGAGAACAAATAGAATCACCTACATAAGATTGGGAAGCTACTTTTTCTCAATTCCCTTCACAAGTATTTTTCAAAACTTAATAAATGTTAGTTCACCCAAAATTGAACATTCTGTTATTGACTACCTAATAAAAGGTCAAGATATTTAAATGAAGATATTTAGATAAAATCTGAGGGCTCTCTGACCCTCCATAGACAGCAAAAGATTTAACGCATTCGAAATCCAGAAATGTACCAGTGTTTTCAGTTCAATCGGAATATTATCAAGCTATAAGAATACGTGTGTACACACATAAAACTAAATAACTTCTTTATAGGACAGGGGTGCTCGAACTCAGTCCTGGAGGGACGCTGTCCTGCAGAGTTTAGCTCCAACTTGCTTCAACACACCTGCCAGTAAGTTTCTAGTATATCTAGTAAGAGTTTGATTAGCTGATTCAGGTGTGTACAACTCTTTTTTTGTTTGAAGAAAAGCACAGGCACATCCAAGGTAATAAGTCAGAGGTGCGGTCACATATTATTTTCAGTGTATGATATGTGAACGTGCACCCTATACTGACACTGAGGAGAAGAACTGTTGAATAAAGACATTTTTTATCTGTGCACAAAAGTATTCTGGTAGCTTGATAATATGCTGATTGAACCCCTAAGAGCATATGGTCTTTTATCAGGATCACAGCTGTCTACGGAAGATGAGAGATCTTGGATTTCATCTAAAATATCTTAATTTGCATTCTGAAGAGAAACGTCTCAGGGGTTTGGAGCGACCTGAGGGTGAGTAATCATTCATTCATTCCTTTTCTTTTCAACTTAGTTCCTTTATTAATCAGGGGTCGCCACAGCGGAATGAACCACCAACTTATCCAGCATATGTTTTATGCAGTGGATGCTACACACTCACTCACATACACACTCACTCACACACATACACTACGGACAATTTTTTTTTTTACTTACCCAATTCACCTAAATAACATGTTTTTGGACTTGTGGGGGAAACCGGAGCACCCGGAGAAAACCCACGCAAACACAGGGAGAACATGCAAACAGAAATGCCAGCTGACCCAGCCGGGGCTCGAACCAGCAACCTTCTTGCTGTGAGGCGATTGTGCTACCCACTGCACCACCGTGCTGCCAGGGTGAGTAATTAATAACATAATTTTCATTTTTGGGTGAATTAACCCTTTAACCAAAAATAAATAAAATAACATTGATAACTTGTGTTTAGTTAACAAAATTATATCCCAGTTATATCATTAAAGTTGAATGATCAGTTTTAATTTAATAATCGTTATGATAATTTTTCAATATTTATCCACTGACATGTATTTAGACAATAATGTATCATGCAAAAGTCTTAGACGACCAGTAGCTCTGGTGTTTTAGATAAGATTTAACAAAAAAAACAAACAAATAAAAAGTAAAAAAAAAACAACAACTGCATACTGGCTCTATAATGTTCAGGTCTGGACACTGTGGGGGCCAGTCCATGACTGTCAGTGATATGCGGTATACAGTATACTCCTTCTGTCACCAAATATGATTCAATGTTTAGGTGGAAACAAAACAAAATATATGTGGTAATTTTACCACTACTAAAACAACAAATCTAAGACTTTTGCAAGGTCTATATGTACAGGTGAAGTCAGAATTATTAGCCCCCATGTTTATTTTTTCCCCCAATTTATGTTTAATGGAGAGAGAAAATTTTCAACACATTTCTAAACATAATAGTTTTAATAACTCATCACTAATAACTGATTTATTTTATCTTTGCCATGATGACAGTAAATAATATTTGACTAGATATTTTTCAAGACACTTCTATACAGCTTAAAGTGACATTTAAAGGCTTAACTAGGTTAATTAGGTTAACTAGGCAGGTTAGGGTAATTAGGCAAGTTATTGTATAACGATGGTTTGTTCTGTAGACTATCGAAAAAATATATAGCTTAAAGGGGCTAATAATTTTGACCTTAAAATGGTTTTTAAAAAATTAAAAACTGCTTTTATTCTAGCCGAAATAAAACAAATAAGACTTTCTCCAGAAGTAAAAATATTATCAGACATACAGTGAAAATTTCATTGCTCTGTTAAACATCATTTGGGAAATATATAAAAACAAAAAGAAAATTCAAAGGGGGGCTAATAATTCTGACTTCAACTGTATATGTTCAATTCTGAGTTCTGTTCTAATATAATGCTGTAATGCTATATTAAATATGTTACCATAAGAAAGCCCAGCAATGATATTTAAATAACCAAAGTTATTACAAATGTAGCAGAATTTGGAATCAACAGACAAATGTGGGTGATCAACACACACCACTAAACACGAAGATGCAGACAATGTTGGGAATTTGTGAGGTGTGATGTTAATAACTGTGAAATGAGATTAAATGTCGAGTGAAAGGTGATAGGATATTCATGTCCAACCATATCTGTTAGGAAAAATGACACTGGGTTATCTGCTCAAACAATGGAAGTAATGACTAGCTTGTCTGGAATAGAAAAGCAAGTTATAGAAATCATTATATTAAGCTAATAATCATAAAAACAGACATTTTACCTGAAATAAAAAACTAAAACTAGTCATTTGTTCAGTTTCTCTGCATAATACCCAGTGTCATTTCATGAACCATGTTCAAGTAGATCCATGTGAAACTTTAAAGTTCTGTCAGCCATTAAATCTCCATCACATCATCTCATGCGTTTGTTTGTGAAAGCATTTATGCTAATCGACCCAATTACAGCATCCATCTCTTAAGACCACAAGATATATATTAAATGTACCTGCTAATCTCCAGCCCTCATAGTAGACCCTCATAGTCTCGGATAGGAATAGAGAGGATGTAACACACTTTTCAAACCAAAAATGAACGCATTTCTCTTTCGGACCGTACAGCTCGAGAGCAGCTCTCTTACTGTGAGCAAGGCAGCCGAATCCATATCATGGCCTTAAACGCCCTGAGTTAAGTGAAATAGGAGTGAACGCTGTCGCTTGCTATATTGACACTGACACTGGATCTGCTTTTTAGGGGTCAATGAGAATGCAGCCAAGGAAAGGAAGTCACAATTATGTCACAACTCATTTTGCATGAGTTGGCATGGTGAAAGCTAGCAAATGAATCAGGGCGTAGCCTCTCAACTGGAGGGGGTTTGCAGGGAACATGCAGGGGGGTGCTGATTGGGTCTCACTACACCTGAGTTTTGAACGAGGATCCTAACAATTTCCTGCCTCTATAGACAGCTTTTGGACTAAGATGGGTGCACTGAAATAACAAACATAAGAGAAAGAGAGGTAAGAAAAAGAGCAAGAGGTAGAGGGGGGAAAAACAGACAAACTACACAAAGAACATTTGCTGTTGACGCTGAATGTTTAGGCCACAGATTATGGACAAAAGCGTGACATATTTAAGCAGTGAGAAACGTCATGAAGCACTTTGTATGAATATAGTACAAATGTCATCCCTTATTTTTCACAGCAATCTAGATATGTTTGATATGGACATATGCAGTGTTTGATAATCTGACCTTTAAAATTAACTTATGGTTTGAAAAATACCAATAAAATAAAATACCATCTTTGGATTCATCTTCAATGCTTCCTCCATCATACAAAAGTCTTGTCGCCTATCCAAGTTTTAGGATCAACCAATAATAACTTGACTTCTAGTTGATCATTTGGAATCAGAAGTGGCTTATATGAAAGGTAAAGGCCTCTAGATTACGCTTATTTTACCTAAATAAAATATGATCATGCCTTTATTTTTAATTATTTAATTAGGACAGTAAGGTCTGACTTTGGTTAGACAAAAGTCTTGTCACTGAACAGAAATAATGTACAGTATAGAATATAAAGTCATGGTGCAGTGGAAAAAGAATGAATATTGTGTATGACTCCCATGAGCTTGGAGGACTGCATCCATACATCTCTGCAATGACTTAAATCACTTAATAATAAAGTCATCTGGAATGACAAAGAAAGCGTTCTTGCAGGACTCCCAGAGTTCATCAAGATTCTTTGGATTCATCTTCAATGCCTCCTTCATCTTACCCCAGACATGCTCAATAATGTTCATGTCTGATGACTGGACTGGCCAATCCTCGAGCACCTTGACCTCCGTTGCTTTCAGGAACTTTGATGTGGAGGCTGAAGTATGAGAAGGAGCTCTATCCTGCTGAAGAATTTGCCCTCTCCTGTAGTTTGTAATGTAATGGGCAGCACAAATGTCTTAATATCTTAGGCTGTTGATGTTGCCATCCGCTCTGCAGATCTCTTGCCTGCCCCCATACTGAACGTAACCCTAAACCATGATTTTTCCTTCACCAAACTTGACTGATTTCTTGAAAATCTTGGGTCCGTGCTGGTTCCAGTAGGTCTTTTGCAGTATTTGTGATGATTGGGATGCAGTGTAACATATGATTCATCTGAAAAATCTACCTTCTGCCACTTTTCCAAATGATCAACTAGAAGTCAAGTTATTATTTGTTGCTCTCACAACTTGGATCAATGACAAGACAGGTATTGTACACTTATATAATATCATATATACACTAGTATTCAGGTTAAAATGCCATTGAAAGGCTTAACTACAGTCGGTTAATTAGGTTAACTAGACAAATTACCATAATTAGTTCAGTCATTGGACAACGATGGTTTGTTCTGTAGTCAATCAAAAAAAAATATTAAGGAGCTAATAAAATAAAGCTGCCTTTATTCTAGCCAAATTAAAATAAATGACTTCTTCAGAATCAAAAAGCAATAAAACATTATAGGAAATACTGTGAGAATTGCATTGCTCTCTTAAACATCACTTGGGAACCAAATGTAAATTTTATTACAAATAAAACCATTCATGTTATTTATTTAGGCCTACTGAAGATGTGGATTAAAATATTGTGAAGTGTTTCTCTTTACTAATCATTTGTTGAAGAACAAAAATAAACGGAGTTTAAGATTTTCACACAAATCAGACTAATTTGCTAGAATTATGCTTTTAAAGGGGACCTATTATGCCCCTTTTTACAAGATGTAAAATAACTCTCTGACATCCCTAGAGTATGTATGCGACGTTTCAGCTCAAAATACCACACAAATAATGTTTTATAATTCTTTAAAACTGCCCCTTTTAGGCTTTGATCCAAAATGCACCGTTTTGGTGACTGTCGCTTTAAATTTAAATGAGATTGTGTTCTCAGCCCCTTTTTAAAAAGAGGGTGGAGTTATAAATGCCTATAGGTGTGTCCCAAACCGCATACTTATGCACTATTCTATGCCATTTTGTAGTATAAATAGTGTAAGTAGTGCGTTTACACTGAAAATTCTAAAAATAATAAGTGCACTTTAATTACCCGGATGATGCACTCATTAAACTGGTAAAATTAAGTGTGGAATGTTGGACACTTCACACACTCAACGACTGCAGGTTTGCTCACGTAGCGGAAGGGGCGGAGCTATCGGGCGCACATGTTGGATAACTTTATTTATTTTAGATTGTGAAAGCGAAATTCTCCTATTACAGTGATTATAGCGCCTCCCGATGGTGAATGCGGTTTTACTCACGGCAGGTATTATTTAGTACTTTGTTCATTTATTTTACTAATTTGGCAACAGTCAAACGTCATCTGGGAAACGGGTTGAATTTCCGATTGGTAAAAAAACATTAGTGTTCCATTTGTGACGACACTACATACAGTTGCAATCAGAATTATTCAACCCCCTGAATTATTAGCCCCCCTGTTAATTTTTTCCCCCAATTTCTGTTTAACGGAGAGAAGATTTTTTCAACACATTTCTAAACATAATAGTTTTAATAACTCAATTCTAATAACTGATTTATTTTATCTTTGCCATGATGACAGTAAATAATATTTGACTAGATATTTTTCAAGACACTTCCATACAGCTTAAAGTGACATTTAAAGGCTTAACTAGGTTAATAAGGTTAACTAGGCAGGTTAGGGTAATTAGGCAAGTTATTGTATAATGATGGTTTGTTCTGTAGACTATTGAAAAAATATATAGCTTAAAGGGGCTAATAATGTTGACCTTAAAATGGGTTTTAAAAAATTAAAAACTGCTTTTATTCTAGCCGAAATAAAACAAATAAGACTTTCTCCAGAAGAAAAAATATTATCAGACATACTGTGAAAATTTCCTTGTTCTGTTAAACATCATTTGGGAAATATTTAAAAAAGAAAAAAAAATTCAAAGGGGGTTCAATAATTCTGATTGCAACTGTACATATACTATGCTGTTGAGTGTGTAAGTGCATAAGTACATAGTGCATGAGTGCATAGTGTGCCATTTGGGACGCAGCTTATGTGTCACCAAAGCAGCAGATTCAAAACTCTAATGGAGGATGGCTGCTTCTCACTCAGGGCTGTTTATGTTTTTGAGGGAGAGATTGTCACTAATGGTTGGGGCTTTCCCCTTGCTTTCCCCTTGACATGTACAAAGGTAGAATGTTAATCTACGGTATGTGTTTCTGCAGACTGTTTTTATGAATTGTGATTATAAAAACAGAATTAATTAATTTTTTACCATTAAAGGCTGGTTAGATTCATATGATGTTACCAAACAACTGTGTTTAAACCCCTTATAGAAGTGATTTTTGACAATAGGTCCCCTTTAAATGAGGCTGAGAGTATGATTTGTGTATGATTAGTTGTTTTAAAAGTCTCTGCAACGCATATATAAATTGCATATTATAATAAGCTGTGTAACTCATGATTACTAGAGTCAATATTAAGAAATGTGAGACCTTCCATAGTCTTTAAATACAATTATAACCATGTCCTGACTTGCAGTTTAATGTCAGATACAGCCTTTGGCATTTAATAGCAACAAAGCAAACATCTTTTGCTCACCTTACTGGTGATGTCATTCACTGCAACATGAACAAAGATAGAAGCTTCCTCCATGCCTTCCAAATACACATGGCGGTAACCTGACAATGAGACACAAGCAGATATTCAGGAACTGAGCAGTACTATACTGTACTAAAACACTTAAAAATGAGTCCCACTTTATATTATGTGGCCTTAACCACCATATACTTGCCTCAAATATATAAATACAATGTACTTACTGTGTTAATAATGCATTGCAGAACAATTCTGGTGCTCTTAAAGTGGGATACGGGTCGGGTTAGGGGCAAATTTGGGGGTATGGGTAGGTTTAATGGTTGGTTAAGGTGTTAGGGATGGTCAACAGTGATTTATTAATTACAGATATAATTACATGAAGGTATTTAATCAATCATAATTCAGTGTAAGTACATATTAGTATATATAAGGCCACCTAATATAAAGCGGGAGCAGAAAATGCATAGGCCAGAGAGATCAGTTATTTTCTCTTATATAATGGAAATGTGATACCGGGAATCATGCTGTTAAAGGCGATGGTCCTCTGACCAATGAAATCTTGGCCAATCGGATCATGATCCCACACCAGGAAGCGTATAAGAGCGTTCTCTGGCATGTGAAGAGTGAAGACGAGAGTTTCTTCCCACATAGGATTGAATCCTGAGAAAGAAAGAGAGAAGGGGAGGTGTGAGAAGGCCTAATTTATGGAGAAATTATATAATGCATGAGACTATTGGAGGTGTCAGATTGTTCATATTCACCTGCCAGTTACACTCAAACAAAATTACCTGCCTGACCTTCACAAAATAGACCACTTAACTGAAATTGCTCGCTACAGAGGGGCTGAATAAATTAATCGAATGTTATTCTCCTGAAATTCTTCATTGTATTTAACACATTTAACAAGCAGACACACAGTAAATCCAGAATAAAAAGTCTTTTAAAATAATCTGCATAACCTCTGGCGTCCCCCATGGCTCTATTCTTGGGCCACTGTTGCTCTCTGTTTTACATGTTGTTTTTAAGTGGCTACTATAAACAAATTCCATCTAAAATCAAAATCGTTGCCCTTTCTGACACTTCATGTTTCAAGGCATACACAAATAAATCAAGCCCATTACCAACCCTGTACTGCACACCATCTCAGGTTTATTACACCTACATGTTCCTTAATATAGTCTGCATTTGACAGCACCCCAAATAGAGTCAGCTTCCAAATTACAGTAGACACCACAATGAATAAATAAATACATAAATAAAGGGTTGCAAAAACTTGCAAAAACAATTAATATAAAAAAAACAATTAATATATATACACAAATAATTAAATAAATAAATATATATATATATCCACAAATTTCCACATATATATATATATATATATATATATATATATATATATATATATATATATATATATATATATATATATATATATATATATATATATAATTAATAATGCGGGCAGATAAATAATTAAATAAATAACACGAATGTTGGGGAAATAAGAAAATGCTAAACTGAAAGTTGTCAATGTCTATTAAGGAAGGAAAAAAAACTTCTTTCAGTTTAGCATTTATATATATATATTTAGAAGGAATTTGTGGATTTTTATGTATATTTATTTATTTATTTGTGTGTTATTTATGTATTGTTTTATTTATGCAGAAATTTGTTCATTTTTATATTTATTTATTTGCGTATTTATTTATTTATTATTTTATTTATGCAGAAATTTGTGGATTTATATATATATATATATATATATATATATATATATATATATATATATATATATATATATATATATATATATATATATATATATATATATATATATATATATATATTTATATATTTGTGCATTTATTTATTTATTGTTTTATTTATGCTGGAATTTGTTGAGATAGATGTGTTTTATTAGAGATGAGTTATTAAAACTATTATGTTTAGAAATTTCTTGAAATAATCTTCTCTCCGTTAAACAGAAATTGGCTAAAAGAATAAACAGGGGGGCTAATAATGTTGACTTCAACTCTATATATGTAAAATTATTTATTTATTTATTTCTTGTTTTATTTATGCAGGAATTTGTGGATTTTATATACATTTATTTTTTTATTTGCGTATTTATTTATTGTTTTATTTATGCAAACATTTGTGGATTTGTATATATTTTTTATTGTTTTATTTATGTATTTAATTATTTATTGTTTTTATTTATGCAGGAATTTGTGGATATATATATTTATTCATTTATTTGCATATTTATTTATTGTTTTATTTGTGTAGAAATTTGTGGATTTTTATATATAAATATTTTATTTATTTATTTATTTGTGCATTTATTTATTTCTTGTTTTATTTATGCAGGAATTTGTGGATTTATTAATTAACTTATTTATTTATTTGCATGTTTATTTATTTGTTGTTTTGCAGGTTTCGTCATAAAAAAAAAAAAAAAAGTAAATAAATAAATAAATAAATTAGTTAATTCTGATCTGCCTTACAAAAATAATTCCAATTGTTTTTAAATAAAACTCAACGAAACTTCAAACTATAATGTCGCATTCTCCTCTTATCACCTGCGAGTCGTCAAAATAGGTGCCGATTTAAATGTAAATTGAGTTCATGAATTATTTAAATGTTTATAGTCCGAAAGATTGGCTTTCGAGGTTAGATCTAACGCTTCCAAACAAATGAACACTCCGGGTAATGGCTTCACAGTTTAATGACACTTTAATGACCAATCCCCAAACAATTACAGGTTCAATTGCAAACTGTGTTGTTGTTGTGGTTTGTGTGTGTAATATAAAATCTGTCATGGGACATTGCTCTCTCACCATTGTCGTCAACCACTCTGGTTTGCTCTTTGCAGCAGTCCACTGGTAGCCCAATAATCTCCACTTCCACAAACGGATCGATTATCTAAATAAGGAATAGTTAAAAGAGCTTTAAAACAAACAAAATCACGTGTTACAATGACCATTTATATTTACAAGCAAATGAATCAAGTATCAAGAATCAATCATGAGTTTTGCATACAGTTGAAATCAGAATTATTAGCCCTCCTTAATTATTAACCTTTAATTATTAGGTTAATTAGGCGAGTTAGGGTCACTGTATAATAATGGTTTGTTCTGTAGAGCATTGAAAAAAATATATTGGTTAAAGGGGCTAATAATTTTGACCTTAATGTTTTTAAAAAAAAAATAAAACTGCTTTTATTCTAGCCAAAATAAAACAAATAAGACTTTCTCCAGAAGAAAAAATATTATAGAAAATACTGTGAAAAATGTTCTTGCTCTGTTAAACATCATTTGGGAAATATTTGAAAAAGAAAAAAATAAAGTAAATATTAAAGTAAAAGTAAAAAATATAATGAAAAATAAAACCAAATATAACTTTATTTACTAATAAGTAATAATTAGTAATAATAATTAGTAATAGTAATATAATTAGTAATAATTATTACTATTATTATTTTTACAGTATAAGCTACAGGAATATATTGTCCACTTTTGTGGGCATATGTTTTTGGCACTTGATAGTAGGATTCCTTCTTAGTCTTAGTATATCTAAACCTATAATATACTAAAATATAATTTATATAATATAATCACATAGCATGCATTATTCAAGACTAATCAAGTGTAAGAGAAGCACAAAATGCATCACCAATACCCATGAAATATTCCTGTATCACTTCTCATATATGAAATTTCTATTGAAATGTTAACTAATGTGTGACCCCATCGTTACCAATCTGTCTTGTATTGTTCACACAATGGCAGCTAACATGTATTGTGAGAAGACCAGCCATTAAAAGACTTGTGCAGTGAAATTCATACTTTTTTACAATTCATTCAAATCCTGATGGATCAAACACAGGCCACTTCATTATTCCTCACAGAACATTCACATTATGTAGAGGACATTATGTATGTTTATTGCATTGTAAATAATCACAAATAATCTCAATCATGAGCAAACAGTGAGAAAACTGGGATCGGTTTAATTTGGCTTCTTTTTTTTGTGATACTAAAAGTGTGTGCTTGAGAAACCAGATGCTTTAAATAAATAAATAAATAAATAAATAAATAAATAAATAAATAAATAAATAAATAAATAAATAAATAAATAAATAAATAAATAAAAGTTTAGAGCCAAAGTTTATTGGCAAAATTATTTGTAATTATGCTGGATTTGCTTGAAATATAACTGAATGAATGAATGAATGAATAAATAAAGTTTTAGAGCCAAAGTTTATAGGCAAAATTATTTATTATTTATTAATTATTCTGGATTTTTTTGGGAAGTATCATAAATAAATAAATAAATAAATAAAGTTTTAGAGCCAAAGTTTATTGGCAAACTTATTTTAAATTACTCTGAATTTTTTGAAAATGTCACAATTATTCAGTTTTTTTTTTTTTTTGGGATGTATGAAATATAAATGAATGAATGAATGAATAAATAAATTTATAAATAAATAAATAAATAAATAAATAAACAAATAAATAAATAAATAAATAAATAAATAAATAAATAAATAAATAAATAAGTTTTAGAGCCAAAGATTATAGGCAAAATTATTTATTAATTATTCAGGATTTTTTGGGATGTATCATAAATAAATAAATAAATAAATAAATAAATAAATAAAAGTTTAGAGCCAAAGTTTATTGGCAAAATTATTTGTAATTATGCTGGATTTGCTTGAAATATAACTGAATGAATGAATGAATGAATGAATGAATAAATAAAGTTTTAGAGCCAAAGTTTATAGTCAAAATTATTTATTATTCATTAATTATTCTGGATTTTTTGGGATGTATCATAAATAAATAAATAAATAAATAAAGTTTTAGAGCCAAAGTTTATTGGCAAACTTATTTTAAATTGCTCTGGATTTTTTGAAAATGTCACAATTATTCAGTTTTTTTTGGGGGGATGTATGAAATATAAATGAATGAATGAATGAATAAATAAATTTATAAATAAATAAATAAATAAATAAATAAATAAGTTTTAGAGCCAAAGATTATAGGCAAAATTATTTATTATTTATTAATTATTCAGGATTTTTTGGGATGTATCATAAATAAATAAATAAATAAATAAATAAATAAATAAATAAATAAATAAATAAATAAATAAATAAATAAAGTTTTAGAGCCAAAGTTCATTGGCAAACTTATTTTAAATTACTCTGGATTTTTTGAAAATGTCACAATTATTCAGTTTTTTTTTGGATGTATGAAATATAAATAAATGAATGAATGAATGAATGAATGAATGAATGAATGTATGAATGAATGAATAAATAAATAAATAAACAAGTTTTAGAGCCAAAGATTATAGGCAAAATTATTTATTATTTATTAATTATTCAGGATTTTTTTTTGGATGTATCATAAATGAATAAATAAATAAATAAATAAATAAATAAATAAATAAATAAAAATGTTTTAGAGCCAAAGTTTATAGGCAAAATGATTTTAAATTATTCTGTATTTTCTAAAAAAATCCTGAATTATTTTGGATTTTTCTGAATGTAATAAAATAAACCAACCAAACAAACAACCAACCAAACAATCAAATAAATAAATACAATTTTAAAGCTAAAGTTTATAGGCAAAATGATTTTAAATTAATCTAGATTTGCTATAAAATCCAGAATTATTCTGGATTTTTTTGGATGTATTTAATAAATAATAAATAAGCAAATAAACAAACAAACAAACAAACAAACAAACAAACAAACAAACAAACAAACAAACAAACAACATGTTAAAGCTTTATTTAGGCAAAATGATTTCAAATTATTCTTGATTTGATTGAAAATTCAGAATTATTCTGGATTTTTGTCAATGTATTAAATATAAATGTAAATAAAAAGTTTTTAAATAAATAAACAAACAAACAAATAAATAAATAACATTTTAAAGCCAAATTTTATAGCCAAAAACATTATTCTGGACTTTTCAGGATGTATTGTTTGCTTGCAATGTTGTAATGCAGACATGTATGAAATAGTGGTCAATTCTGGTTATAATGGGGTTAGAAATGTTCTTTTATTGCCATTATGCTTGTTTTATGTCAAGTTTAGTTTTCCATGTTGAGATGACAATTAGAAGTAGACCGTTTAAGGATTGTTTAATTTGAAGTTGACTGTTAAATGTTTGCTTTACCTCTCCTCTGTCTCCCAGCATGGAGTCTTTGGGTTTGGGTAATTGCTGGCCACTGATGACCTTAAGAATCAATTGCTTTTTCAATCGACCTGGCAAAGGATCCTCAGCTACTGGATTAAAGGAACCTGCAAGAACAAAGATGACAGAATATTTAAAAATGTCATACTCAAAGCTCACTTTAATATTTCATGACATCATTCCAAATTTGGCTTACTTGGGATTGGATGTCTAGCTTGACTTGATTTATTGATGTTCTTTTGCACTAAAAATCTTTTATTGAAATGCAAATATTCCATTTATCCACTTGATTTGCCCAATTTATTGATGGGGGAAAAAAATGAACTTAAGCTAAATTATTATTATTACACAGCTCTCACGAATGCTTGATTCTGATTGGTCAATCACAACTTTTGAAGGAGACCTACTATGCAAAATCACTTTTATAAGCATGTGAATATAGCCAGCCTCTATAGGTAAAAATATATTAATTCTGTCTTTTTATAATCACACTTGTAAAAACAGTCTGCAGAAACACTTTGATTAACATTCTCCCCTCACAAAATAAAATAAAAAAATTAAATAATAAAATAAAATTAAATAATAAAAATAAATAAAATTAAATAAAATAATAAAATAAAATTTAATAAAGATTAAATCATGCAGAATGTGTACTTTATAAATAACAAATAAACAGCTAAAAGTTTAATAATAGGCAAGTAATAACTATTAAACAATGAGAATTGGTATTTAAACTAAAGTGTTACCAAAATAATATAAAACAAAATACTAGTTAAAATAAAATAAAACAAAACAAAAGATCATGCAGAATGTGTACTTAAGTAAAATAAAATAAAATAAAATAAATGCAAAAAAGAATGAAAAAGATGTGTCAATAAACTCCTAATTTGCCGCTCATTATTAGCTATTAAGATATAAGTTTAGTTATTGATGTAGGATTAAGGATTTACAATAAGATCATGCACAATATGTACTTTATAAGTAGTAATAAACAGCCAATATCTTAATAATGCCCAGCAGGCACACAATGACATAAGACAGTAAAATTAGGTTAGAATTAGGGCGTGACGTTAGGTGACCAACATTCAATGTCTAGCAAGTTTCTAAGGACAACGTTATTTTGATGTCCAATAACGACGCCAGATGACATTGATATTTGGTTGATTTTAGGTTGTGTTGAAAAGTGACCAAAATCTAACATCTAGCCAACATCTTAAACCAACGTCATATTGACGTCAAATACTGACATTTATTCGTCAGGTATGGCAACCAAAATCCAACGTCTGATAGACATCATAGTGGTAACGTCTACACAACGTCAAGCTGTAACATCATCAGATGTTGATATTTGGTTGATTTTAGGTTGGATGTTGGACATTGACGTTGGCCTGATGTCAACCTGATTTTCATTTCCAAACAAAATGCAACTTCCCCTCAACGTTGGGGTACAATGTCAATCTGACGTCATGTTGACGTCCTGTGCCTGCTGGGTAGGCAGCTGATAAGCTTATTTAAAATAAAATAAAATAAAATAAGGATTGATTATGAATAATCGTATCTACGCTCTAAAAAATAGAACAAAATATAAAGCAAGAAGATGTATTATACATAACACAGACATACAATACCTATGAAACAGAGAGGTTGGGGGAAGCAAACAAATGGGCATACTGACCTTCACACAAGCAGCCAGGCTTCTGAATGTAACCACAGTTGCCATTGCAATAGAACTTGGCTCTGTTGAGCTGCAGCACTCTGCCCTCTGACTGGTAGTTCAGCGCAACTGCACAAAAAAGTCCATCACAACCCAATGACACTTATGATCACAAGAATATCAATAATATCAATGACCATTCCAGCAATTTAAATCACACAGCTGAAGTCAAAATGATTAGCCCTCCTGTAATTTTTTTTCTTTTCTTTTTTAAATATTTCCCAAATGATGTTTAACAGAGCAAGCAATTTTTCACAGTATGTCTGATAATATTTTGTTCTTCTAGAGAAAGTCTTATATGTTTTATTTTGGCTAGAATAAAAACAGTTTTTAATTTTTTAAACAATCAAAATGCTTTTTTTTTTTTTTGAGCGAGATGCTAATGGTCTAACCCGATTCAAGGATTTATGCTAAGCTAAGCTAAAAGTGCTCCCGGAGATCCACTGAACGTATTCAAAAGTGGTAAAACTTAAATTTGTAACTCTAGGTTACATGCAAATAAGAGCCTTTTTACAAAAGTATAATGTCCCTCTAAAGAAGTGTCAATAACACTTATAAAATATTTATTCAAATGAAATAAATATAAACTGTAAATAATAGATTAAAAAACAGATGGTAACACTTTCATTTAAGCTGACGTAGTTATGTTCTGTTATTACAATCAATTATACATAACTACATGGAACAAACTCTAAAACTAGCCCACTTTCTAACATCAACCACATAGTTATTACAGTAATTTATTAATATTATTTAGCAGTTAAATGAATAGTTACACTGTAACTACCTCACTTTAAAATACAGCAAAACCAAACAGACATTAAAAAATGTTTATATAAATCTTTTTTAAAATTGATAAAATGTAAAAAAATTAAATAAAATTAGCCCTCCTGTAATTTTTTTTCTTTTCTTTTTTAAATATTTCCCAAATGATGTTTAACAGAGCAGGTAATTTTTCACAGTATGCCTGATAATATTTTGTTCTTCTAGAGAAAGTCTTATACGTTTTATTTTGGCTAGAATAAAAACAGTTTTTAATTTTTTAAGTAATCAAAATGCTTTTTTTGAATTTTTCTTTGAGCGAGATGCTAATGGTCTAACCCGATTCAATGATTTATGCTAAGCTAAGCTAAAAGTGCTCCCGGAGATCCACTGAATGGATTCAAAAATGGTAAAACTTAACTTTTTAACTCTGGGTTACATGCAAAAAGAGCCTTTTTATAAAATAAGTATAATTGTCACGATCACCAGCGATCCAGCCCGTGCAGATCGCTGGTAAACACACTCGCATTCATATGGACTACAAATCCGCCATGTTTTAGACTACAACACCCAGTCATACAACACACACACAACCAGTTCCAAATCATGACTGATTCCAAACTCACAGCTGAAGCCGCTCATGAACTGATTACATGGACCAATTAAGGAGCACAAACACAAACACTGTTGCTGAGTCTTGCTACAAGACATTACGACGCGTTTCTCCTTGCCTTCCGTGTTTTAGACCTTTGCTTTGTTTTGTTTGATTATCTTTGTATGCCGCCTGCCTTGTGACCATCTGCCTGTTATTACGACTATGACTCTGGATTGTCCATATACATCTGTTTGTTCCTGTTTTGACCACTGCTTGCCTGACCATGTCCCTCTAAAGAAGTGTCAATAACACTTGTAAAATATTTATTCAAATGAAATAAATTTAAACTGTAAATAATAGATTAAAAAAACAGATGGTAACACTTTAATTTAAGCTGACGTAGTTATGTTCTGTAATTACAATGAATTATATATAACTACATGAAACAAAGTCTAAAACTAGCCCACATTCAACAACATAGTTATTACAGCAATTCATTAATATTATTTAGCAGTTAAAAAAATTGTTACACTATAACTACCTCACCTCACACAGCAAAACCAAACAGACATTAAAAAATGTTTATATCAATCTTTTTTTTTAAATTGATAAATTGTAAAAAAAAAAAATGGTTAGCCCTCCTGTAATTTTTTCTTTTCTTTTTTAAATTTTCCCAAATGATGTTTAACGGAGCAGGAAATTTTTCACAGTATGCCTGATAATATTTTGTTCTTCTAGAGAAAGTCTTACATGTTTTATTTTGGCTAGAATAAAAAGAATTTTTAATTTTCTAAAGACCATTTTAAGCTCAATATTATTAGCCCCCTTAAACAATATTTTTTTTGACTGTCAACAGAACAAACCATCATTAAGCCGCAGTCACATTAGAGTTTGAGCTTGCGTAATTCTGTCGTACGGCACTGCGAAAAGGGGCGGGATTAAACAAGATGATTAGACATTAAAAAAAAGTGAGCGATTGCTCCATGTTTTAACTTTCTGCTCAGAGAGGTCATGTTTTGATCCTGGATTGGTCTCACGCAGACAAGTGATGCGATTTCGCAGGTCAGAGTTCACCAAGCTTGAACTTTGCACCGCAGCGAAATGCGAAACTCGACGCATGACCCTGCGTTTCCGGTCTGACGCATTCGCGTGCGTATGAATGGAAGTCTATGGGGAGAAAAGTCCAGTGTGACCACGGCTTTATACAATGGCTTGCCTAATTACCCTAACTCAACCCAATTAAGCCTTTAAATGTCAATTTAACCTGAATACTAGTATCTTGAAATATATCTAGTAAAATAGTATGTACTGTCATCGTGACAAAGATAAAATAAATTTTATTTTAAGTTGTTAAAAATGAGTTATTAAAACTATTATTGTTTAGAAATGTGTTAAAAAAATATTTCCGTTAAACAGAAAATATACAGGAGGGTAATAATTCAGGAGGGCTAATAATTCTGACTTCAACTGTATATCATCAAGGACTATTCCAGCAATTGAAATCATATGTTCTATAATGAGTCATTAGTAAATCTAGTTGCGTCTTCAATAATAATAACGAGCAGCAGGTTGCCAGTATGCTTCAGCCTTGCTGTTTATTCACGGTCTCTCTGATAAACATAAACATTTGTCTGTGGGTGGACTGGCATACCCAGATGGCAGCCAGCGTTCCAGAAGGGCTGTGGGTTGAAGTTGCTGGAGTCCACGCGGTAAGGAGATGGGTAGATGCGAGAGAGCTGCCGCTGGTTGAACCGCATGAACGGCACCGGCTTCTGCTGGATTAACTGATGAGCCTTGGTCTCGCTCATCGACGACACCTGCCAAATGACACCTGCCAACAAACACATATACATGCATGAGATCGAATTTACTATTGGACATGTATGCATGTTTGCACACACCCTGGGCATATATTGTGTAGTTCTAGTGTGCTCCATACAGGTGAGTGGGCTTGACAAACCACCTGTAGGACACACTCCTTCCTCTCTTATGCACCAGGGACTTTGTTCGAAACACTTCAATGTTTCTGTTTGCACAGAATAGCTCTTTTATATTTGTATACTTTGTACTTTTTTTCTACAACCACATTATTTTCTATTGTATAACTTCTATTTCTTCAAATTTAGATTCTTATTGTTGTTGTTATTATTATAATAATTATCATTATTCATTTTGTTATTGTTGTTATTATTTTAAGGTCATGTTGTGTGTGACTCTGTATGTGACAAATAAAATTGAATTTGATTTGGTTTATCGATGCTAATATTAAGTTAATGTTAAAAGAACACGTTAATGTTAAAGGAAACAGGGTCATTTTATAAGTCACTTTGAGTTAAACGGTTGAGTTTTAACTATTCAGTTTATCTCGGGGTCAGGTGAGAGCACTTTTAGCTTAGCTTAGCATAAGTCATTGGGTTGGATTAGACCGTTAGCATCTCGTGAACAAAAATTAAGAAAGTTTTAAAATAATTTCCCTATTTAATATTAACATTAACAATATTAACAATAATATTATGTTCATGTTAAAAGAACATGTTAATGTTTAAGGAAACAGGGTCATTTTATAAGTCACTTATGCTGCGTCCACACCAGACGCGGAACGCGCGGCTAAATCGCGCTATTCGCCAGTAAATAGACGCGTGAACATTTGAGTTTACTCGCTTCATTCGCGCGTCAGACTCCACTTCATTCGCCTGTCAGACTCCGCTTCATTCGCGCGTCAAACTCGGCTTCATTCGCACGTCAAATTCACTTCAGAACAGACGCGGAATCGCGTCATGGGCCGGGCTTCTGTCTGCCCGGTGACTGTAGCTTCGTTGCTAAATGGCTAACATGGATTTTATTGATAAAATAACTGTGTTTATGTGCTTTATGAAGGCTGAAAAACAGCTTCGATACGTTTGGACCAGTGTCTGAGTCCACTCGATACATTCTGAGGTGAAACCAGCTCTGTGAGCTCATAAACTCCTCCAGAAACTTAACCTAGATGACGAAGGCTTTCAGCGGTGCTTCTGACTGAGCCAAGCCCAGTTTGATGAACTGTTGTCGGTGTCGGCTGAAGGATTTCCCCCGGGACACCAACAACAGGTGCTACGTCACAATCATGCCCCCACAAGAGCAAGCTCCTGATTGGTTAACGCGGCGCGAATGTCCGCTGAAGTTCAGATTTTTGAACTTGAGCGATTTGCGTGATTTGCGCGTTAAGCGCGTCAAACGCGCAAAACGCTCAATTCGCGCCTGCGCCATTCGCGCATATTGCGCCATCCGCGCCGCGCCATTCGCGCAATTCGCGTCATTCGCGCCGCGCCATTCGCGTGTATCGCGCCGCAGGATGCCTATTCGCACGTTTGCATTGACTTAACATGTAAATCACTCGCGCTTGACGCTTCTTCCGCGTCTGGTGTGAACGCAGCATTAAAGTTAAACGATTCAGTTTCCAGAGTCTGGCAGGAGCACTTTTAGCTTAGCATAAGTCATTGAATTGCATTAGACCGTTAGCATCTTGTAAACAAAAATTAAGAAAGATTTTTAATAATTTCACTATTTAATATTAACATTAACAATATTGACATTAATATTATGTTAATGTTAAAAGAACATGTTAATGTTTAAGGAAACAGGGTCATTTTATAAGTCAAAGAGTTAAACGGTTCAGTTTCCAGAGTCTGGCAGGAGCACTTTTAGCTTAGCTTAGCATAAGCCATTGAATTGGATTAAACCGTTAGCATCTAGCGAAAAAAAAAAAGACTAAATTTTCCTATTTAATATTAATATTAACGATATTGACATTAATATTATGTTAGGCTCATTTTAAAATCACTTAGAGTTAAACAGTTCAGTTTTATCCATTCAGTTTAACTCAGAGTTTGACAGGAGCACTTTTAGCTTAGCATAAGTCATTAAATTGGATTAGACCGTTAGCATCTCGTGAACAAAAATTAAGAAAGTTTTAAAATAATTTCCCTATTTAATATTAACATTAACAATATTAACATTAAAATTATGTTCATGTTAAAATAACATGTTAATGTTTAAGGAAACAGGGTCATTTTATATGTCACTTAGAGTTAAACGCTTCAGTTTCCAGAGTCTGGCAGGAGCACTTTTAGCTTAGCTTAGCATAAGCCATTGAATTGGATTAAACCGTTAGCATCTAGAGGGAAAAAAAGACTTTAAATAATTTTTTTAATATTAATATTAACGATATTGACATTAATATTATGTTAGGCTCATTTTAAAATCACTTAGAGTTAAACAGTTTAGTTTTATCCATTCAGTTTAACTCAGAGTTTAGCAGGAGCACTTTTAGCTTAGCATAAGTCATTGAATTGGATTAGACCGTTAGCATCTCGTGAACAAACATTAAGAAAGTTTTAAAATAATTTCACTATTTAATATTAACATTAAGAATATTAACATTAATATTATGTTAATGTTAATAGAACATGTTAATGTTTAAGGAAACAGGGTCATTTTATATGTCACTTAGAGTTAAACGCTTCAGTTTCCAGAGTCTGGCAGGAGCACTTTTAGCTTAGCTTAGCATAAGCCATTGAATTGGATTAAACCGTTAGCATCTAGAGGGAAAAAAAGACTTTAAATAATTTCCCTATTTAATATTAACTGTAACAATATTAACATTCATATTATGTTCATGTTAAAAGAACATGTTAATGTTTAAGGAAACGGGGTCATTTTATAAGTCAAAGAGTTAAACGGTTCAGTTTCCAGAGTCTGGCAGGAGCACTTTTAGCTTAGCTTAGCATAAGCCATTGAATTGGATTAAACCGTTAGCATCTAGAGGGAATAAAAGACTTTAAATAATTTTCCTATTCAATATTAATATTACCGATATTGACATTAATATTATGTTAGGCTCATTTTAAAATCACTTAGATTTAAACAGTTCAGTTTTATCCATTCAGTTTAACTCAGAGTTTGTCAGGAGCACTTTTAGCTTAGCATAAGTCATTGAATTGGATTAGACCGTTAGCATCTCGTGAACAAAAATTAAGAAAGTTTTAAAATAATTTCACTATTTAATATTAACATTAACAATATTAACATTAATATTATGTTAATGTTAATAGAACATGTTAATGTTTAAGGAAACAGGGTCATTTTATATGTCACTTAGAGTTAAACGCTTCAGTTTCCAGAGTCTGGCAGGAGCAATTTTAGCTTAGCTTAGCATAAGCCATTGAATTGGATTAAACCGTTAGCATCTAGAGGGAAAAAAGACTTTAAATAATTTTTTTAATATTAATATTAATATTACCGATATTGACATTAATATTATGTTAGGCTCATTTTAAAATCACTTAGAGTTAAACAGTTCAGTTTTATCCATTCAGTTTAACTCAGAGTTTGTCAGGAGCACTTTTAGCTTAGCATAAGTCATTGAATTGGATTAGACCGTTAGCATCTCGTGAACAAAAATTAAGAAAGTTTTTAAATAATTTCTCTATTTAATATTAACAGTAACAATATTAACATTAATATTATGTTAATGTTAATAGAACATGTTAATGTTTAAGGAAACAGGGTCATTTTATAAGTCAAAGAGTTAAACGGTTCAGTTTCCAGAGTCTGGCAGGAGCACTTTTAGCTTAGCTTAGCATAAGCCATTGAATTGGATTAAACCGTTAGCATCTATAGGGAAAAAAAAAACTTTAAAAAATTTTCCTATTTAATATTAATATTAACGATGTTGACAATAATATTATGTTAATGTTAAAAAAACAAGTTATTGTTAGGCTCATTTTAAAATCACTTAGAGTTAAACAGTTTAGCTTTATCTATTGAGTTTAACTCAGAGGGCCCTATCATGCGCGATGCAAATGTTGTTTGCTAGCTTCAGCTTGACGCAATTGTCGTTTTGACGTTTACATACTTACATACTTATTACATTTTAAATAGGGTAATTTGTAATTCATTACATTTTCAAAGTAACCTCCCCAACAGTGGAGACAACAGAACCGAATCATGCACTTATAATAGACACCAATAAAGATATTATTCATATCTTCCTTCTCATTATTTTGGAGTCTAAATAAATCTAGCCATTTGGATACATTTTATGTCCTTCTCACCTTGAGACTCAAAGTCTGGCATTCCCACAGATTTCATGTATACCAGATCAGAAAGGGCTCTTGACAGCTTCATGGTTTTTTTCTTCCTGTTAAAACAGATTGGATATTATAGATTAGAAAAAGATAGTCGCAAAGAATATTTAACTCAATGTATGTACTAAACACACACTGGCCACTTTATTAGGTACAGCTCTTCAACTGGACAGCAATGCAAATAATATCTAATAATCCATCACATGGAGCCACTTAAGTTTAAGACGTGGTCAAAAGGATCTGCTAAAGTTTAAGCAGAACCTCAGAATAAGGACGAAATGAGATTTAAATGGTTATATGCACACGAAATGGGTGCTGCTGATCTACTGGAATTTTTTTTTTACACATGACCATTTCCAGGATTTACAGCGAATGGTCAATTATACAGAAATATGTGGATAAAAGTGTATTGATGATGCCAGAGGTCAGGGAGGAATGGTTAGAATGGTTCAAACAAATAGGTATTCTGCAGAAGCGAGTTTCTGAATGCACAATACATCTAACCTTGAAGCAGATGTTATGTGTTATTTAACAAGCAACACTGAGGCTAACATTCAAACAGGCTCATCAAAATTGTACAACGCTCCACTTTAAAAAAAGAAAAAAAAAATGGCTCATTTTACAAGTCACCTAGAGTTAAACAGTTGAGTTTTACCATTTTTTTAATTGATTCAGCCAATCTCCGGGTCTGGCGGGAGCACTTTTAGCTTAGCTTAGCATAAATCATTCAATCCGATTAGACCATTAGCATCTCGCTCAAAAACTAATTTTAACCAACGAAAAATGAAAAGTTGCTATTTTCTAGGTAGACACAGCAAAGAACTATACCAAACACTATAGAATACACAAGACGTGTCACTCGCATCTTTTTGAATGGGGAAAAGTGTAACTTTCAAATGGTGAATAAAGCCCCGCCTACTACTACAGGAGCCAATCATCGATCCCTATATGGTGAAAAAAGCGCGCCTTCTAGTACAGGAGCCAATCATCGATTGCTATAGACTGATGATAGTCTGGGGGAGGGGCTTGAACCAGACGTGAGTTTCCGCAGATTTTGTGTGATTCGGATGTTTAGAAATGAAACTAAAGAGACAATTGTTGTTCAATTTTATTGGTGATTCCTAATATGAAATTCAATTGTAAGCTTGGCAAGCAATTTGGGAGAATTTGATGTTTCCCCATTCAGACAGAATGCCCGAGAGGCGTTTCAAAGATGGTCACCGAGTGAAATGACTTGCCTAAAACGGACTTTGACTATACTCTCATTCTGGCATAATAATCAAGGAAATTTGCTGCCTAACAATGGTTGGAGCAGGCACAATGATATTACGCAGCTCCTGAAAATAGTTCCTAGCTAGTTAACTTGGCGACAGTGCTTCATAATATCATTACATCTTAGCAAACAATGTAACTACAGAAGAGTCCAGCTTTGAATAGGAAAATTATCAGAATGTTTTTTATTTAATTTTTTGGAGCGAGATGCTAATGGTCTAATCCATTTCATTGATTTATGCTAAGCTAAGCTAAAAGTGCGGAAATTGACTGAATGGATTAAAAAAATAGTAAAACCCAATCGTTTAACTTTGGTTGTAATATAAGCCTTTCTTTAGGATATAAATGGTCCCTTAAGAAAAATTCTGATGAGTCTTGATTTCTATAACCGTTAATTTTGGCACAGATTCAAGATTTGGCTCAAAACAACATGAAAGCACGACTCCATCTTGCCTTGTATCAATAGTTCAAGCTGTTTGTGGTATAATAGTGTAGGGGTGTACGGTATTTTCTCAGCACACATTTGGACCATTAGTTCCAGAAGACCATTGTTTATATGCCAAACCCCACCCATTCAAGACCATGAGGTGAAGGCAGGATGATTTCCAGCGAGCATGTGAAACACTTAAATCATCTCAGAACTTGTTTTTGGATATTTTGGGATTTGGTGGAATTTAAAAGTCTGCAGCAACTGTATGTCAATAGCATTTTTTCTTACAATGGTAGCCAATGGGTGCCAGCAACCAGCATTCTTCAAAGTATCTTCTTTAGTGTTCAACAGAAGAAAAGTAACTCGTAAAAGGTTTAAAACCATGTGAGGGAATGTAAATGTAAATGATGAGGTAACTTGAATTTTTGGCGTCAACTGTTCATTTATAGCCGTTTTGAAGACAAGAATGGTGCACAGTACCTAATAAAGTATAAATAGTGTATATAAAATAAATCCAATCATCAAGAGCAATTCTAACGGTACCTGCTGTGATGTGCTGGTGCTTTAGATGCCCCGCTCGAGCTCTCCTGATCAGTGTCCGTGTCCTCAAAACTGGAGGATTTCTTCACTTTACTAGTCTTTTTCTACAGTAAACACATGGGGTACAGGCCAATGTCAAACATCCCAGAGAGTCACATATACACATTTAATATGCATTTGCGGTCACACTTTACAATAAGGTTTCATTAATTAATGTTTTTACTATAGCATGAACTAATAATGAACAGTACACTGTAAAGAATGATTCTGCATTTTAGTTTTTTCATGATTTTGTAAGTTGACTTAACCGGGTAAGTTTTCGTTGTCTCAACTAGTTTGTAATAGAGTGTTTGTTGACTCAACTTAAAAACATATGCTGAACCAGCATCCTTTAAGTCAGAGGTGGGCAAACTATGGCCAGTGGGCCATATGCGGCCCGCTAAACTCTTTCATCCAGCCTGCGAGGAGTTTAAAATGCTGCTTCTGAGTAACCATTTCAATGCAGGGATGTCATTGGCCCATGAACATTTCCTGCTTGTTGTGAACTATTTCCTAACTGTAACAAGAGGGAATTCAATCGTAACTTGACGTTTAAACAGCTATCGCAACATTGTTTATTAATATGTGGACATTTTTAGATTCTCGGAAGCTCTAGAAATTAAAAGTGTAAAACAGGAAATACGTTAGGACCATTGTTACGTTTACATCCCTCAAAATGGTCTATACAAGTGAAAGCCATTTGATGGCAGTATTGCACGCGGTACAGTTAGCGCAACCTGTAAAATTAAAACACACTCTTGGATATTAATTATACATTTCAACTAAACCTGATGAGATGCCTGAACTGTCTAAGCTAACTGAGTGTATTAAAGATGTTAAAGACTGGATGACAAACAATTTTCTTCTCTTAAACTCAGACAAAACAGAATTATTACTTATCGGGCCTAAATCCTGTACACAGCAGTTCTCACAACTCGACCTGCAACTAGAGGGATACAAAGTTAGCGTTAGATCTACTACAAAAGATCTAGGTGTGATATTAGACAGCAATTTAACATTCGAAAATCATATATCCCATGTCACAAAAACTGCTTTCTTTCATCTGAGAAATATCGCTAAATTGCGAAGTATGCTATCTATATCAGATGCAGAAAAACTAGTCCATGCTTTCATGACTTCTAGGCTAGACTACTGTAATGCTCTGTTTGCTGGCTGCCCAGCATCCTCTATAAACAAACTTCAGCTAGTGCAAAATGCAGCTGCCAGAGTTCTTACCAGATCTAGAAAATATGATCATATCACCCCAATTTTATCCTCCTTACACTGGCTGCCTGTTAAGTTTCGTATTGAATTTAAAATATTACTCCTTACCTATAAAGCTTTAAATAATCTAGCTCCTGTTTATCTAACCAATCTCCTGTCTCGCTACAATCCAACACGCTCTTTAAGATCTCAAAACTCAGGGCTTCTAGTAGTACCTAGAATATCAAAGTCGAGTAAAGGAGGTCGAGCCTTCTTCATTTATGGCCCCTAAACTCTGGAATAGCCTTCCGGATAATGTCCGAGGCTCAGACACACTCTCGCTCTTCAAAACTAGATTAAAGACCTATCTTTTTAGCAAAGCATACACTCAGTGCAGGACATAGCAGTATGACGCATGATGTGCCCCACACATGATTTTGCTTCTTGTTTTTATACACTATGAACAGCAGCTACGCTAATTATTCTCCTTATTCTGTATTTCCACCTGGGGGTTCTCATCCCGAGGCCCTCAGACTATGCAGTGCCACTGATGCGATCCAAGACCAGTGACGAGATGATCCTAAGGTTTTCTGGACCAGGCCGTATCCTGAGCAGCTGCTGTGGTGGTCATCGTGGAGTGAGAGCCTGAGACTGACCCCTGTGACGCTCCAAGGAGAGACGAGTCTTCGCTGAGGTCCAGCTTCATGCGCCTAGACTGCAGCTCTGCACAAGACGTTTGGCCACAGGAGAAATGGTCGTGCCCAACTGAGCCTGGTTTCTCTCGAGGTTTTTTAAATCTTCACTTTCGCCAATTGGTGAAGTTTTTTACTCGCCGCTGTCGCCACTGGCTTGCATGGTTCGGGATCTGTAGAGCTGCGCATCGATGGATTTGCTCTTCAGTGTTTGGACTCTCAGTAGTGATTATTAACCCACACTGAACTGAGCTAAACTGAACTGAACTTAATCTATGAAAACTGAACTGAACTGACACTGTTTCAATTCACTATAATCTTCCATGTGAAGCTGCTTTGACACAATCTACATTGTATAACCACCACCGTTACAAGCGCTATACAAATAAAGATGAATTGAATTGAATATTAAAATGCACTCGACCGTTAATGACTGAAAATGAGTCAAGCAAAATAAAGAAAAATTGACTCTGAATGTCGTGTGTTTAAGGAAGAATAGACAACAAAATACTTCTTTACCAATATCGGACAGAAAGCGGTATGTCTAATATGCCAAGAAAGTATTGCTGTTTTTAAAGACAACAACCTAAGTCGGCATTTTTCACGCAAACATTCTAATTATTTTTAATGTGTTAATATGAGATTTTTTTCTATCAGATAATATCTTTTCTATTCTCCACTGTAAAAATGATTACATTATTATTGTATTTTATAAGGGATTATTTTATTGTTTTATGATGATTGATAAGTAAATATAAATAGCAGTGCAAATTAATTTGACTTGTAAATATGACTCAATAATAACTATTAAAAAAATGTGTGTTAATGTGAAACGTTTCTGTCCGGTATGTTCCATGCATACTGCCATTATAAATAAAAGATATTTTTTGAAGCATTTGACATGTGGCCCTTCACTTGGTTTGCAAAACTTGATGTGGCCCTTGGGTCTAAAAAGTTTGCCCACCACTGCTTTAAGTTGTGCCCAAGTTGTGCCCCACACTGCCAATCCAGCAGGTGGTGGGATATATTTTGCCGGCAGCTAGCTCTCTGCAACTCTCACATGGTCGCCCACTGAAGCTAAGCAGGGCTGCGCCCGTTCAGTACCTGGATGGGAGACCACATGGGAAAGCTAGGTTGCTGCCGGAAGTGGTGTTAGTGAGGCCAGCAGGGGGCGCCCAACCTGCGGTCTGTGTGGGTCCTAATGCCCCAGTATAGTGACGGGGACTCTATACTGCTCAGTGAGCGCCGTCTTTCGGATGAGATGTTAAACCGAGGTCCTGACTCTCTGTGGTCATTAAAAATCCCAGGATGTCCTTCGAGAAAGAGTAGGGGTTTAACCCCGGCATCCTGGCCAAATCTGCCCACTGGCCTCTGTCCATCATGGCCTCCGAACCCTCCCCATATCATAATTGGCTTCATCACTCTGTCTCCTCTCCACCAATCAGCTGGTGTGTGGTGTGCGGTCTGGCGCAAAAAATGGCTGCCGTCGCGTCATCCAGGTGGATGCTGCACACTGGTGGTGGATGAGGAGATTCCCCCCAATATGTAAAGCGCTTTGAGTGTCTAGAAAAGCGCTATATAAATGTAAGGAATTATTATTATTATTATATGCACCATTAAGTCAGTTTGCCAACTGCCAGTTAAAAATCTGAAGAAGTGAAACACATGGGAGTTTTTTATTGTGCAATCATCACATTTGGTAAGTAATGCTTCTTCAAATTTGTGTTATAACTTGTAAAATGACACATATATGAACTGATCGTCAATCTATTGTTCCCAGTATAAATGTTTCTAGAGCAGATTAGACCTTACAAGTGGAGTTTGGCTAAATTTATAAACCTTAGTAAAGTTTGTTTTAGGTTTGAATTTGCTATATCTCGATATGTGTATAGAAATAGTTATTTTCTAGTTCCCCGACTAATCTACTACAGCACAGGTGTCAAACTCAGTTCCTGGAGGGCCGGAGCTCTGCACAGTTTAGTTCCAACCCTAATTAATCACACCCGATCAAACTAATTGAGTCCTTCAGGCTTGTTTGAAACCTGCATGTAAGTGTGTTGAAGCAGGGTTGGAACTAAACTGTGCAGGGCTGCGGCCCTCCAGGATCTGAGTTTGACACCCCTGCTACAGGTATTTTTAAATAAATTTAAATGGATCTCCCATTTATTTACAGTAGAAGATATTTTGGAAAAATATTACCAGTAATTCATTTAAATGTACTTTTCTCATTATAAAGGTTTTTCCCAGAGAGCAGACTGACTTGTTAAAGGTGAGATTTTTACCTGTATTTCCATTCATAAATGTACAGTAGTCAAAGATTTAAGACCAAATATTTACAATTTACCCAAATGTGATTTTCTCATTCTAAAGGTTGCAGCACATTCCCGGAGGCCAGATTGACTTACAACAGTGCGTGGTGCTATGTGAAGTATAGGTGTTCATACATAACAATACATGTATAGAAAACTACCTTGCGTTTGGAAAAGCTGCCCATGAATGTTCTGGCCAGACGTTTGTTCCCACCGATGTTGGCCTCGTCTCCAGTGTCGGTACTATCTTCTGCTTTTCCCTGAATTAAAAAAAAATAAAGAAGTAAATGATATATACGCACACATTGCAGTGAAAATATGGAGAGGTGTATGATAAATATATCAAAACATACACTACCGGTCAAAAATTTGGGGTCAGTACAATTTTTTTAAGTTTTAAAATAAATGCAGCCTTGGTCTGCAGGAGAAGCTTATTTAATCAAAAAAACAGTACAAATTGTCAAATTTCAAATAATAAAATAACTGTTCAAACGTAGTTCATAATTTAACTTAATCATTTATTCCAGTGATTTTAAAGATGAATTTTCAGCTTCATTACTCCAGTCTTCACAGTCACATGACCCTTCAGAAATTACTGTAATGGAAATTTTTTGGAGATCTTTCTTTGATACTTTTTCTACAATTTTTAACATTAACATTTCTCTTGAACCATGCCCGTTCATTGCTATTTTTGGTGTAACGGCTTTGTTGGATAAACTTTCAAATAAGAATGCTAATGTTCTAGCCTTTGCATCACTGATAGCCCGGACATGGATTTTATTACACTGGAAGTCTCCTCAACCTCCTTCCACTGTCTCATGGTTAGAAGATTTGATGTTTTTTCTATACATTGAAAACATTAAGTTTACATTAAGAGGTTCCACTGAAAAACTTTATAAAAACTGGGATCCTCTAATTAATTTTGTCAGGAATACAACACACCTCTTCGATGATTTCTAAGACTTTTTAATTTTTCCTTCAAGAAAGATCTCTGCCCTTTATATTAATGTGTGCGTGTGTTATTTATATTTTATGTATATTTATTTAATTGCTTTGACAATTTTTGTAGATGCTAATGTTGTTGTGTGTGTGTTTTTTTTTCTTTTTCTTTTTTTTAATTCTCCTCCTTGGGGGTGGGATGGGGGACTGAGGGTTTTTGAATGTTCTCATTTACCCTTAGTTATTGTAAAAAAAAAAAAAAGTGTAAATTATTGATATTCTGATATTTTCTTTTGTAGACTGTACAAAGAAAAAGAGAAAGAAATTACTGTAATAATAATAATAATAATAATAATAATTATTATTATTATTATTAAATTAATTGTAATAAAAGCAATAATGACTAAAGTAATCATTTCATTCAAAACTACATACAATAAGAACACAGTTATTACAAGTTTAATAAATATTCGACAATTTAACATTTTTTGGTAACACTTTATAATAACTACACACTATGAATAATTTCTTAAGCATTAGCAAATAGTTAATTCATTATCTGTTAAGTATTAACTCTATATTAATAGACACTAGTAAGCGGTTTAGATACAGCTACAAATGCTGTATTCTTGACTTATAAGCACATTTATAATGTGCTTAATGATTGTGTTTTAATAATAATGTTTTTAATGATTGTGATTCTTTCATTACTGAAGTATTGCATTATTTACAAACTAGTTGTTTAAGAACAGTTGGTGCTTTTTTAAAGATAATTCAGAATGCAGAAGTATTAAATGTAGAATAATCAGTCGTGTGTTTCCCGTCCAATCGAATGCAATGACCGAGAGACTGTTTAGACTGCATGTCACGTATAAGACTGATTAAAAATAACGAAATTATTTAAATAAAATAAAGTATTGTATATATTTTAAGTAAAATTAAATCAAATAAGAATAACTAAATAACCAAATGCACTACAGAATTTTACGTTTTTACACATACGCAAAAATTGCATGTAAACATTTTCATAGTGTGTTTCACCACTCACTACATAGTGTAATACTTTCATAGTCTAATACTCACTACTCACTAGTCTTGAGGACTCATAATTTGATTAACAGATACGTTTACTCTAGTTGCACTACATTTCTTGGGTAAGTAACGTTACTTTTACTTGAGCATTATTTTTCAGTACTCTTTCCACCATTGACCTGTATGGTCTAGAGCAGGGGTGTTCAAACTCCTGCAAAGTTTAGCTCCAACTTCCTTTAACACACCTGCCTGGAAGTTTTTCGTATTCTTAAAGAGCTTGATTAGCTGGTTCAGTTGTTAAATGATTAATAAACTATTTAAATGAAAATTTATATATATTATTGTTCAGGCATATACTAATAGTTCATTTGTATGGTAATAAATGCTTTATTAACTCAACTTCATCCAGTTTTGTGACCTAATCTAAAGTGAGGACTATTGATCCTTTATAAATCCCTTATAAATGACAATTAAAGGCTCAGTTATATTCTAAACAGGAAAAAGAACATAAACAACTTTATTCATTTCTATTCCTTTGAGATGCACAAATGAATCTGTAACAAATGAAAAATAAATCTTTGCAATCTTATCCAAAATAAAATGACTCTACAGTTTAAACTTCGCTAAATTACTTTGAAATGTTGTATCATAATATATTGTTGTTTTATCCACTTTTATTTAATTGTATTTATTTCTAATTGTATTTCAACACTCTTGTTATTCGGAAAAGTTAAAAATTTACAGTCATTTTATTTTTTAGATAAGATTGCAAAGATGTATTGTTCATTTGATACTAAGTCTTTAATTGTCATTTACATGGGATTTACAAAGCATAAATAGTCCTCATTATAGATTACCCTGCTGAAAAATCCAGCTAAACCAGCCTAAGCTGGTTGGCTGGTTTTAGCTAGTTGACCAGCCTGGTTTTAGAGGGGTTTTGGTCATTTTCCAGGCTGGTTTCCAGCCATTTCCAGCCTGGTATTAGCTGGTCAGGCTGGGAGTTGACCAGCTAAAACCAGCTTGACCAGCCAAAACCAGCTATCTCCACCTTAAACCAGGCTGATCAAGCTGGTTTTAGCTGGTTTAAGCTGGTCATTTTCCTGGAAATGGCCAAAACCCCTCTAAAACCAGGCTGGTTGACCAGCTAAAACCAGCTAACCAGCTTAGGCTGGTTTAGGCTGTTTTTTTCAGCGGGGTAGGTCACAAAATTGCATGAAGTTGAGTTAATAAAGCATTTATTAACATACAGAGTAATCATTACTATAGGCCTGAATAATAAGAATTATAAATGTTGATTTGAATAGTTTATAAATCGTTTACTAACTCATTCTGAATGATCTTAAAAGCCACCAACTACTCTTAAATACAACTGGTTTGTAAATAATGCAACAATGATTTTAGTAATGAACAATTAATAAGTAATAAAGTATAAAAATACAACTATTAAGCACATCATAAATGTGCTTATAAGTCAAGAATACAGCATTTGCAGCTGTAAAACTGCTTACTAACGTCTATTAATGTAAAGTTAATGCTTAACAGATAATGAATTAACTCTTTGCTATTGCTTAATAGATGATTCATAGTGTGTAGGTATTTTAAAGTGTTTCCCATTTTTTTTTTATATTTAATAAACACCGCCTTGATGAAACCCCAAACCTTTGACTGGTAGTGTATACTATATATTATGTTAGAAAAACTGTGTAGTAACAACATATACAGTACAGTTGATGAAATATTGACTGATTGACTCAATGATCACTAGGTGGCGATAGAGACCTGTAGGTGTATGACTATACTGTAATGGAGACTTGTCATGGAAAGCAAAAGGTTTTTCTTGCACTTTAAAAATGATTGTATTTGTACTCTATATACACACTAACATTCAGAAATATTTTTATTTTCCTTGCTGTCCATTACATAAGAAAAACATAGGCTGAAAACGATGTATTTTCTCTAGAAGTATATTAAATGTCCATCCACATTGACACATCAGTATTATTTAGCATTACCGAGATGCATTTTACCCTATTAATGGGTAGAGTTTTTATTATTATATTTTACATCTATTCATTACTTTAAAAAATCCAATATTCTGGTCAATTTTGGAGTTATATTTATTTTTTAGAGTCACATTTATAGTTATTTTAGTCAGTTAAAAGAACACTTCACTACAAAAATGAATAATTCACTCATCTTCAAGTTATCCTAGTTAGCTTTACTTATTTCAGACGAACACAATCAGGAATAATAAATAAATAAATAAATAAATAAATAAATAAATAACTCAGGTTCTGACTTTGCAATGGCAGTGAATGGTGCCTGAAATTTTCAGGCTCCAAAAAACAAACATAAAAAAGTCCATCCATCATGAAAGAAACTTAAATCTCACAGCAATTCATGACTTTAAAAAAAAAATTGTGCCTAATTTGTGAATTTATAGGATGTCATTCATACATTTTAATACGATTTGCTCATCGACCAAAGACATTTAGGTTTAGGGTTGGGCTGTGGGCACACCGAACACCTTCTTTCAAAAATCATACAATTAAATCGTATGAATTTGTTCAAATCAGCCACTTTTCGGACAATATGTTAAATATATACGTTTCCTCATGAGATCAGGCTGATAGAACTTTATTGATTTAAAAAATGCCTTGTAAAATCATTATGTTTGTTCAAAAATATATAATTTATAAGCCATCATCACTGGCTTCCAGCAACTGTTGAATGCTCATTTGTAAAAAAAGTAAGAAGTTATGACGTACGCTGAAATGGAGCGTCTCTGTTTGAAGTCTAATGTCCAGGATAATATCATCTGTTGTAGCATGACTCTTGTGAATGTGTGTGTAACAGATCACCATGCTGTCTAGACAACAATGTAATTGCTAGCAGACGGATTTAAAAACAAGGTCAGCCTGTACCAGTGGTGTGAAGTAACACATTACAAATACTCAAATGACTGTAATTGTGTAGGTTTGCTCAGGAATTGTACTTTTACTAAGTCATTTAAAAGACTTTTACTTTTACTTAAATACATTTTTAGTGCTGTATCAACACTTTTACTCCTCTAATTTCCTTCAACCTGCAGTCACTACTTACTAGTCTTAACGGCTCATACTTTGATTAATAGATACTTTCACTGTAGTTGCACTACATTTGTTGGTAACGTTACTTTTACTTCAGTATCATTTTTCAGTACGCTTTCCACCATTGACCTATATGGTCTAGAGCAGGGGTGTCCAAACTCTGTCCAGGAGGGCCGGTGTCTCGCATAGTTTAGCTCCAACTTCCTTCAACACACCTGCCTGGAAGTTTTTGTATACTGTACCTAGAAAGAGCTTGATTAGCTGGTTCAGTTGTGTTTAATTGAGGTTGGAACTAAAATATGCAGGACACCTATCTTCCAGGACAGAGTTTGGAGTTTGGACACCCCTGCTCTAGACCATATAGGTCAATGGTGGAAGGCGTACTGAAAAATGATACTGAAGTAAAAGTAACGTTACCAAAAAATGTAGTGCAACTACAGTGAAAGTATCTATTAAACAAAGTATGAGCCGTTAAGACTAGTAAGTAGTGAGTATTAGACTTTGAAAGTATTACACCATGTAGTGAGTAATGCATGCAATTTGAGCGTGTGAAAACATAAAAGTCTGAAGTGCATTTAGTTTGGGCACCCCTGGTCTAGAGTTTCATGATTTTTTAATTTCACTTCTTTTCAGAATGCTTTAATTGACAATTTTGTTTTGGTATTGATTACGTATTTGATGGATGCATGTGCTTTTTAGAGCTTCTCGGGCACCATTTACTGCCATTTTAAAGCTTTTGAGAAGCATACTGTAGCTGATTTTATTATAGAAAAAAAGCCTATAGGGTAACAATTTATATCAAGGGGGTTTTTATAAGACATGAAACCTTTATGATCATGACATGACATGTCATGAATATGAAGGAGGTTTATGCATGCTTATGGCAACTGTGATTAAGTGTCATTCGCACAGTTATATCATTTTAAATGGAAATATGACCAGTGTTGGGGAAAGTTACTTACTGTAATGCACTACAATATTGAGTTACTCCTCAAAAAAAGTAACTAGTTGTGTTACCTTTAATGGTAAGTAATGCGTTACATTACTTTTAAGTTATTTTTGTGTTACTTTTTAATACCTGACTGAGGTATTTGGGGTTTGCGGCAGGCCAGAATCACTGTGGCAGGCTAGATTGACTGTCAGGCCACCTCCCTATGGCCAGTCTGCCCCTGCCCAAAGCTCTACATGCCGTATATACAGATTATTGTTAGTTTAAAGCAACGTGTTTGCTACTTTTGTACAATATAAAAGCTAATTAATTATAATAAAAAAGTAACTCAAGTTACATTTTTAAAAAACAAAACAAAAACAAAAATATTATGACAAATTTTTTAAAAGTAATACGTTACTTTACTCGTTACTTAAAAAAAAGTTATATTCCCCCGGTTTCACAAACAAGGTTTAAGGCTAGTCAAGATTAAATTGCATGTTTGAGCTGTCTCAACTCAAAATAATTAGCAGTGAGATGTCTTAAAATACATCAGTGTCATTTTTTGTCTCCAGGTGCACACCAGTAATATATTTCTCTAAGGCCATTTTTATAAATGTGGCTTAAATAGCCTAATTTAACTAAGGCCTAGTCCTGGCTTAAGCTAAGCCCTGTTTGTGAAACTGGGCCAATATTACGTAACTCGCATTACTTGTATTGCGTTACCCCCAACACTGAAGATGACATTGTTTGAGATGTCTTTTTCACGCCAAGTTGACACCAAATTCGTTCTCAAGACAACATAACTTGTCATAAACCTGTCATAAACATAATTGTCAAGATGCCATTATAATTGTGTCGTGAATTTTATAACGCTCACTCATTTAATTTTTTTTTTACCAAAACTACCGTGGTACAAATTGAATTTGTCATTAAAATGTTATTAAATATTAATGATGCTGCTATAAAACTGATTTGACAGACTAATGAAACTTTTAATGAGAAATTTAAATCACAAATTCATTTTTTCCATAAAGAAAAGTGATAAAACGATATTCACGACAAATTGAAATGGCATCATGACTCACAATCATGTTTATGACAAGTTATGTTATATACTTTAAAATCTGACTTTGAATCTTTCTGTTCAGCCCCAAAATGCAGTTGTGTAACTGTGTAAGTTTAAAGGACAGTGAGTCTATTTCACTATAAAAATGTATTAAATGGTGGCTTTAACTTTGCCTCTATCAAGGACAGTGGTGTGGCGTTTTCTGTGAGTACCTCTGTGCGCTCTTACTTAAATATGCCTCAAGTCAATCCTTAAATAACTACACCATAGACACCTGTACAAGGACAGAACTAACCTAATTAGCCCACTTGCTGAACAGCGTTTGTCATCATTTATACAGTACGTCTATCCAATAACTTAAAAAAAAGGCCTAAAGACAATCTATGGCCCTTATATCACTAGCAAAGTGCAGATAGTTAGAAAGTAGTTATTTTTAATAACAAAGTGAATGATATCAATTACTGTTATGTGTTTGATTTTGTAAACAGTGTTGGGGGTAACGCAATACAAGTAACGCGAGTTACGTAATAACATAAATTTTCTAAGTAACAAGTAAGGTAACGCATTACTTAAAAAAAAAAGTAACTATTTGAGTTACTTTTTTGAAAATGTAACGAGTTACTTTTTATTTTAATTAATTAGCTTTTAAAAAATAAAAATAAATCTCTCCCCCACTGTCCAAAGACATGTGGTACAGGTGAATTGGGTAGGCTAAATTGTCCGTAGTGAATGAGTGTGTATGGATGTTTCCCAGAGATGGGTTGCGGCTGCGTAAAACATGTGCTGGATAAGTTGGCGGTTCATTCCGCTGTGGCGACCCCGGATTAATAAAGGGACTAAGCCGAAAAGAAAATGAATGAATGAATGAAAATACATTTCTAAATCAAAATTAATCACAATGAATCACGCAGTCAATGAGAGAATGTGTTCATTATTTTAAATGCATCAGAGAAAAGGAAAAGTGGATTATAGTCTGAATAGACAGTGATTTTTAAGACCAATAGTACAAAAGGAGCAAACACTTCGCTTTAAACTTTCAATTAATCTGTATATATGGCATGTATAGGTCTGGGGTCAGGAAGTTCTCAGATAACATTATTCTAAATATTTTTTTTGATGTGTTTTTTTTTAAAGATATATGTAGGTGTAGGTTATACAGTGCGTCATTAATTGTAAAACGTCTCTATTAAAAAAAGAAAGAAAAAAAAACAAGTTCTGAAAGAGATCAAGCCTCAGCCAGGCAACGCAAAAGTAACTTAAAAGTAACGCAACGCATTACTTACCATAAAAAGTAACTAAGTAACACAAGTTACTTTTTTGGGGAGTAACTTAATATTGTAATGCATTACTTTCAACAGTAACTTTCCCCAACACTGGTTGTAAATATATATAAAATGCATTACTATTCTGAAACGTGCACTTGTATATGTTCCATAATTAACCCTTCCTCTTGTTCATCAAAATTTGATTTTTGATTAAATGTATACTGCTGAATTAATCAAACATTGTCACTTGCCATTATGTGTCTGAGTAAAAGTAGTCAAAGCTGGTGTAAATGACTGGAGGCGGGGATTCATTTGCATATTCATGAGACAAGAGCGTAGAGTTATGCACTTGTCATTTTAAGGCATGAATCATTCTAATCACAATAGCATTATTCTAATACAATGGTAATATTTATACCCAATTTCTGTTTACAGAGAAAATATTTTTCCAACACATTTCTTAACATAATAGTTTTAATAAGGCTTTTCTCCCCCGATAGCTCAGTTTGGCCGCATGACCAGCTCTAGGAAGGCTTCTGGAGGCTGCTGTGCTCTTAGGAACCTTAAGTGCAGCAGAAATGTTTGTAACAATGTTTTGCCACAATTCTTCAGGCAGTTTCTTTAACCTCATGATTCTCATTTGCTCTGACATGCATTGTGAGCTGTAAGGTCTTATATAGACAGGTGTGTGGCTTTCCTAATCAAGTCCACTCAGTATAATCAAACATAGCTGGACTCAAATGAAGGTGTTGATCCATTTCAAGGATGATCAGGAGAAACAGACAGCACCTGAGTTAAACATATGAGTGTCACAGCAAAGGGTCTAAATATTTAGGACCACCAATTCTGTGTGTTTCTTTTAATATGGGGTGCTGTGTGTACATTAATGAGGAAAGAATGAACTTAAATGATTTTAGCAAACTAAAAGGGGGGTCTGAATACTTTCTGTACTCACTGTCAGTAGTGGAAAGAGTACTGAAAAATCATACTCAAGTAAAAGTACCATTACTTGCCTAAAAATGTAGTGTAAGTAGAGTAAAAGTATCTGTTGTAAATATTACTCAAAGTAGGAGTAAAAAGTAAACCTTTTAAAAGTACTCAAGAGTAGTGAGTAGTGAGTATTATGCTGTCAAAAGCTGATATGTTTACATGCAATTTGTGCATGTGTGTGTAAACGTAACATTCTGTAGTGCATTTAGTTATTGCCCGGCAGGCACAGAACATCATGAGACATTAATATTTGGTTAGATTTAGGTTGTAATGTCAGGTGACCAAAATTAATTTTGACGTTATTTTGATGTCCAATAATGACGTCAAATGACGTTGATATTTGGTTGATTTTAGGTTGTTAGAAAGTGACCAAAATCCAGCGTTGAGTCGACATCTTAAACCAACGTCATATATGACGTCAAATACTAACATTTATTCATCAGGTATGGCAACCAAAATCCAACGTCTGATAGATGTCATAGGGGTAACGTTCACAAAATGTCAAGCTTAACACCATTAGACGTTGATATTTGGTTGGTTTTAGGTTGGACATTGGATATTGACATTGGCCTGACGTTGAGTTCTGACATCAACACGATTTTCATTTCCAAACAAAATGCAAAGTCCCCATGACATTAGGGCTCAACGTCAATCAGACGTCATGTTGATTTCCTGTGCCTGGTGGGTGTTTACTGCTGCGTTCACACCAGATGCGGAAGAAGCATCCAGCGCGAGTGCAAAGACGCGAATACACATCTGGCGCGAATGGCGTGATACGCACGAATGTACGCACAGAGCTGGGTGCACCTCTGAAAGGATCTAGTAGACTTAGACACTGCTCCAAATGAATCGATGCTGTTTTTCAGCCTTCATAAATCACATTAACAGTTATTTTCTCAATAAAATCCATGTTAGCCATTTAGCAACGAAGCTACAGTCACCGGGCAGACAGAAGCCCTTTCCATCACGCGAATCCGCGTCTGTTCTAAAGTGAATTTGACGAGCGAATGAAGCAGATTTTGACGCGTGAATGAAGCGAGTAAACTCAAATGTTTACACGTCTCTTTACGCGCGAATAGCATAATTTATCCGCGCGTTCCGCGTCTGGTGTGAACACAGCATAAGGCCATTTCGGTCATCATACAATAAACATCCGTCATCTTCTCATCAGTGACATGCATCTAAACAGTCTCTGGGTCAATGCGCGTAAAGATTTTGAACATTTTCATGGACACTTTTAATACTTCAAAACAGTTTGCTGCAATTATAAAGTGCACACGTCTTGAGGTAGTTCATTATGATGCAATTTACCTTCTAAAGTATGTGCAATTTGATTGGACAGGAATCACAGGACTGATTTTTCTTATCCCCATGGACAAGAAAATTTAAGTAGTGACTGCAGGTTGAAAGAAAGTAGTGGAGTAAAAGTACAGATACTGCACTAAAAATGTACTCAATGAAGAGTAAAAGTACACATTTTAAAACTACTCCGTAAATTACAATTCCTGAAAAAAACTACTCAATTACAGTCATTTGAGTATTTGTAATTAGTTACTTTACACCACTGCTCACTGTATATATAACAGTTGCTTATACAAGTAAAAAAAAAAAACACCAAATAGATGCTTTGATTAGAATTACAATTCTACAATAAAAGCAACACTGACACTGTATTTCTTGTATAAAACTGTAAAGCTGCATTATTTGATGCGATCTGCTGCACAACTTTCCATAAATCCTTAAACTAATATGACATAACTTTAATTGACTGGAGAACTTTAAGTAACTGCTGTTTTCTCATCACTGTAATTTAAGTTGCAGGCATATTTAGTTATTTAGAGAAAAAGTCACAGCACAATTCAGCCGAACAGAATGTGGACAGATATGGAATGCAAACAAACCATTGCAATGGTATTCACAATCCCGTTAAACCTCTAAATGAAAAGTAAAAAGAACTTTGCTGTGAATATATCAAGGCCCTTATAAATACATTATTCATTTGAATATTTAACGATGGATTTTAAGGGACAGAGTTTGCAGAGTTTGCAGGGGGACCTTAAATGACTGAAATGTAAGAGATTGTATTATAAATTAATTATAAAGATTAAAGCTAATCTCAGAGCACTTTAAAAGCAGTTCAAATGAGTAAAATGTAAGAGATAAGAGAATAGTATGGTAAGAGAATTAATTATTTAAATAATTAAAGGGATAGTTCACTCAAAACTGAAAATTCAGCCATAATTTGCTCTCCCTTCACTTGTTCCAAACCTGTTAGAATTTCTAACATTATTCAAAATATCATCTTGTGTGTTGAACAGAAAAGAGAAAATCATAACGATTTGAAACCAATTGAATGGTAATTTTTGCATGAACTATCCCTTTAATTCAATTTAAAAGTGAAAGGAGTAAATTAACTACACTGATTTGAATTTTAAAAAGTTGAAAAGATCATTTTAAAGTAACTGTTTTTTGGAAATATGCTCAATTTACAACTCCTCTAGAGTTAAACATTTAAGTTTTATCAATTTAGAAGTCTGGTGACAGCACTTTTAGCTTAGCTTAGCTTAGCATAATTCATTGACTCTGATTATGCCATTAGCATATTGTTCAAAAAATTCAAAACATGAGTTATGACAGTTTTCCTATTTAAAGTTTTATAGTCTTTAGCTAGGTAACTAGAAAAAGCACTGCCTAATATTATTGCATCTGCAGCAGTAACGTCCCTTGATTATTATGCCTGAATGAGAGTATAGTTCCTAGACATATTGACCTAGAAATTAGGAATTTTTCATTTTACATCGGTCTTAGCACATGATGTAACCACAGAGTCAAGCTTTAAATAAGAAAATTATCAAAACTCTTTTTTTGAAATTTTTGAGTGAGATGCTAATGGTCTAATCCGATTCAATTATTTATGCTAAGCTAAGCTAAAAGTGCTCCCGCCAGACCTAGAGACCGGCTGATGGATTAAAAACTGGTAAAACTCAACAGTTTAACTCTAGGGGAGTTGTAAAATGAGCCTATTTCCTAAATAAAAGTGGAGTGTTCCCAACACTTTTGCAAGCAATACAATTTCTAGTCCTGAAAGAAGGAATGACACATTTACAGAATTGGTCAATTCAGCATACTAACCTTCAGTGGTGATTTGTCATGTTTTCCTGTAGGCGGCAGGGCTGTGATGGTAAAACTGTCTGGATCTTCCCGGTCGCGAATCTTTGACTCCTTCATGAGGTTATCTAATTTTTTCTTGGCCACATTTTCTGCCTGCTTTCTGTTCATAGATGTCTGGAAAGGAAAAGATGGAGAGAGAAATGAATTTGACTGGACCTCATAGGTCATCTGATGTCCTAAAATTAGCATTGTAACAGCGTTTGCACAAAGAACATCAAGGTCAAAACCATTCCGCAAAATATCCAGGTCAGTTCAGCTTCAAGTCCTTGACCCAATTTTACATGTGCAGAGAAATTCATGACCAATATTCATGTATCAAATGCCTCTTTTATTTCTTACATTACAGCACTTAAAGTGGAGCCTTCATCCAAAATGTATGAGGTTTCAGGCTTGTGCATAACGTACGACTGAAATGTTCTGCTAAAATAACATGACAGATGCACTTGAAGAATTGAGGATTAAAGTAACTCTCCTTAAACTTCCATGAAACTTGTGAGGTTTTATTTCAGTTTCAAATAAAATCAGAATAGAACAACAACAACGATATATTTTGCATTAAAATAAATAATATTGAATTCATTGCAATTAAAATATATTACAATTCCTAAAAACAGTCCTAATTTTAATCACTTTGGAAAAAAGTTACAATTGTAAAACACACAATTTTAAGAATATAATATAGCTGCAAGCAGCACTAGTCTGGGTTCAAGTGGTTTAAGGCCAACATATGTTTTTGCAAAAATGCAGTATGTATGTTTTAGTAAGTCTGTATATAATTCAGGGTTACAAAAATACAAAATAAATGTACAATTTCAGGCCAGTCGCCATATAAACACAGCATTTTCCAATTTTTTAACAGTTGTAATGTGACCAGTTGGTTGAAGTTCATCATTCATTCGTTTTCTTTTCGGCTTAGTCCCTTTATTAATCAGTCGAATGAACCGCCAAATTCTTCAGCATATGTTTTATGCAGCGGATGCCCTTCCAGCTGCAACCCAAAATCGGGAAACCCATACACTCTTACATTCACTACGGCCAATTTAGCTTATTCAATTCACCTATAGCGCATGTCTTTGGACTGTGGGGGAAACCAGAGCACACGGAGGAAACCCACACGAACACGGGGAGAACATGCAAACTCCACACAGAAATACCAACTGACCCAGCCGGGGTTCGAACGAATGACTTTCTTGCAGTGAGGCAATCGTGCTACCCACTGCGCCAATGTGCTGCTTTGGTTGAAGTTGTTAAACATTTTCATGCTTCTTTAGTTTTTGCTAAGGAATGATGTGTGAAACGTGCAATATACAGTCACTTACATCCACTGCAATATTTCACTCTGTGCCACCTTGGCTCCTACATGAACCGCCACCCTATCGTGGTGAATGGGTTTGAGTGCCTGAGTGATCCTAAGATGTTGTCGGGGGCTAATGCTCCTGGTAGGGTCTCCCAAGGCAAAAAGGTCATAGGTGACAGGGCAGAATACTGCAAGCGCAATTCAAAATGAGCGCAAAAACATCAAGGGCCGTGACGTCGCCTGGTATGGCGCAGCCAGGGCCCCACCCTGGAGCCAGGCCTGGGGTTGGGGCTTATATATGAGTGCCCAGTTATACCACGAAACCCGGCCGGGCTCAGCCCGAAGGACCATCCTCCTGCAGGCCCACCACTTGCAGGGGGAGCCGTAAGGGGCCGGTGTATTGTGGAACGGGTGGTGGTCGAAGGTTAAGACCACAACAACCCGATTGTCAGGCACAGGGACTATATCTCTCGGCTGGCCCAGGAACGCCTGGGGATCCCCCCTGAGGAGCTGGAGAAAGTGTCTGGGAAGAGGAAGTCTGGAGTTCTCTTCTGAGACTGCTGCCCTCAAGACCAGGCCCCAGAAAGAAAAAGCCACCTTTGCCAAAGTCACTGAATGTCGATTTTTAAGTCAGCTGGACCAGCAGTTCCTTAGTTAAAGCTGCCTTCATGTTTTATTTTCACATTATAGCACCGCCATGTGGTCAAACTTTTTGTTTTACAGTGATCTCAGATCAAGTTCCTACATCATTCTGAGTTTGGTGACGGTATATCATTACGTTCCTGAGTTATAGGGATTTTTTGTAAAAGTGGCCCCACCCACTTTGGAGGTTTGACCATATGGTGACAAACCCGAGTAGAACTTTCGTAAAGTTTCAGGTCTCTTGGGCTGCGTCCAAAATCGCCTACTACTCAGTAGGCACTACATTTGAATTTGAATTTACCATTCGACCATTAGAAAAGTATGTTTTATACAGTGAATGTGCATAGTATAAATGGAACTCGGATGTATGACATCCACCATTAGTCATTATCACATGGCGCACATGACAGTTAGAAGTATCGCACACCAAACGCGCACATTTGAATGTTATTTATTATGAAACTATTCAGATGGCGCTCTGTGATGCGGCAGAAACATGAACAGTGTCCTGAGTAGCTGGAAGCCGCAGACATGCGCCGACTTGTGGCACAGGTGTGCGTACCTTGATAGAAATCTATGTTTGGAATTCTAAAATCGCATCGCCGAGCGGCGCATCCGGTGTGCGACCCCCTTAAGACATTTTAGGGCAGAAAAGTGACCTTTGGACTTATCTTACTATTACAATAGGGGCTCAGTGATATGCTTGAACCCCTAATAATTGTATCATTTCTTTTTGTAGTATTAATATTTATTAAAACAATTCTACCCATGAGTTTCACTTAATATATTATATATGTATCTTTGTTGAAACTCAATTACAATGAGTTTAAAATCTTGAAAAAAGAAAATTGAAAGTGACGATTGAACATTAGCTACGTGTTTCACCAGATCTCGTTTACACAAATACAGTCAAGCGTGAAATTATTCATAGCCCTGGCAAATTCTGACTTAAAGTTTTTATTTTAAGGTAAATAGCTGAGATATTTTTTTGTTCACAGTGATGCCTCTTGTAGATTATTGTACATATCTTTTGGGAGAAGCCTGTCATTTCCGACCAAAAAACAAAAAACAAACAAAAAATCTTGCTGATTAAAGGAATAAATAAAACTTTAGGTCAGAATTTGCTAGGGGTATGAATAATTTCGGCCTGACTGTATATAATATAACAAAAAGCACTGGCAGCTGGTTTTTGTACCGTCATTTACATAACCAACATATCATTTCAAACTACATTTCAAGAGTTCACACTTAGCTGATGATCAATAAAGCGTAATTGGCATGCTGTCCCGGGAGAGAGCCCTGAGCCCGTATATCCTCAAGCCCGGGGTTCCCTCCCGTTAGAAGGGCGAGAGGGGAGTTCGAGCTCAGGAAGGTCTCGAGAACTCCCCCGCTTATCGCCGTGTGAAAAGTGTAAACTAAGGTTGTCTTAGGTAATAATTTGGTTTAGTCGATTGGCTATGGTGTATGTTTTTCGGACGGTGGGAGGAAACCGGGGAACCCAGAGGGAAACCCACGCGAACACGGGGAGAACATGAAAACTTCGTACAGAAACGCTAACCGGCCCAATAGGAGGTTGAACCGGTGGCGTTCTTGCTGTGAGGTAACAGTGCTAGTCACTGGGCCGCCATGTCGCCCTATGGGAAAAAGGGTGGAAGTAGGGGTGGAAGGGGGGGAAACTTCAAGATGAAGATAACTGGAGTGAAATCTCTGGTTATTTATAGTGTGTCCATAATCATCTAATAGGGCAGATTACGGAGCTGATAAGGTGCCAACCGTGTTGATCATAAGCACGGGATCCTCTCGAAATTAGTTTATAAATAAACCACACTTAAAAAGACACTTTATTGAAATGCTAAGTTACGTTTTCAACATGAACTGCTGCCAGAGTAGAGATCAATATCCCATAATGCAATTCAAATGCATAAATGATGACAATCAATGACACTAAAAAACAACTATCTATAGACACTTTGTGTTAATACACATCTGCACCACAACCATCTAGCATTACTTACATCTCCATTCAGCAGCTTACAGTCGTCCTCCATCTCATCTGCGCTGTCTTCATCAGACACGTCCCCCTCCTCTGCGTTCTCATCTATATTTGAGGGTAGTTTTTTGCCCTACAGACACAAACAAACACATAGAAGACACGTAAATGAAACATCTGTGAAATGTGTTGCCCAGTGTCTAAAATTCAATGCTATATGCAATAACACAAGCTTAAGCCAATAAATTTGATACATTCCTGAAACAAATCACAGTTCTTCACACCTAAAAAATACTATAGTAATTTGAAGTGTAAACATTTTTTTGCTTCCTTAATTTTTAAGTTGTCAAATGAACTTTTCAAGTCAAAACTGATCAAACTGACTAAAAATATTAAGTTAAACTTTGCATAGCTTAAAAAAAAACGTTAGTTAGAGCCTGATTAACTTATTAAAATAAGTTAAAGCAACAAAGTCATGACTTTGTCATATCCGTCTTTCGGACGAGACGTTAAACTGAGGTCCTGACTCTCTATGGTCGTTAAAAATCCCAGGATGTCCTTCGATAAAGAGTAGGGGTTTAACCCGGTATCCTAGCCAAATCTTCCCACTGGCCTCTTTCCATCAAGGCCTCCTAACCATCCCTATACCATAATTGGCTTAATCACTCTGTCTCCTCTCCACCAATCAGCTGGTGTGTGGTGTGCAGTCTGGCGCAAAATGGCTGCCGTCGCGTCATCCAGGTGGATGCTGCACACTGGTGGTGGATGAGGAGATTCCCCCCCTATGTGTAAAACGATTTGAGTGCCCAGAAAAGCGCTATATAAAGGTAAGGAATTATTATTATTATTATTATTATATTGTTTTTTAGTATTATACAGCATATGTTTTTAGTATTAAACACTTTGTCCATTAACTATAGTCAACAGATAAACTGATAAATACTGTACTACTTTTTAGTTTTTACTACAGTAAACTACTGTATTGTAGTATGTTATTCCCTATAGTTAGAAAAATACACAATTTTTTTATATTACTATAGTGGTTTTGTTTCCCAGAGATGGGTTGCGGGTGGAAGGGCATCCGCTGCGTAAAAACGTGCTGGATAAGTTGGGAGTTCATTCCGCTGTGGCGACCCCGGATTAATAAAGGGACTAAGCCGAAAAGAAAATAAATGAATGAATGAATGAATGAATAGTGGTTTTTGTAACAATAGCGACTATAGAATTACCACAACAGATTATTTCAAGCACCTCACAAAAATGCTATAATATTATATCATAGATAAATACATTAGATATCGCATACGGACCCTGAGCATGCATCAATACTGCTGCCATATTTGTACAGTGCTCCCAGGACAAATGTCATTCAACCGCACTAGTCACGACTAAAGCCAATGTGAAGATGCTGAACTTTGTATGTAGTAATGAGCAAACAAAGAAAACAAAGCATCAAAGCAGAACATTTCATAGGTAACATTACGTTTTTTACGTTTTTGTATGTTACAAACTTTTGTGCTGATGTTGTTGATGATAATTGAGTCACTTACTGCACTGACCATAAGGCAAAATAGCTTCAACTTACACTAAATTCTAGGCTTATGCTAGTTTGGTTGAATAAAATCAGCAAACAATGTCAAAATATGACAACAAGATGCTGCGGTGCCAGGAACTTGTATTATTGTCGGCTAAGTGAAGTAACTTACAGTATAAGGATGCCTGATAACATAACAGTGCCTGCGCCATACTGTCCACCCTAAATTATTGAATATTACAAATGTTTTATACCACACTGAGACCCAGGGATATGGATGGTCCACACGAGTCGTTCATAACCGAGATTCATTCACAAACGAATCGCTCCTTACGCTAGAATTAGAAGTGAAAGAGTGAGAGGGGGTGTGTTTCAGGTCAGGGATTAGATCAAATTTAACAGAGAGGGTGGACAATATATTTCTATGCACACAAACACATGCTTTTTGTCAGCAATGCCTGTGCGGTCACTTATCCATCGATGTAGAAAAGTGATGTCAAATTCTAATTTTCGACTTGAAGTCAGAAGTATTGGCCCCCCTGATTATTTTTTTCCCCAAATTATGTTTAATGGAGAAGATTTTTTTCAACACATTTCTAAACATAATAGTTTTAATAACTCATTTCTAATAACTGATTTATTTTATCTTTGCCATGATGACAGTACATAATATTTAACTAGATATTTTTCAAGACACTTCTATACAGCTTAAAGTGACATTTAAAGGCTTAACTAGGTTAATTAGGTTAACTAGGCAGGTTAGGGTAATTAGGCAAGTTATTGTATGATGGTTTGTTCTGTAGACTATCGAAAAAATATATAGCTTAAAGGGGCTAATAATTTTGACCTTAGAATGGCTTTTAAAAAATTAAAAACTGCTTTTATTCTAGCCAAAATAAAACAAATAAGACTTTCTCCAGAAGAAAAAATATTATCAGACATACTGTGCAAATTTCCTTGCTCTGTTAAACATCATTTGGAAAATATTTAAATAAGAAAAAAAAAAAAAAATCAAAGGGGGGTAATAATTCTGACTTCAACTGTATGTATATACAGTATGTGTATATTTCTATGGCTCCGGATGGCCAGCCCTTCACAGCACTCATTTCAAAGGAGTGCTACCCTATACTAAAATGGCATTCAATAGACAACAATAGCATAGGTGACATCTAATGCAAATATCTATGGTATTATATTATAAATGATTGTAGAATTAACTTAACAATATAAGATGCAATAATGCGACACGTGATAAATGAAAGTATTTTCTATTTCAAAAAGAGGTTTTTGTCCTAACCGTCAACGACGTCGACGTGCAAAGTATTTATTTTAGAAACAGTTTCAATATTTGTGTTTTAAACAGTTTTGATTTCAGTGGAGTTTTCAATGGAGTTTCTGCGCTAGGCTGGTGCTACTGATGGCGCTATCGTTTACACGGTCTTTCATCTCGTTTTATGTTTGAACAACTAAATAAATGCTTACAGTAAGTCTATTTAACTGATTGTATTGATTACATTACAATATCAATGCTGTAAAAGGAACCTTATGAAACTGAAAATAGTCACATTAACCTTTCACCGGAAGTTTATAGTTGGCTGAAAAACACTAGCTGTGCATATTGTATAGCCCATAGCATGCATAGTAGGGGTGTGACGAAACGCCTACTCCACGAGACGAGACGAGACACGAGATTGGGTTCACGAGAACGAGATGAGATTTTTACACTATTTTAAAGAAATCCTTAATGATGAATATCAATGGAATAATCTTAGAATTCAAATATTTTGCTAATATATGAATAGAAAATAGATTTAGATTTTTTTTTTTTATCACAAAATGCAAAACAATTTAGGTGTTTTTAAATTAATTTGTAATGAATTTACTTCCATTTTTTATGTATACAATTTCCATAATTATTCCCATAATTTTATGTATGCAATAGTTTTATATTAGTTTAAATTGAAACTGCAAAATATTTGTTAATATTTAAATAGAAAATAGCAAACTCTACCTACAGGCTTTTCTCCTATAGCATTTCAGAGTATTTACATTGCAGATCTTGATGGTCAATTCGGATTTTCTGACAGTGTCCGATTTTTTTTTTTTGATGACCTGCTTACGTTTATCATCTTTTAAATGTACTGCAATTACACAGCACACGGCAAAAAGTGCAATGACCAGAAAAAAAGCGGGCGCTGCCTAACAGCTGATAATAAAGCGCTCTTTTTTTTCTCCATTCCTGTATTTATTCAGTTCGCATGGTTTCATTTTTTTATTTTCTTCTTGACAAGTTATTTTGCTGTAGTTTATGACAAAAAACGTTCACATTTGGCCATTTTCTTTAAATCTAGGCCTTTTTAAACCAGTAGGCATCTTGATGTAATGTCCATGGCGTGATTTCTGCACGTGATGTATGCAACAGTATTATTTAATGTTGGTTACGTGGCAGATGTTGCGCTCTCTATCTCTCTCATGAACCTGCTTAAATACTTGTGCTACATCACACATATAAAAGCTTTTTTAGTCCCTGTGTGGAATTTGGTCACTTGAATATTGAAAAGAAAATGTCCGCTTTTCACGTACAGCAGAAACGTGTTTGGTAATGATGAAGGCGGGTGTGTTGAGTCTCCAGCAGTTCAGTATGTGTGTGCGCGCTTAGAGATGTGTGTAGGTGCAAAGAATATTGGGTCAAACAGCTGTGTGGACTAGATCGCAAAATGCGGCTAAAAGTACTACACGATGGTAGCCTAATAGTTTGATTTCGGTGTTTACATATATGTACTGCACTTAAATAACTTTCAGCACATCTAAAGTGACATTCCATCGTGTGGTAATGTCCGTGGTTAATTTGAGTGGCTATAGTTGCAGCCTCTGCTTGCTTGGACATGAATAACACAGCAGCCTTTGGCCGGTGAGAAAAAAAAAGCGGTTACGTCAAACCCGCCCGCCCAACCGAGTGGCATGTGCAACACAGAGGCCAGCCTTACAAAGTGTGTGCAAAGCACTTGATTTGCAGTTTAAATTCATTCCTGCTTCCAATCTTCAATGCTAATTGTACCCTCACGCTCCATCATGATAACATCTACTCACGAGACAACTTTTCACCTCGATGAGAAATCTCGTCGTGATTTAATCTTGCGAGATCTCGTCCAACGAGATCTTGTCACACCCCTAATGCATAGCACACCGAAGCCAAAGGCTTTAACAAAGGACATGTGTCATAACAAAATGCCAAAGAGTGACGAGAAGGGGTCCTGACGGAGCGTCAATATGTGAGGAGTCAGGAGTGAGAACGTGTTGCACAGGAATAAGGCACTTAAGTTGATTTGTAATATTAGTGAGCGGCAGAGAACAGCACTCTTACTGTATGTACTGACTCCAGAGACTCGGCGCTGACATTGACATGGACATTAACAGAATAAAAGTCAGTGACAGAAATGGGTTAATCAATAAAGAGTCAAAAACGTCTGCCCCAAGGAGTAATTAGTTTTAGTCAGGGATGTAATTGGCTTTGACACGCTCTGTAAAAATCAATTGAACTTTCTACCCAGTTTTATGACAGCATTATTTACTTCATCAGAGATTGCATTTTTGTTTACCCATTTATACCGTTACTGCAGCTTGTAACTTAATTAAACTAGCAAAAACCCTTTTCTTTCTGAACGCTAATGGATTTAAAACTTCTACAGAACATTGCAAGATTATTTAATGTTACAAATATAGTTTGGTTTCCATTGACTTTCAGTGTGTTTTAGTTCATACAATGGGAGTTAGTTTGAACTCTTAATATTATTCAAAATATCATCTTTAAAGGGTCACGAAACACCAAAACACATTTTTTGAGATGTTGACAGACATATATATGTCACACGTTGCTAAAAATACTATTTGGACACATATATTTAGCTAACTAGAGGTGTGAACCTACACTGGTCTCACGGTTCGGTTCGGTTACGATTATCATGCCATCGATTCGGTTCAATTCGATATCTCGGTGCATCACGGTGCATTGACGATTCTTTCCATACACAGTTTTATATTTTCTTCACAGCACAGCAATTCTTGTATTAAAATGTATAAATATATTTATATACTATTTGTAAAACAATTTTGTCCTTTAATACAGTCAGATATATAAACTGTACCTTTAAACAACACGAGCATTTATAGACCATTTTGAGGGATGTAAACAAAAACAGTGGTCCTAACGTATTTCCTGTTTTACATTTTTAATTTCCATTGCTTCTGAGAATCCAAAAAGCTCCACATATTGATAAATAGTGTTATGACGGCTGATTTAAAATCAAGTTATGATTGAATTGCCTCTTGTTACAGTTAGGAAATAGTTTAACGTCAAGCAGGAAATGTTCATGGGCCAATGACATGACCACATTGAAATGGTCTATAGCAAATAAACAAATATAAATATCCCGCTCGCTTTCTGAGCCTTATCTACCAAGTTGATTGGTCACACGCTCATCAGAAAGGGCTGCGATTGGCTCTTACACGCTGGCGCTCTTCACAGATGCACTCATGGGCCACAGTCAGTGAGAGAGAGAGAAATGGAGTTTACTTTCATTCTCTTAATCGCCGTGAAATAGGGGCTTCTGCTGTAAGTGTCAGTGAAACACTGTCCTGCAAACACACACGCAGTGAAATTGTGCACAGTTTCAGAGTTTTTACTTAGTTAGAGCGTTGTAAATACTCGCGCTCGCGGCTCGCCTCCCTCGCCATAGTAAGCTACGGCGACATAGCACATATGAGATAAATGACGTCAGTACATAATAACCGGTTATGATTATTACTGAACCGATACCGAATTGTCCGCGTCTGCATCGCGGTGCACCGAAGAAACGATTAATTTTGACACCCCTATAGCTAACAAATGTTGTTTTTGCGTTGTTTCGAGCAAATTCGTTCTTCCGGTTTGAAAATAAATTTTAAAGCTGCGTCACGGCCATGCAATCATTGTGTAAATTCCAGCGTGACTGGACGTCTGTACCAGCTGGTACAACATGACGTCTTTGAGTTTTCATCATTAATTAATAAGAAAGACTTGGTTCGAACCAATGACTGTAAAAAATATGGACGACGCAACAGCGCCTTTTCCCATTGAACGATATGAAGGCAAAACGCCTCATGACGGGCACAAACTGTCGCAAAACACTGCTGAAATTGGAGCCTGGGCATGCGCCGGAGGGACTGCCAGATGGAGCCAGAGGCTCAAGCTTCCAACCAAACGCTTGTACGTCTAATCAACCACACCCCCGAACTTCTAATTTGACTGCCCGTTTCTGCACTATAACAAAGGCTCGCTAATATAAATATAAGCACTTACATTAAAAAAAAACGTAATAATATATGATTTAAAAACATGTAAGCTATTTTAATAATTTAATAAAAACAATATACAGTTGCAATCAGAATTATTCAACCCCCTGATTTATTAGCCCCCCTGTTTATTTTTTTCCCCAATTTCTGTTTAACGGAGAGAATATTTTTTCAACACATTTCTAAACATAATAGTTTTAATAACTCATCTCTAATAACTGATTTATTTTATCTTTGCCATGATGACAGTAAATAATATTTTACTAGATATTTTTCAAGACACTTCTAAACAGCTTAAAGTGACATTTAAAGGCTTAACTAGGTTAATTAGGTTAACTAGGCAGGTTAGGGTAATTAGGCAAGTTATTGTATAATGATGGTTTGTTCTGTATACTACTGAAAAAATATATAGCTTAAAGGGGCTAATAATTTTGACCTTAAAATGGGTTTTAAAAAAATTAAAAACTGCTTTTATTCTAGCCGAAATAAAACAAATAAGACTTTCTCCACAAGAAAAAATATTATCAGACATACTGTGAAAATTTCCTTGTTCTGTTAAACATCATTTGGGAAATATTTAAAAAAGAAAAAAAAATTCAAAGGGGGTTGAATAATTCTGATTGCAACTGTATGTTGGACTGCAGAAATAAACAATCTTTCATACACTCTAACCTAAGTTAGACTCAGCTATGAGCACAAAAAATATTCCTCTTACAGCAGGGTTGTTGGTATTTGTTATCTTCACAGGGGTAGAAATATCACTTGTAAAATATGAACAATGACATATAAACAACACATACATTATTTAGAAAGGATTTAGGTTTAATTACCAATCAACAGGACCCAAAATATACACATCAAGGACAGCTATTTGCCATGCGGGAAAAAGCGTGTGTTTAAAACATTTCTAAATATCAACAGGATATTTACACATCCCATTCCTGCGCTATATGAAATAATCCTTATCAATTTGTACAGTAAACTTAGCAGTATTAATACTCAGCTGCTGCAACATCGCTTGTATATTGTTTATCATTTTTGCCTCCATTTTCATTTGGTTTATTTCATGCGTTAATACAGTATCTGGCAAATAAAAATTTGCCTTCATTTTAATGTTTAGTTGGTGCTAAAAAATAAAAAGCCAATGGTAAATGATGCATATAAATAATATAACATTTACAACTCTATTTGTTATTTAAGATTCGGTTTCTAGAACATGAATATTAACAGCAAATTCATTAAATCAATAAAATGCCAAAACTCAAAATGTCAGAGACGTCCTTTAAATCAAATTCGAATAACGTTCCAGGAGATCAATGTGGAGATTGGCTAACATTAGTTTTGTCTTCCTACTAATTATTTTAGACCCATAAAGAGAATTACTGCTAGATAACGATCACCTGTATTTTCCCCGTCATGGCTAGGCATGTATCAGCGAACTAATAATAAAGCCAGATAAAACCCTCACTTTACCAAATAAACAGTGATCCATCAGATCCTGTAGGTCAGAAAGTATGGTTTACTGCTGAACAACTCATTTTATCATGGTAAAATAACACAGAAATTGAACACTTCAATCTCCTCCCGAAGCTTCGACGGTCTGCATTGAGAAGCTGTCAATCACAACTGTCAATCACGATGAAACGCCCTGTTTTTATAGCATTAAATTACTGGCTTAAAACATACTGTTTACTAAAATGAAGATCTGCACCTATATCAGTGCCTTAATTGACCAAAACCATCTTTCGGGAAATTTTATTGCAAGTGTAATTCATTTTTTTTATTTGGGCTCAAGTCTCGTTCATTAACACTTAGAAGGCGGGCTTTATGACTTGTACTGCAGCCAGCCCCCAGGGGGCGACCTAACAGTGAGGAGCATCACTCAAACAAAGGCGTGTGGCACACTTGCTTTGAACCAATCAGTGCACTCTATTGTAAATGAGATGCAACTTCATTAATGTGCATGATAGCTTCGAAGACGTTTTTACCTATTACAGTGTTCAGAGAGACGCCATGCTGTGTTCATTTATTCACTCATTTTCTTTTTAGCTTAGTCCTTTTATTAATCTGGGGTCGCCACAGTGGAATGAACCACCAACTTATCCAGCGTATGTTTTACACAGTGGATGCCCTTCTAGCTGCAACCCATCAACTCATTCACACACATACACTATGGTCAATTTTAGCATACCCAATTCACCTCCCTCTTGTCTTTGGACTTGTGGGGGAAAGCAGAGCACCCGGAGGAAACCCACATGAACACGGGGACAACACGCAAACTCCACACAGAACTGACCCAGCCGAGGCTCAAACCAGTGAGCTTCTTGCTGTGAGGCGACATTGCTACCCACTGCGCCACCGCGTTGCCTGCCATGTTGTGTTGCCAACCGTAATTAAAACAAGTGGAAGAAGAAGAATTGTTCGGAGACAGGGGTCGTCAGTGTTGCGTTTAGAAATGTGCTCCAACGTAGGTTTTGTTTTCATTTGCCGCTATGAGAGCACAGCTGGACTCACGTGTGGATAACAGTGGTCTGCTAACATGCGACAAAAATATGTTTGTGAGGAACATTTTTTACCCGAGAGCTTTTCGCATCTGGAAATGGTGAAATCCGGATTTGCCCCTCATCTAATTTTATAAAAAGACGCGGTTTCAGTTCGTGTTGATTGTCCTGTCTCTACAGATTTGGTAAGTGTGTGATCAGCGTTCTTTGTTTATGTTTATTCAGCGCCATGGGGCAACACAACTGACTCTTAAAGGGAATGGGAGATGAGACTCTGATTGGTTTAATGCAGGTTATGCTGAAAACACACCCATAACTCATTAAGAGAATAAGTACAATCCTGTTGGAGCCAGGGCGCAGAGCATATTTTTCCATCCTTAAAATAGCAAAAGTGGATTTGGACACACCCTTAATGCTTTTGCGCCATGCGCTTTAGACTTTGCGTCTAGATCGTTAAAATAGAGCCCAATGAGCTTTTTGAAATAGATGATATTTGCATTTAACTAAAATTTTCATCAAAACCGTTCCCTCAACATTCCCATTGGCTGCGTCCAAAATTGCGTACTACTCAGTAGGTACTGCATTTGAATTTAAACGTAATACTCGGCCGTTAGAAAATTACGTTCTATACAGTATGAATGTGAGAAGTATGAATGGAATTCGGACGCACTACATCCGCCATTTTGTCATGGTCACGTGACCTACCTGCGTCAGTTGCGTCGTTTCACTCCCATTCATCAATTCTCTCATGGGGCATCATGGGATAGCGCAGCGTGCATGGGATGTGCACTTCAGAATCTCGCCGGAAGTAGTAAGTCATCCGGGTACTTCTCGCACACTGATTTTCGAATTCTATGAATTCGGACATTCTACTGGGCTCGCATACTGATTCTAGCGTACTATTAGTATGGAAGTATGCAGCCATTAAGTTATATAATGTTATGTGTAGGACTTTCCAGTATGTGTCGCTATTGTTTGCATTTGTATATTATGAAAGATGGATGTAATTATGCTTCAGAGTATTTAAGGAAAAATATAAGTATGTATATTTACCATGTTAGTTTGAGTGCAGGCACATTTATGTTGCATTTCCATATATGTCATAATTCGAATAGATTATTGAGATGTGTATTACCGTTCATGGCCAATAGGTTGCGTCTGTGTATAAATGAAGACGCCAGACATTTTGTTTCTCTCTCAGTAAGTTATTGTTCGGGGCCGGTACGCTTGCCGGTTTATAACCTAGCAACTGTTAATTAAACGAGGAAGAGCGTCGAAGTGACAGACTAGTGTAACGTTAGTACTCCGGCTGTCTTTGTGGACGAACATTGTGTATGTGCACGCAAACAAAATTCAAGAGTGGCTCAAGTTGTATCCATCGTACTTGCCCTGAAACCCTTCCAGTGGGGAGTTTATTGAGGTACAGTAAGTAACTTGGTAAAAACTGGACATTATGTCTTAAATGTTTAAAACCTCCAGCATTTTATATGAAGCATTAACATTATTTTTCAGTTATAACAATGTTATTCAAAAGGTTTTTATGACGTTTCAGACTTTTGATCTTTCTTCCAACAAACTTAAACCTTGAAAAGTTTGAAAAAGTGACTTTTATTAACATTTTTAATAGCTGGAAGTGATATATTGTCTAGGTTGGTGTTGTATATTATGCTACAGAAGCCTTCTAATAAACTACCAGTACATTTTCAGACTTATTTCTCTATATATTATTTCTTACACATTATTTCAAACTGAAATGTCAATAAGAGTCACTTTGTTCAACTGTAGAGTTGAATTTTCAAAACTGAAAGTGAACAGAGCAGAGATCAAGGTCCCGTAATGCAATTCACATCCGTAAATAAACTGAAAATTTTCACAAAATACAGAAACTGTTAATTAAGAGATATTTTTTACAGTGTAGGCTGAATATAAAAATCGTGTTCAATGGTAACAGATCAATGCTTCAGTCAGAAGCAGTGTATATTCAGCTCCACGTGCACCACAATCCACAGCCCGTGCCCAGCAATTTGTCAATAGCACCAGCTGGCCCAGTTTGCAGTTCAGAATACACTCTCTAGTGGGAACTAGTCAGTCTGCTTTCCAATTATAGCGCCAACTCGCTTGCTCCATCTATGGCCCAATTTTCAACCCTCACACTTTATTAAAAGCACAGGAGAGGGCTGCAACTCGGTAAATACATTTTATATCATTAAGTCTCTACTGTTCAGCTGCTCTAAAAGGTTTTCTGACAGCCCAAAAATAAAGAGGACTAAACATCACCATTTCGTCTTAGTAATGCTTTAAATATCATTCTGAAGGTCAATCTTTAATTCAATTATATTATAATTAATTTCCCATTTTTATTTCTTCAGCCGGAAAAATGTACACATACAGATAAAATAATAAGTAATACACCAAGAACCAAAACAGTAAAATAATTTTTCAATACAAATATATAATAGCATATACGTTAAATATATATAACAGCTATAATAGTTAAATAAAGAACAGAAGAGCATATTTTTAGAGAATTACTTTAAATTATGCACTTTAAAATTTGCTTAAATATATTTTTAGTGCTGTCAAATGAAAAAAAACTAAAATAATAATAAATAAATAAATAAATCGCAAGCCAAGATAAAAGTTTGTATTTACATAATATTTATGTGTGTGTACTGTGTATAGTTATGCATATATGTATAAATACACACACATACTGTACATAAAATATACAAAATAGTTATATTTACTGATATTTATATACATAATTTGTATTTTATATCTAAAATCAATGTTATAATCAATGGCTTCCATTGCATTAAAGGATTTTAATGCACAACGTGGCATAATACTATATCCACACATAATATCCAGCACAATAATATCCAGCTGCAGAGCGCAGACCCACGCACGTTTCAGGACACACAATCTCCGCCACTCTGTGCTCTCCTGTAACGTCATCATCAACTGCCAAAGTTCAGTTCCAAACTCAAGACCGCAAGAACGAAGGACGCGTGAAAGTTCACTGATGTGTTCTTGATATCGAGGATGCGTCGATGCAGACTTGAGAGCAAAATTCGCTTGAGAAGTCCCAGAAGTCATTGCGGCTGAGTTGGGAAGCGCAGAATTTTATATAGATTTATTATTAAAGTTCAAAGATATAACTTATTTCTCAGGAGTTTCCCTAAATGAGACGATGAGACGATGAAAGTAAACATTAACATGGAGCCTTTATAAAGGCATACACACATTAAGGGTGTTTATTTGTGGAAATTCGTATTAAAATTTGTTTTATTTGTATTGTATATATACTTATATAATCTATAAGTATATAAGGTTTTTATGCATAGTCTATATTGTGAAAAGGGGAAAAAACAAATCGTTGTATGAATGCTGTAATGTTTAAATATTTTCTGTTAAAAACGCGTGAAGGTCATGTGACCATCAGGAAGAACGCAGCGTCTCATTTTTCACAAGACGCGTTCTCTTTTCTCATCGTCTCTCGAGTTCATTCTTCCAAGGTAACTTGGCAAGAACGGTCTCCACAAAAACACGAATCGGCTCTCAACATTCTTGGAATTGAGAAACAGCCCATATTTGGTTAACAATCAGTCTTCCTTCACTTTTTCTTGTTTAACAGGGACTAATTCCTAAGGAGCATTATCGCCACCTACTGTATTTCACAAATATGGCGATCGATTGCCTTTCGTTATAATAGACTGTGACCAGTTTAGTTTCCCATATCAGTCAATATTTGATTATTATAACGTGACGGTCATCCTAACCTCTGTGCAGCATGTGATTTTTGGTGCTCAAATTACATAAATAAAAATAATTAGTTAAACTTATGACTTTATTCAGGCATCCACATACACAAAGAAAACTAGTGATGCACTGTAAAAAATTATATGATCAATTAGTCCTGACAGCATATGTTTTTAGGTCATTGTAACTTATAAAATTAAGTTAGAATATGATTAACTTAGATTAATAAGTTATGCAAGCCGTTTTAAGTCAGTTTAACATAATATAAGTTCAATGGACTCATAAGATTAATTTAATTCAACTTAAAAATTTAAGGCAACAAGGATTTTTTTACAGTGTGGGAAGTTCGGCTCTTTTTAAAGATTCGGCTCTTTTGGCTCGCCTCCCTTAAAAGAGCCGGCTCTTACGGCTTCCAAATGACTCTTTATTTAGTATCACTCAGAGCCTTCTATTTTAGCCCAATTTATCAATTGTGAATGTTTTGTGTATGTAAGCAACTTTTTTAAAAAAAAAATACACAGTTACTAATATTTAACATTTTAATTATAGGTGGGCATAGATTAATTTTTTTAATCTAGATTAATCTAGATTAATTTCGAAATTAATCTAGATTAATCTAGATTAAAATGGCTCATTTGAATTCTGCCGAAGGTATTCATAATATGTGTGTTACCCAAATAATAAGTCTTTGAGAACAGGTTTCTCAAGCCGGGTGTCGCATTAGACCAGGGGCTCATCTCCTAAATGTTTCCAAAATGCATCAAAAACTGCTTGAGAAACTGTTCTACTATGATAATTGGTGATGAAAATAAATCATGTTCAATAAGATGTACTTGTGTTTACTAACTGTTTATTCAGTTAAACATGAATTTTGAACTGTAGGCATACATAAGCTCCAAACAGCGAATTCTGATGAGCTTAATCTGACTAAAGTCATCACTGACTGAACTAAACAGAAATGGAATCAAGATGTGGAGTATGCAGATATTAGTGGCATTATTGAAGTAAACACCGCGGTCTTTAGGACCTTTCGCCATATTTTCCGACAAGGTCCACACGCGGCTGTCAGTAAAGGACTGCGCACACACACATACACAAACACACACACATAGCGAAATGCGGAAGTTTTTTTTTCTTACCATTTGGCATGCGTCATTAAATTCCATAACTCTCTCACCTGTCCTTACTCCGTATTTGCGTCTAATACCCCAGTTTGTCACGAAGGAATAAATGAAAAGTGAAACTGCCAAACTGGAGTTTGAGTCAGGCATCCTGTTGACTTGATTCAAAAGAGCAGACGACGGCTCACCGGTCAGGTATACATCCGCGGTAATATATCATAGCTTGCGTAAAATAGACCCAGCTCCCAACCCAACTTTGAGAATAGATTAACGGCGATATTTTTTTTATCGCGCGATAAGAGTCTCGCGTTAACGCAGCACGTTAACGCCGTTAACGGCCCAGCACTAATTTTAATAAAACTTTAATTGAACAATTGAACACGACCACAGTAAAGCTGCGGTCACACTGGACTTTTCTCCCCATAGACTTCCATTCATATGCACGCGAATGCGTCAGACCGAAAACGTAAGGTCATGCATCAAAGTTTCGCAGGTCGCTGCGGTGCAAAGTTCAAGCTTGGTGAACTCTGACCTGCGAAATCGCACCACTTGACTGCGTGAGACCAATCGAGGATCAAAACATGACCTTTCTGAATAGAAATATAAAAGATGGAGCAATCGCTCGCTTTTTTAATGTCTAATCATCTTGTTTAATCCCGCCTCTTTTCGCAGCGCTGTACGACAGAATTTCGCAAGCTCAAACACTAGTGTGATCGCATCTTACACATATCTGTGCATGTTTGTTGTTGACCCTGCTCTAACAGATATTTTCATTTTACAAATTCTGCACTCAGCTTTGCCGTCTCCAACATCATTGAAATGCAGCCAGATGCTGCTTTTTTTTTTTGTTTTTCACTAATTTTTTCACTTTCTCCCAATGAACTTGCATTTAATGCCGTCTCCCCCGCCTCTCTCTGTCGCTCTGTGTACCTGGCCTGTTACCACTACACTCGCTATCTAAAGCATGCGCCCCCTTTCCTTCTTTCACATAATGGTACGATTCTAGTGGGTCTTCCCATGTGATTAGCCGCATGGTTGTTCCCAAATGAAGCCCCGCCCCTACTTACGGCAGAAGATTTGGCTCTCCCCGACGGGAATCGGCTCTTCTCGTTCGCTACAAAGAATCGGCTCTTAGAGCCGGCTCGTTTGCAAACGACACATCACTAAAGAAAACATAAATTACTCTGTCTAACTGTAGGATTGAGCAGGGGTGTAGTAAGTGGGGGCGAACGGGTGACAAAGTGCATAGGGTCCTGGCAATTTAGGGGCCCAGCAACAGGTTGTCTTTACTTACGAGATTGATAACGTTACTCCACCACCTCACCTCACACTCCATCATAACATCACAACTCATGAGACAACTTAGCCCTAGATCTCGTCACATCCCCACTATTTTGTAATTTAATATGATGCTTTAAAGACTGTTTATATTATCACATTATTATATATTATTCTGAAAAATCAATGCATGTACAGTAAACACAAGGGATGCAACAATACAGTTAGCTTACGGTTCAATACATACCTCGGTTTTTTAACACGGTTTTCGGTTCGGTTCTGATGGCCTAACACATAAGTGTTTTTTTTTATTGTTATTCTATGCTTAGGCAATAGGAACAGTAAGAAAAATAAAAAAAGAAAAACTATTTATTGCAATACTCCTTTATTTTACTTCAAAGCCAAGAAAGGTACACTAGTTCCTAGTGTATTGTATAATAAAAACATTAACACTGAAATCTCACAGCTGCTGGTAGCCCATGTACAAACTGGGCAACACATAAATTCCTACATTTTAAAAATAAACATGCATGTGAAGTTAATGAACATAAATTGACCATTTCAAATAAACATATTTGTACTTCAGTAAATATAAATAAACCATCTTAATTAAACTTAACACTGCCTTTGTTATTTTTATGTGTCTTTCGGAACCAGTTGAATATGTTTGCTGGAAGGATTCAGTGAGGGATTGTTGTTTTTTGGAGGACTTTATTACCTTCTCTGCTATTCTGCCTTCAGACAGTGATATTGCTGGGTGATGGCGCCGCAGATGTGCAGTCATGTTAGAAGTGTTTCCGTTCGATTAGTCTATACGTGTAACCAAAATGTCCCAACACCGCGGATTCGAAAGACACCTGCGCTTCCTCTTATTGCACCCTCACTTCACTGCCGCTCGCCATGTTAAAGTGTGGAATGATGGTGGAGCGACCCCTAACTTTAGAGCATAGTGATTGAATATTTACTCGCGGGGAGGAGTTTCCTCATCTCAGCTCGTAGAATTGGAAATACGTGGTTCAGCCTACATTACTGAGAACGTAAAATATGTTGCGCTGGCTATGTTTCATTATACATTTAGAAGACAAATCCACTAGAAGGCACTGTCTACATTTAGCAAATCTGAAATGTGTTACTTAGGGTACACAAATAATTCTTCATAATTATTCATCAATAACATGTCCCTGTAAATATCATTAGCGTGAAAAGGAACAAAAGCTGTTAGTGTCATACCGCCCCGCGGCATTCATTTTCACTAGAAATTGCAGTCAAACGTACATTTAAGTGTGTTTTTTTTGCGTTTTTACAAGAATGTAGGCTCAGTATGCATTTCCAATGAGCTTGTGTTACTAACATCATGAATGCATTTAACATCTAAAATGGCCGTAGATCCGTAAATCCATTTACCTTGATCAGTATTTTGCCCTTCAAAGCTTCAGGTGAAGGCAGAAGTCCAGACGGGTCGGCGGGGATGGAGGACACGTCCAGTTTATCACCCAACACTTCAGTCAGATACTGAGCCATCTTCTTTTGCTGAGGGACACTGCAGTGATTCTCGATGGACAGAATCACTGGATACCTGCAGAAATATAGTCGAAAGATGCAGTTATAGATCTAAAATAATAGTGAAAATAATAGTGTAATAATAGTGAGGCTAACAAAAATAATTGAAACACAATTCAATTTGGACAGACTGCAAATGGCTAGTTCTGAAATATTCAGAGGATTTGGTATAAACCTTGTCATGGGTGTAAATGAGACTATGCTTGCTTATAACAACGGTCAGCAAGTGTCATTGGCTCAGTTATGACATTTTAAATGCAAAGACGACATTGTTTGAGATGCATTTGGTTGTCAGCTTATGATGAAGATAAAAAAAGACATCATAACCTGTCTTTGTCAACTTGACATTCTCAAGACAACATAACTTGTCATAAATCTGTCATAAACATGACAAGAAGCCATTATAAATATGTCATGAATTTTATAACAGTGTCATTCATTTTTTTTTACATCAACTACAGAGGTGCAAGCTGAATTTGTCATTATAAATGTAATTATATATTAATGACACTGTTAAATTATTTTAACGGAGTAATAACACTTTTAACAAGACATTTTAATGACAAATAAAGCCATTGAAAACTAGAACAGAAAAATATTCACAACACAATTATAATGCCTCATAACATTCATGTTTATGACAGATTTATGACAAGTCATCTTGTTGATTATTCGCCTCCACTTCGTGTATTTAAAATCCTTTACTACAGTGTTTCTCAACCACGCTCCTGGAGGACCACCAGCTCTGCACATTTTGTCATCTTAACCAAACACATCTGATTCAGATCATCAGCTCATTAGCAGAGACTGAAAGACATGTAACGGGTTTGACAGACAAAGGAAACATTCAAAATATGGAGTGTTGGTGGTCCTCCAGGAACGTGGTTGAGAAACACTGCTTTAACACAGCAAACCGTTGATCATCCCTTACTTAGAATATTTCAACGTTCTCAATATAAAAACAATACTGTACTGATTCGAAGCATGTTCACAACATCCATTTCTTAAGATTTTTATATTAATGTTATTGTTTGATTACGAAAACGTTATTAAAATATTTTTAGAATGTTCCATTATGTAAAAAATCTTTATCAAATCCTTATTTAATACATTATTCTATTCGTTTGAAGAACTATTTTTTATCAACGTTGCAAGAATGTTCCCAAAACATTATTTTAATAACGTTATGTGCTAATATTTACACTATTTTTGAGGAATATGTAATTAAAATGTTTTTAGAACGTTCCAGTTTCATGTTAAATTTCGATCAAAACCGTATTTCAAAATTATTCCACTCGCATTACACTAATGTTTTAGTTGTTTAGTTTTTGTTCCACGTTGCAAGAATGTTTCCAAAACGTTATTTTAATACCGTTATGTGCTAACACTTACAGTATTTTTGAGGAACGTTACAGAATGTTCCCTCTTAGGCTCCGTTTACACTAGTACGTTTTAGATTTAAAACGGCGTTTTAGAATGAAAACGATCCGCGTCCACACTAGCGTTTCACTCAGCGTTTCTGAACAGCTCTCTGTCTACACTAAAATGGTGAAAACGCACATCACGTGATCACACACACACACACACTCTGGCATGCACTGCAGCGTGCTTTGAGCGCATACCCATATGAGAGCCGTCCTCGTTGGACTGTTCATCAAGGATCTCCCGCTGGATCTAATCTCACTATATTTGTTAAACGTGATATTTAATTCATCTTGTCTATATCTAAAGACATATTCCCCGACTTGGGTGTTTTGAATCTGTTACTTGTGCTCAGGTAATGTGTTTTGGCTGAGCGCAAAGATAAGTTAGGTTAATATCTTAATTAATATAACCGCGGACACCGATTCTGCACATCTGACTGATTGCTTGCCTTTATTTTCTTTATTGTATAAACTTATTGTGCGTTATACTTTTATAATTTTCATTATTAATTATTAAAACTGATATTCAATGCAAGAGAGGGTGTGTTTCGTATTTTCAATGAAAATGAAAGGAGGCAGTAATGTTATAGACTCCGTTTTGTTATGAATATGCATATGAATATTGTTATCATATTATGCAGCCACCTGACGCTTCAACATTTTTGATGTCTTTTAAGATGCTAATATCATTCATTTTATTGTTAAGATAGTGAAACAGCATAGTGAAACAGCATAGTGAAACAGCGTAGCCAGGGTGATGTGAATGACTTTATAAAGTACGCACTCGGGAGTTTGTTTTCCTTATCAATTTGCGAAGTCTGAACTTACAAGGAGAGGATGCAGGACTGAACTGTGTGTAGGCTACTTAATATTGAGGGAAAAGCCCCAATCAGAGAGGCGAATGTCTGCAGCCCTGCCTCCGTTTTCAGATGTCTCCATTTTCCCTCATCCACACTAAGACGGAGCAGCAGCGTTTTAGAATGAAACCGGCCTCTCCAGCGTTTTCAAAACGCTCCGTTTTCGGCGCTCGAAAACTCCGACGTAGTGTAGACGGATGGCGTAACCGTAGCAAAACTTATGCGTCTTAAAACTAAAACGTATTAGTGTAAATAGAGCCTTAGTAGTTTAATATGTAACTGTAATGCCATAGTCATCAATCTTTTGTATTTTAAATAGACAATACAGAAATAAAGGTACAAAATTTGTCACTGGGGTGGTACCTTTTCTAAATGTACAATTTTGCATCGTACAGCTGGACATTAGTACCTTTAGGGTACACTTTTGTACACTTAAGGTTCACTTTTGTACCTTTAACATACTGTGATGTAAATATTTATACATTTTAGGTATTAATCTTGTGGTAACACGGTGGCTCAGTGGTTAGCACTGTCACCTCACAGCAAAAAGGTCGCTGGTTTGAGTCCCGGCTGGGCCAGTTGGCATTTCTGTGTGGAGTTTGCATGTTCTCCTCGTGTTGGCGTAGGTTTTCTCCGGGTGCTCCAATTTACCCCATAGTCCAAAGACATGCGCTATAGGTGAATTGAATAAACTAAATTGCCCGTAGTGTATGTGTGTGAATGAGTGTGTACTGTATATGAGTGAGTGTTTCCCAGTACTGGGTTGCAGCTGGAAGGGCATCCGCTGTGTATATGCTGGATAAGTTGGCGGTTCATTCTGCTGCGGCGACCCCTGATGAATAAAGGGACTAAGCTGAAGGAAAATGAACGAATGAATATATACTGTATGTTCAAAATTTAAACTGACCTTTTGAAAAAGTACCGCCCCAGTGACAGATTTTGTCCCTTTATTTTTGAGAGCGTACATACCTTTATATAAGATAAATATACATTCCATTACTCCCTAACCCAGCATATTTTTACTGCAATAAATGTGCACATTCACTGTCATAAACATAAACAAGCTGAAGGTGCAAGCCAATAGACACATATCACTTATGAGTGACATTTCGTCTAAAAATAGTTGTTTGTTTACTGTGACCCCCGAGAACTCTTGACAATGTGCAGCTTTATTGGATGATCACCTTTAGCAAGCAACACCTGAAAGTCCTGCGATAGAGGAAGTGATGAGGAAACATGCTGTCAGTAGGAAATGTTCATGTGGACACACTCCTTCACACTGCTCAACAGGCTAGTCTTCACACTCAGAGAATGGACATTACAAAAAACACAGTGTCTAACACTGTCTGTCCAACTGTCAGGTACTGAACATGTACTGTAACTTTAGGACAGCAACTGAATGTTCGGACAGACTTCAGGAGTAATAGTAGTTCTCTATCATATTGCTGCTAAAATACTCTAGAAAACTCATCAAAATAATAATAAAAAAATAATAATAATCAAAAAGAATACTGGTCTGTGCTGTTAAGATTACCTACAATTTGTAATCTGTAACTGATTATCAGTTACATGATGCAAATTGTGGTCTGTTACAATCTATGTATCTTTTAATTGTTTTAGGCAAAGTATTTGTGGATTACTTTTTTGGATTACTTTAAGACATTATTACTTTTGACATTATTTATAATTTAAAACAGAAAAAAAAATCTATAAATTATGAATAATGTACTGCCATTGTCTGAATATGTGATCATGTAATCCATAAAAAAAGTAACTGTAGTCTAATTATGATCTGTGCTGTAAAGATTACCTACAACTTGTAATTTGTAACTGATTACAAGTTACATGATGCAAATTGTGGTCTGTTACAATCTATGAATCTTTTATTTACTTTAGGCAAAGTATTTTTGGATTACTTTTTTAGATTACTTTAAGACATTATTACTTTTTGACATTAAATTAATAAATAAAACCGAAAAAAAAAAAAATCTATAAATCATGAAAATTGTACTGTCATTGTCTAAATATATGTAATCATGTAATCCATAAAAAAGTAACTGTAGTCTAATTATGATCTTTTTTGTAATATAATTACAATTTTTGTAATCCAAATTACTATTAATGAATTACTCAACACTGATAATAATCAAAGACAAATTACACAGACACCCAAGCACACACGCACGCACGCACGCATGCACACACACACACACGCTTGTTTTTGTGAATTGTGGAGATTTCCATGGGCGTAATGGATTTTTATACTGTACAAACAGTTTTTTTCTGATCGCCCTTCATCAACCCTACATCTAACCCTAAAAAAAAAAAAATAATTAATAATTGAAAATAATAGTTTGGATGATACTGGTCTGTGCTGTAAAGATTACTTACAACTTGTAATTTGTAACTGATTACAAGTTACATGATGCAAATTGTGGTCTGTTACAATCTATAAATCTTTTATTTACTTTAGGCAAAGTATTTTTGGATTACTTTTTTAGATTACTTTAAGACATTATTACTTTTTGACATTAAATTAATAAATAAAACCGAAAAAAAAAAAATCTATAAATCATGAAAATTGTACTGTCATTGTCTAAATATATGTAATCATGTAATCCATAAAAAAGTAACTGTAGTCTAATTATGATCTTTTTTGTAATATAACAACAATTTTTGTAATCCAAATTACTATTAATGAATTACTCAACACTGATAATAATCAAAGACAAATTACACAGACACCCCAGCACACACGCACGCACGCACGCACGCACGCACACACGCGCTTGTTTTTGTGAATTGTGGAGATTTTCCATGGGCGTCATGGATTTTTATACTGTACAAACAGTTTTTTTCTGATCACCCTTCATCAACCCTACATCTAACCCTCAAAAAAACAATAATTATAATTAAAATTAATAATTGAAAATAATAGATTGGATGATACTGGTCTGTGTTGTAAAGATTACTTACAACTTGTAATTTGTAACTGATTACAAGTTACACGATGCAAATTGTGGTCTGTTACAATCTATGAATCTTTTATTTACTTTAGGCAAAGTATTTTTGGATTACTTTTTTGGATTACTTTTTTGGATTACTTTTTTGGATTACTTTAAGACATTATTACTTTTTGACATCATTTATTAATTTAAAACAGAAAAAAATCTATAAATTATGAAAATTGTACTGTCATTGTCTGAATATGTGATCATGTAATCCATAACAAAGTAACTGTAGTCTAATTATGATCTTTTTTGTAATCTGATTACAATTTTTGTAATCCAAATTACTTTTAATTTGAATTACTCGACACTGATAATAATCAAAGACAAATTACACAGACACCCAAGCACAAGCACACACACACACACACACACACACGCTTGTTTTTGTGAATTGTGGAGATTTCCATGGGCGTAACGGATTTTTATACTGTACAAACAGTGTTTTTCTGAACGCCCTTCATCAACCCTACATCTAACCCTCAAAAAAAAAAAACAATAATAATAATTAAAATTAATAATTGAAAATAATAGATTGGATGATACTGGTCTGTGCTGTAAAGATTGCTTACAACTTGTAATTTGTAACTGATTACAAGTTACACGATGCAAATTGTGGTCTGTTACAATCTATGAATCTTTTATTTACTTTAGGCAAAGTATTTTTGGATTACTTTTTTGGATTACTTTTTTGAATTACTTTTTTGGATTACTTTAAGACATTATTAATTTTGACATCATTTATTAATTTAAAACAGAAAACAAATCTATAAATTATGAAAATTGTACTGTCATTGTCTGAATATGTAATCATGTAATACATAACAAAGTAACTGTAGTCTAATTATGATCTTTTTTGTAATCTGATTACAATTTTTGTAATCCAAATTACTTTTAATGAATTATTCAACACTGATAATAATCAAAGACAAATTACACAGACACCCAAGCACACACACACACACACACACACACACACACACACACACACACACACACATACGGGTTTATGTGTATTACAAGGACACTTCAGCTCAAACCAGTTTTTTGGTGTATTAGGGGAGCACACACTTCCACTAACTCTAGAGAGTTGCGCTGCATATCAAAAATTTTATTTTAAGCTGTACAACACAGATTTCACTTCAAAGTTTGATTACACACAACACAACTTAAAATACAACAACCTGACTAAATACTTAATTATGAGGTCATATGCTAATTACCTTGAAACCCCGCCCATGACACAAACCGTTATTATAGGGACAGTAGCTGTACACATACACACATCTCACAAATGTGTATTAAAGGGACAACTGTGATTTAATGGGACACAGCTAAACACACACACAATACTAAGTGCCTTGTGTATTAAAAGGACATAACTGATCTATGAGGACGAATGGTTAAACACACACACAATACTAAATGCCTTGTGTATTAAAAGGACATAACTGATCTATGAGGACGAATGGTTAAACACACACACAATACTAAATGCCTTGTGTATTAAAAGGACATAACTGATCTATGAGGACGAATGGTTAAACACACACACAATACTAAATGCCTTGTGTATTAAAAGGACATAACTGATCTATGAGGACGAATGGTTAAACACACACACAATACTAAATGCCTTGTGTATTAAAAGGACATAACTGATCTATGAGGACGAATGGTTAAACACAAACACAAAACTAAACACCTTGTGTATTAAAAGGACATAACTGATGTATGAGGACAAATGGTTAAACACACACACAAAACTAAACACCTTGTGTATTAAAAGGACATAACTGATGTATGAGGACAAATGGTTAAACACACACACAAAACTAAACACCTTGTGTATTAAAAGGACATAACTTATCTATGAGGACAAATGGTTAAACACACACACAAAACTAAACACCTTGTGTATTAAAAGGACATAACTTATCTATGAGGACAAATGGTTAAACACACACACAAAACTAAACACCTTGTGTATTAAAAGGACATAACTTATCTATGAGGACAAATGGTTAAACACACACACAAAACTAAATGCCTTGCATTAAAAGGACATAACCTATCTATGAGGACAAATGGTTAAACACACACACAAAACTAAACACCTTGTGTATTAAAAGGACATAACTTATCTATGAGGACAAATGGTTAAACACACACACAAAACTAAACACCTTGTGTATTAAAAGGACATAACTTATCTATGAGGACGAATGGTTAAACACACACACAAAACTAAACACCTTGTGTATTAAAAGGACATAACTGATCTATGAGGACAAATGGTTAAACACACACACAAAACTAAACACCTTGTGTATTGAAAGGACATAACTGATCTATGAGGACAAATGGTTAAACACACACACAAAACTAAACACCTTGTGTATTGAAAGGACATAACTGATCTATGAGGACAAATGGTTAAACACACACACAAAACTAAACACCTTGTGTATTGAAAGGACATAACTGATCTATAAGGACAAATGGTTAAACAAAAAAAGTGCAGTGTAGTGCACTTTTCCATCTAGATATAAATTAATTGACAAATATGTCCTTATAGTTAGTTATGTGGCATCCTGATCAGTATTTTTTTTACATTATCTCATATACACTAAGGTAAATCTAATGTAAATCTGTAGAGTGTATTCAAGCAACTGTATTTTTTATTTTTGGTATGACAACTAAGACATGATCTACTAATAGTTAGAACAAATGCAGAACACAGCATGTGGACAAAATGCAAAGTTTAATTTGTGCTTGTTTAGAAAATCAAATTAGTAAGAGTAAAATATTAGCTTTACTAAATGTATTAATGAAACATAAACCAAACAATCCTCCACAAAACCTGCAAATAAATCAAATAAATCTGCACAACAACTGTGAAACAAACCTGTACATCACCATAAAAAACAAAAAAAAAAACAAAAGCAAAAGCAAAACAGTAACACTTTCATAACTCTGTCATGAAACTGTTCTAATTATGACATCACACGTGTCATGAATATGAATGAGATTTTATGCATGCTTATGACAGCTGTCGTTAAGTGCTC